>VZTG01009684.1:972005-1134090 GCA_013397845.1 Melanocharis versteri | reverse complement strand
TTTTTTGTTGGAAAAAAGGAGAAGTTAAAAATGTGTCAAACAATAGCAAAACCACACTCTCTAAAAAACTCTAGAAACTTAGAAGTGTTCAAACCCAAATACAGATTATGAAAACAAACAGAACATGGAGTACAAAATTTAAACTTTCCTACTTGAGAAAGTTTAGCTGCCTCTGAATTGGTATTCAAGTTTATGCATTAAGAGCAATATCATTGGATTTTTTACTCAAATTGTCTTCAAATAATAGGGTAGCTATCTCTATGAATAAAATATGAAAAAAGAAGGGAATAAAAAGAAACATCTTAAATCCCTATTTGTTGGTAATGTTTTAGTACACTGCATCGAGTACTTACATAAAAAGGATTAAAAAATGTATTAAACCAGAAATGCCTTCTTAATAGCTGTTGCTCTGTGAGCACTGCCCTGCATTAGTACAATCGATTTTCACATCATTTTCATGCTTCTGCAGTATGTCTTCCCTATTTTAAATGCACGGATTTGCTGTAAGAATAGGATATTGTTGCCATCCATAAGACAAGCAGCCAGATTTATGGAAACTCTGAAATAGATTTAAAAACTCCTCAAGTCTCTTCCCAGGGTGATCATTTTCCTCCTGGGTCCAAGATCTCTTTAGCTGTTCTAAGGCTCTGTCTCAAGTCTAGAAGAGAAGTTCACCAGCACGTTGCCGAGCAGTAACTCATCCATCACTCGGGGTATGTTCTGTGAGTACCGATTGCACAATATAATTTTCTCCATGTATTGAGGATGCTTCACTTGTCAGAGGGCTTTGAAAGTAGTCAGCTTTCATCAATGGATCTTGACAACATGGAAAGAATGAGGCACCTGAAGGAAGCGTAGGGCATGGCATTTCAAAAGTGGTATCTGAAGACTGATTATTCTTTGTCCTTGACACCCTGCCAAGGGCTAGATGAACTGAACCTTTGGGAAGTAATGGAGCCTACAAATCACCAGTTGCCTACAATCCCACTCAGGCCACAAGAGGATAGCATGCATGTCTTCAATTCAGTTTTTATTACGTGGCGTAAGTTTTTAACTGCTATCATATGTGTTGTCATTGATGTGTCAAGACTGAGTTCTGACAGGGTGTCTGACCTGATTGAGATCAACAATGCTCTGTTAAGACTGAAAAAAAAAAGTAAAATAGCAACACTGTTGTGTGGCTTTCTTTAATTGACCACAGCCATTATCTGTGCCACAGGGAAACAAGCCACGAGGGCCCTCCTAGGTGAGAGGAGAAGGTGTAAGAACGTGCTGCCAAAAGGTTCTGTGATGTATGAGCCATACACTGGGATGTGCTCTTTGTTGTTAGAGAAGCCTTTGTCCTGGTGTACTTCCGATTACTCACCACCTCAATATTTTAGACTCAAAGAGAAATCACCAAAAGGCTTGGCTAAGTGTGGAAGATATTGCATTGGTACTGCTTAAAAATATTTTATAAAAGGATCAGTATACTGTGTCGTAGGACTAAACTTCTCTAACATTGACAATGTTAGAGATCAGCATGTCCTATTGAGAATCTGGTATCAAGCAACTGTTTAGAGTCATGTTTTCCTTCATTTTAAATAAAGCCCAACTGTACAGTGAAAGACATAGGAGGTAACAATAACAGTGTTTTCATGGCCACTTGTTATTCTAAACAAAGAAAAAGAGGACCAATGAGGCCAAATTGACCAAAAGCAGTCTTCAAATTTTAATTACAGGTCTTTAGGTATAGGATGTCCACTCATAAATGAAAAGATAAGACACTTCAGGATAATGTCACCAAAACCTTTGAGCAACATCTGAAAACAATACTATTTCTTGGTTAGGTGTTAAAGTTCTGCCAAGTCGGATGAAACATTACAGTGCAGCTAACATCTGAACCAAGTGAGCGCATGTAGAAGATGCCTGTGCATGGAGAGTCACAGAGCCATTTTAAGGTAGACAGCTGAACCTGCAGGACATAAACCAGCACGAATTTAAGAACTCATTTTCCTCTGAATATCTAAAGGCAAAGCATATATTTTCTGGAACTACCAAAATATTTAAAAAATTATGTTTGTTTGTTTGTTTGTTTTTATATGATAGCACTTATGTAAAACAATTTAAAAGGTTCTATCACTAACATTAACCTGTACTACCATTTAGAAGGAAAATTTCAGATATTATTTATCTTACTGGAATCTATAAATTTTTTCAACTATTAGAATTGAACCAATATTTATAGCTCTCTTTTTGAATCCAGACAAGTAGCTCATTCTAATACATAGGAAGGAAAGCAATAATTCACAGATTAAATAAAATCCTTTAAAGTTGCAGATGCCTTTAATCCTGACATAATATAATGCCCTCTGAAACAGCAGAAGTGTCATGTGAAGTACTTATTTATGTTTCCATGGACTGGAGAAGTTATAAAGTGCTGGGATTAAATTATTTCCTAACACTGGCTCTATCTTTTGATAAATAAAGGATGACAAACTCAAGTATATTTTACCATTGTGGCACTATAGGTATACTTTTTCATGACAAAAATTTCCAGTAGTGGCTGTTTAATACACAGAAAAGAATTTCCTGTCCTTATCTCGACAAACCTCTGCCCAAACCATATTTTTGATATGCCCAATATTGCCTGAAACTACACAAGTGAATGAGCTACTACTCAATTCTTTGTGTCAATAAAATCTAAAAAAATTAAACACTTGAGAAATTTTATGCAATATTTAGTCTGGATTTCCTTTAGTCTAATGTTCCTAGTTCTGCCTTTTTGCCCTTTACAATAACACAGTTCCACTTGCTTTGGTAATTACACTGCTACTGTACTTGCACATAGGCAGTGTAGCATATCTTTGCCATAGATAATTAAGAACACTAGATTAAATTAAAATTTAAAAATTTGAAACCAAAAAAAATTACATTGACAAGAAAAGGAGCATGCTATAATTTTTTCCATTGATTTGCTGCGGTCTCTTAAATTCTTCAAGCAATTAGAAAGCCAAAATGTAGAAAAGTTTCAGGGCTAAAACCAAAGTAACAGATTCAATCAGCATGTAAGCTTTCCCCCAAATTAGGTAACAACAATAAAATCAAGCAGCTGTCTAAATAAAACAGAATTAATATTAATAAGTAAAAACCTGACATGTCAGTGAAAAAATGCAGATTTTTTTACCTCAGAGGAAGCAGGGCAATGCATAGTGTGAGGTGAAATGTAACACAACCCACTCAATTTGTAATGCAGCATTTGAATATATTTACAGTCAGAATCACAGGGTGGTTGAGGTTGATGGGGTGAGCTAGAGTAGATTGCTCAGGACCATATCCAGTTGCTTTGTGAATATCTTTGAGGATGGAGAGACCACAACCTCTCTGAGAACACTGTTTTACTGCTTAGCCATCCTCACAGTAAAAATGTATTTCCTTAAGTTTAAGTCGAATATCCCATACTTCTGTTTTTTCCTTCTTGTCCTATCACTAAGAAGAGTCTGTCTCTGACATCTTTCCTCCCACCAACCAGCTGTTTATGCAAAAGATATTTAAAAGGTGATTAGAGGTGATCCTTCAATAATAGCAGCCAGGTCCCTTAGGCACTTGTGGGTACATCTCATTGGGGTCTGTGGAATTGTGTATGCCAAGTATTCTTTAATGTTCCCTAATAGAATCCTCCTCCAGGCAAGGCAAGTCCTTCTTGCTCCACACTTTCCCACAAGTCAGAGGGACCTGGGATTGAGGAGAGCAAATTTTACTAGTAAAGACCAGAGTGAAGAAGGTATGGACTACCTATCGTGTTTCCACATGGTTTGTCACCAGGTCCTCTCTCTTCTTCAGCAGCCAACATATTCTCCAGTCTTTCTTTTGCTGCTTCTGTACCTATAGAAGTCCTCATTGTTGCCATTCAGAGCACCCATCAGATCCAGTACAAGGTGGGTTTTGGCTTTCCTAATCACATTCCTGCAGTCTCAGACAGTGTATCTCTATTCCTTCTTGGTCACCTCTTCCTGCTTCCCTTTGTATTACGCTTTCTATATTTGTCTTTTTTTTTTTGGAACTTGATGTCCATCTGTGAAGTCGTCCTTCTACCTCTACTTTATTGACAAAGCTTCCAGCTCCTCACCTCCTATCAGGCGCTTATCCCATCTTAAGCTTGTGATCAAAAGTAATTCCCAAATCCTTTTTCCAGAAAAAATGTTATGTTGTTGATCCCGTATAAAGTCTTGAGTTTGTATTGCCCTTTTTCAGCTTTTTCACACTATTTCTCCCATTTTTCAAGGTAATTCTGAAATCTTGAATCCTGACCTTAAACATCATTCTAGATTCGCTCAGCTTTGGGCTGTCATCCATCAAGTAAGTCAATGATTAAATATTGGAGTGAAACTGGGTGCAGGATGAAATATCAACCTCCTTCTATCTTGACAGGGAACAACTGATAACTAAAAGAGGACTGTGGTTTTCGGTAGTTCTACATATCTTGGAGGAATGTGTTTGCAAAAATACGCTAATGTGAAACAGTGCAAAAACTAAGCCACAACCTCACATTTAAATGTAAATATCTAGCAGCAACAAAGGGATGAATTTCCATGAAAACAATGGATTAGCTAAGTAGTAATTTTTTTTTATTAATAGTATTCTAATTGTGTCTTAAAATACTTTATAGAGTAATTCAGATATTAGACTAAAATAAAATTATGGAACTGAGTTTTATTAACTCATTGCAATCTTCTAGAAAATAAAAAATGTCAAAATCCCAAAAATAAACCCAGCATTTTCTACTGTAAAATTCTAAGGTCTAAATCTGTATAGTGTTCTGCAAAAGTCTAGAAAATAACATTCTGGTTTGTGTTTTGTAATGGTGTTTAGGTGAAATGCCACAGAATGGAAAATGTAATAGTGTTTCAGGTCACATTGTCTCTGTATCCTTCTCCTCATTATACAAAGAAGATAATGACAGAGCAGAATTTAATGGAAAATTAAAGTTATCCTGTGAGAGGATATGGCTGAAAAGTCAACCTGTACTATGTAATGTAATGGTAGCTTAAACAGTATTTTAATTTAGTTTAGTCCTTAGCCTGTAACTTAGCAAGAGATTCGGTTGAAACAACAGATGCAGGAGATTTAAAGTTAGGATCCATCTCATCTAACTTTAGCCATCTCAAAGTCAGTTGTCTAATCAGAGTGAATTATTTAGGTTCTCTCTGTTGTAAATGGAAAGGGAGAAGAATCTTTACTCCTTCCTAAAATAAGTAGGATTAATCTAGCTTTATTAGAGTTACTTATTTCTCTCAATTGACTAGTGATAGAATCTCTGTACTCTATTTGAGACAGTGCAGTGGACTAAATCTTAGATTACGCAAAGGGAGAGTATATTTTGAGAATAAGAATGAGCTGTTCTCACTTTACAAAATGAGAATCCACCTTGACTAATACAGGAAAAACTCCAGGTTTGAATATGAATTTTTTAGTAAAGCCTATGAATTTGATACAGTTAGCAACATGAAAAGATGGGCTTTTCTTTTAGCAACCCTTGCCTTTTATTTCCCCTCAATAAATAAAATGACATTTCAGGGTGTGTCTTCAGGACTACGCCTTTCACTGAGATACCACAAAAGACAAATTTATGCAGAAAAATTTACCATTTCACTTGTAATGAAACAATAAAGTATTTCTGGCCATACCCCTAAATCAGTAAAATACAGCTAAAATACTAGAGAGGCAGAGGACTATGTTACCCCCATGCATACATCTTCTGTCACATAAGTTCTTCAGGACTCTATTTTGTGCATCAATTATGTTGTCAAAAAATAACAAGAATTAAGCCATTTACAAATACAGTTGCATTTCAAAACAACCCTTATGTAGACCAGGCTTAAGCTAACAGGAAGAAAAAAAATTGTGAGAGGAAAATGTGTAAGAATAATTATACCTAAATTTATACCCCCTTCTTGATAAATACCAATATACTTACAGAATTCAGCCATTATGTAATATGGCATATGAAATATAATTAGGTAATAGTCCTTGCAATGTCCTTGAAATCTTCCCTCATCCCTTCTGGAAAGTTAGATGGCAGCTTGACATTTACTTCAAGTATTTACTTGTGGCACCTTGGAAAGTCTTGAGGAAAAAATTATACTTAATAGGTAGCTCCTGGTAAAAGTGACTGAATTGCAGTGCATTGCTGCGGATAATATGGATCTATTTACCCAGTAGTTGGTTAGAAGGAGAAAGGGGGAGGGGGATTTGTCTGGGAGGATTGTCTTCCTGCAACAAAGCTGCTGAGATGGAGAGAACTCAAAAGGTCAGTAAGGCATCAGGGGAAGTAATTTTAAGAGAGAAAACCAAACTAAACAAACAAAAAAGATAGCAAGTAAGCCCAGTTCTGCCAGACACTTACTTAAAAACAAGAAAAAAAATATCCGAAAGAAAATTTCTAGCTGAGACTCATGGCATATTTCTTTTGTTAAACTGAAAGATTATTAAGAAAATTTTGCTTATGGCTCATGTTGACTAATAACTGCAAGGTTGTCACATTGCATGTAGACCAACCATGAGAATAGAATGAGATACAGATTTCACCAGTGTACTGAATTATACAGGTGTTTCCTAGATAGTGTGGTTGAGACTAAAAAATAAGGGATATAAGTCCTGATTGAAGTGGGGAATTAATCCTAGTGCTTTTAGTCTTTCCTGACCTTTTTCTCTTAGTCTCCGTTCTAGTCCCTCTCTGCTCAAATTCCTGATTTACCTTGCTTTGATTCCAAATTTTTCTCTTTTTCTTCCTCAACTTGTAATTCAACTTCACCCTTTCTTCTTCTCCTTTCTCTTATTTCTGCCACAGGCTTGCCTCCCATCTCTCTCCCACCACTGACATGTTCTTTTTCTCTCCATGTTGCCTGCCTGCCCTAGGTTGTTTTACCTCTGTGTTTGACTCTCCTCTTTCCCAGGGCTCCTTTTCTGGATCATGCTCCTCTCTTCCTGAACCCTGCTCTGGCCACCTACCCCTTCCCTCCTCACACCCTCTCCCCTTCCTCTGCCTCTGCTTGATTTCTTCTTCCCTGACACAATATTCCTTTCTTGCTAGACTCCAAAAGCGGGAGCAGTGAAATCACAGTGTCCCTGCTCATAGCTGCTGCATGAGACATGGGGTTTCAGGGGAGACCAACCCATGTGCAGAGAGATCGTGTTTGGGTCCTGAGGAGATGCAGCATCTACAGCAGCTCAGAGAGCACAGCCTCAGGGAGCAGGCAGAAGCCTTCCTGTCTGACTTCTGCTGCACACAGCCAAACTGCTTAGAGCTTGGACACATTAAAGGAAAATTTCCACGCCCACAGTTAGCAGCATGTTCCTCAAATTAGCACCATTGCCTTGCCCATCCTAGATGGCCCAGGCCTCCTCTAGACCACAGAGGTACATAAAACTGCAAAGGAATGTGGAGTCAGAGAACATCTCACTTGCTGAATCACCTGCATAAGGACTCTTCAGCATAAAAGAAATGACATGAAGACAACAATAAAGACCAGAGTCCTCTGGCCACTAAGTGCTCAGAGAGAGCACTGAAGGGGGTCAATCAGAACTTGTAACTGATAAGAAAGAAAAACCAAGATTAACTTTACTATTACCAGATACTAAATTGGGATAATCTGTAATTATTGTATAGGGTGTTCAGAGGACAGACCAACAGTGGAGAAAGGGAAGGATCAGAGTAGACAGGTGTCCCGAAGGATCAGAGTAGGCTGGCGAAAAAATTCCACTGCCTTCTCCCCTTTCTCTGGGCCTAATTTAAAACTACAGGACCCACTTCTGGGTACAAAGCAGGCAATAATGGATACAATAACATCACCCCAGGACAACTGGCAAGAAAAAAGCACAGGAAAATGGAGAGGAGAGGGATAAAGGGCCGAAGTGAAAGGACTTACAGATCCATGTGTCAGGAACTGGAGAGGCAAGGATGTATGTACTACATTATGTATGTATATGTGAGAAGTCAGTGTCAGCAATGGAAAGACCTGTGTGCATTCATTTTTCCCACATAAATACAAACCTTTCTCCGTGTGTGTGTGTGTGTGTGTGTGTGTGTGTGTGTTTGTGTGTGTCATTTGCTAGCACATTTTAGGCTTGACTAAGTGGCAAGTAGCAGGAGACCTGCACCCGGAAACACTCAGGGTCTGGACCAGTGGCTAGGAAAAGGGCCCAGGATCCCTGCGTGCATATATTAGGTAGAGTTAGAGACCATCCTAATACTCGAGGAATCTGTGATTGTGGATGAATGCGTGAGAATGAAGATAACAGAGGCAGCTGGCAGATGCTGTAGTCGAGTACCTGGATTCTGCTTCTGGAGACAAGCTCCAAGGTCCTCGGGAAATACCTGGGAACCATCTGACAAACTTTAGGGAGGTTAACTGTCCTAGAGAAGCTGTGCTGCCAGGTGGAGGAGTTACAGGAAGGAGTGAAGAGGCTGAGCAGCATTTGCAAAGGTGAAAGGGAGATAGGATTAGCTCTGAGCCTCCACAGCTTGAAGTGCCCAAGCTCTTATCTGCAATAGAGAAGCAAGCAGTGTCCAGCCCCACTATCAAGGTAAGAGAAGCCTCTAGAGAAGGGGAAGATTGGCTGTGATGATTCTAAGAGTAAGGCTCCTTCCCCACCTGAGGGCTTACATCGGTGAAATAGGTTTACCACCCTTGAAGGTAAAGGGGAAGCTGGTGTACCTACAAGCAAATAACGAGGTTCACTCACCTCTAAACTTTTCAAGACTACCAGGAAGAAACGGCAACTCACCATAAGAGGTGACTCCCTGCTGCAGGGGACAGAGGTACACGACTCAAGTACCAGCCTGAGCAGTTATCTGGAAGGTTTGCTGCTGCTGGAAGTCAGGATCTGGGATGTTGCGGAGCGGGGTGCTTGTGTGAGTTTTGGTAGTGGATTTGGTAGTGGAGCAAGACGGATGTTGCTAAGAGCAGTGCTTGTCTGTTCACCTGGTCACACAGCCGCTGCATGCGTGTCTGTGGGCTACACTGTCAGCAGTGGTGCTGCCTGAACCTGCTAGCAGCAACAGCAGCAGCCACCTGCATGAGAGTGGCATGGAGGGACCCATGTCCAGTCCGGCATCTGCACCCAGGAAAGAAGAATTCAGAAGTCTGTTGCATTTGGCTGGTCCAGTAACACCTTTTTGAAAAGTTTTGTTGCTAAAATGTCACCCCATATATGACTTTATAGTAGGAAAAGAAAAAAAAAACAATCTCTAATAGTATTTAGGCTTTGTCAAGACCCCAGAGTGACATGATTCACTTTAAACAGTTTATATTAAACAAAGTTAGAAGCAGTGAAGAGGAGAGAGTATGACAGCCTTATTTTTTCCTGCTTATAATGTCATTAATTGTCTCAGAATGCAAAATGCATTAATTGTCCTTCTGATTCAACGGAGACTATTACACTCTTTTGTACTTCTTATGGTAACACAGCTTTAAGATGCTAAGTGAATGATGATTTGAAAATTTCAGACACACAGGGTCATGGTAGAAAGAGACTTCAGATGACCTCAATAAGCAATTCTTAGTACTTGAGAAGCAAGTGAACCATCCCATGAAGGTTTTTTTTTTCTTTTTTACGAAGCCTGTAACTGTAGATTTCCAGAACATGAAAATAATGCTTCTGCTAAGTAAAGGGATTTCTAGTTACTGTTTTTTATGTTGACAATGCAAATTATTTCTGAAGAAAAACAAAAGCTACATTATTCTATTTCTGGAGGCATTAATGAGTTGATATGTGGCGGCTTGTGTCTGGTGTTCAGTGTCTTTTTTATCAAGTGGATGGCAGGTAGATTGATAATTTGATCCCAGCAAGAAGCAGAAAAACAAGCAACATCACCCTATACAGTGAATGAAACAAGTAGATAGGGAGAAGAGGCAGGTGAGAGAGGAAATAAGAGCAGTCTTTACAGGATTATGGCTGTTAGAATTTAAAATCAGTTTTGTACAAAAAGCCTAAGACTGACTTTCAGGTCGAGGAGCTGCACCATGTGTGCTGTGCTATGAAGCACATCACTGCCACACAGTTTTACTACTTGCACTACTTTTATGTCGAGTGAATAACCTCCCTCTCACCATAAACTTTTGAGGATAAATTGCACAGAACAAACTTGCTTAATTTCTTCCAAATGGGAGGTGTTATCATCTAATCTTCTCTGCAAGCAAAGAAATACCAGGAAATATGACCCTCTTTTGGATTCCGTGCTTTGCCTGCCTGCTGGGCCCTACTGTTGACAAGCTTGCTGAAATTACATTTTCTTTGGTTGGGAAAGTAATGTGTTTCTTATATCAGGGCTGTGACTGAAGCCCAGCACATCAGAGAAGCACAGGAGTGCTGTGAAGTAATCATAGATAAAAACAGGACATATTTGTAAACAGGTTGTGTGAGCCTCTTGGTTTTCACTCACCTGTGGAGAGAGAATGAATGCCTTATAAATAAAGCCAAAGGGGAAGATGTTAAACATCTTGTATTTGCTTTGTAAATATATGCATCTAAAAAATGAATTTGCATTTTTTGTGTTTAGCTCTATATTATTCCATCAAGATCACTTTCTGCAGTAGCCTGCAAGGCATATGGAGGGATATCACCAAAAATTAAGGTAGTCTCTAAAGCAAAATATATTTTTTTCAGCAGTAGAGTTCATGGTGATTTTTCAGCATATGTATGTATGTATATATGTGCCAGATAAATGCTGTTGGTTTGTTTCAAGTGAAATGAAAAATCATTGTGTCCCCTTAGCCACATCCCCACATCTTCCATTCCCAGTTTGCACATCTTATATGCTCAGGAAAACAAGACAGTCGTATCTGAGAGGGAGATCTCTCCCAAACTGCTTTCTGCCCCTCGATGCAGGTGTGTGAGGGCCCTGCTTCAGAACACCTAGCAGGAAACCCAGAGCTCAGTTCTGAGTATGTTTCCTGCATGGTTTGTGAGCTGGTGTGATATGATAAATACAGACCTTATCACTCTGTCGTGTGGTTCAGCTCCCAACAAGTGGATGTAGGTGAAATATTTGCAAAATTCCACAATTTGACTGGAATTCATCATGTGTCTGAGATCATGGAGATTTCCAGGGCCTTTTGTATCTTTCTCTGCTGGTTCTTCCTCTACCCACTTTTATTCTCTTAATTTTGTCTAGCCTCTGTTTCAAGTAGCCACTCCAAGGCATCACTCCCGTCCCCTTCTTTTCTACACACCTCCTTCATATTTCCTGGGATACATGGAAAGGAATTCATGACTTCATAATCCTTCTTGCAGGGCTGTTTTTACTTCTAGTCGGGACAGGAAAAAGAGAAGATTTCACCTTAGTGTTTATTTGTAGGGGCCAAAGATACTGGCTGCAGCAGCGGCATTTTTCAGTGTTTTTCCTCATCATGGCTTTGGAAGAGTTTCTCCCTGGTTAGATTAAAAAGTTTTGTTCTTCCTTTATTCACATGAGCCTCCCACTGTTTTCTCATATGTGAAGTTCTTGCTGCTGTCATCTAGGGATAAGGAAGGATAAAAGAAAGCTTTCCTTAAAATTATTTTGAAAGTATCTCTGTAATAAACGTTGCATAATCATTTTGAATCCTAAAGGAAAATTGGTTTTGGCTATTCCTTTCAGTAATGTATAAAAATTGTGATTGTAGCAGAGGGTTCATCTTCACAAAATAAATGACCATAATGGCTTCTTTATAAATGCATATTGCATTGTATTACAGGAGAACCTCTTCTGAGATAACATGTTACATGAAAAAACCTTTTGTGGTTTTAGTTTTAGAGATTTAAATGTCAGCCTTTATGAAAAATGTTTTTTTAAAAGCTGAAAAAGGCAACAGACCCTTCAATCAAGTGACCTCAAATGAAGTTCTTTCCAGAAAGGAAAAACAAGTATCTCTTAAATGTTAAAATAAAAGAAATGGAATTGTTTGTATTTTAAAAGTTAAGGGTTATTTTCAAGTTATCAAATAGATTTATATATTATTTTCTACCATCCAGGCTCATCGCTCATTTGCAATTATCAGTTATACCTCCATACTGATGAAGGGGAAAGCAAATACTTCTTTCCTAAAATTATTATCTTGATACAAGTAGATTTCCAGTACAACGAAAAAGGTTAAGGAGTGTTAAAAGACATTGGCTGCACTCAGATATTCCACATTAGACTAAACCTAACAATTTACAGTGTCCTCTGACCTAGAAGTAAAAATTAACTATTAAATATACCATGCTTGTGGGTTAATACTTATGTAACGATCCTTACAGGGCAGTAAATGGACTGGGTTTCAAGCTAAAAAGTAGAGCTGGAATTGAGACTGGGTTTGCTTCTCAGGAGGCATGCTTCCTTTCAGCAGGGAGTATACAAGCAACAACCACCTGGCCACTGGCTACATAAATCTGTAGGGCCAGTTTTGCCAGGCTTGTCCCTTCCCATTTACATGTGACATAGGAGGAAAGGTGTTTTAGTACATAAATAGGCAAGTCCACCTCTTTGCAACACTGTGCATCATAGAACTTGTCTGTGTTAAATATCATGTTTGAAAATGAACTAGAAGCTTCATAAATGAAAACTTCTTGACAGTCTCATAGGCATTTTCTGTGACAACCAGTGATGGCAGCAAGGAGGTTGAGACACCTTTTGCAGTGTCCCTGTCTGCCTGGCAGCAAGTCTCTTACAGCATGTGAGCCACTGAGAGCAGGAAGCTGAGGGGATGCTACACGCGATCTCTGTCACCAGAAATCAGTCAGGAGCCTCAGGACAGGAGTCTGTGTAAACTCAAAAAATGAAAGTGAGAGGTATTGGGACAGTTAAGACACTGATTCACAAAAGGGGAAAAAAATCATCATTTAGGGCAAGTGCTCTGCAGTAATTGCAGCAAACTGTGTTTTTGCAACCTGCTTTCATAGGACATCCTATCTTTTCTTCAAAATTATGCAGAAATTTTTGAAATCTCTCTAATTTTCGAAGAAGAACTGTTCCTAGTCCTGTTCTGTTTAGAGTATTGTGCTGTGAAGTGCAAAATGCAGGTGTGTTTGGATATTTTTTCTCTTAGTCTCAGATCTTAAGATAATCTTGTTTGTTCACTATGTACACCTATATACAAGAAAAAGCAAAAGAAAGGTCTTGATGTCTTACAGTCACAGGAAATATTCCTTCCTGAAGGAACTTCTCTTATTTGCACAAATAGAGAAACATGGTAGTTCAGATCCAATTAGTAATTCTATTTCATTGGTTAGTTTCATTGATGTAATGATTGACAATGTAAGATTAGCAAGATCAATGAAGATATTAGTAGATGTCAAAAGGGTCTGTGCATGATGCATCTTCTCTCTCTCTGGAGATCCAGGATAAATAGCAAAGCTGACACCTCAAACCCTCTCACAATATGTCTGTTTCCATTCTATTATTAATGAATGATCTAGTGACTGCCTTCTTTGAACGCAGGGCAGACACATGGTTTTGTGGACTTCCTCAACAGTCAGTGGTGACCGAAAACATCTCAATAGAGTATTCAGATGTCCTACTGGACACAGCTACCTCAGGGTGTGATAAACCCCCACACCTCTGCGTGCAGCACTTCACTGACTTTTCGGGCAGCTTAGGTAACTGAGACTGAAAATCTGACTTTTCAGTGCTTGCAGTTAAATGATATGAATCCCATCAAAAGTGAATACTGTAGTCCTGATGACCTCAAGGAGAATGCTAACACCAATATTTGCATGTTAATTCTTCCACCACTTGCAGAATCAGACCTTGCCTGATGAAAGAGCACGTTGTACTCACAATTCAAGGCCCCATATGAAGATGACAAAGTCTTTTCTTTGGCAATATGTCTGCAGGCAGTTAGTCCTAATTTTGCCTGCCTATATCAGTTTATGGTCATAAGAAGATATTGACACATTTAAGAGCAGCTGTTTAAAATTTCATAAATATCACAAATGCCAACCATTCTATAAAAACAAAACCAGAACCAAAAATTATAGAATTTGGTGGCAGGAAGATTTTTAATGTTTTAAAAAATAAAAGAAACGCTTTCACCTCTGAATTGTGGCTGTTAAGACCTGTAGTATACTCCTATAGCAAATACAGTAGTTAAATAAGAAAAAAAATGTAGGAAAAAAAATCATGGGTAAAAAAGTCCACAAACTGTAAAATTACAAGATATATGAAAAGTCCTAATATCTTTTCCCAGGGTTAAAAAAATAAAAAAAAGTCCAAGTCCTATAAAACCTTAAAGTCCTTTTCAGTTATAAAAAAAATCCCTAGATTTTCAAAATATTTTTCCCCCTGAAAAGTAATCAATATACTAGTCATGTGCAGTGTATATAGTTTAGTGAGACTAGGTTAGTCTCAGTTATGATTATGTACAGAAATAGCTTGTTAATATCATCTCTGTAGGTACATAACCAGAGCTATTAAAATAGTGGATTACAAGAATGCAGACAATCCATTTATTTATTTATTTCCCCCCTTAGGAATCCAGATGGATGATGGCTTCCTCTGTGGAATCATTTTATCCTGCACTCCAGGATAAGTTCTGTCTTTATCACATAACCTAGAAAATGAAGTGATCTGCAACAGAATCTGTAACTGTGCTATTGGTGTATCCATGCAGAGGACAATCTTAATGATAGCAGGTTTCCTTCAAGACCATGTATGGATCATTTACTTTTACAGGTCTTTCACTTGTTAGAAGCTTGCAGTTATCATTGCAGATGTGCTTGTGAGCAGACGTTATCCCAGTTAACACATTAGCTCCCATGGAAGTACTGACTGTTCAGTGCAAATGTATTTGGGTTGTCATCCAAACCCAGAGAGGAGTCCCAATGATTTAAATAGGATCAACTATGTGCTAGCTTTTAAATATGTTTATATAGAGAACAGGTATACAAGAAGACTGGCTAAAGAAACAATTAATTTCTTTGAATGTAAAAGGTTAGAAGCTTATTTTTTACCTGTTTGGAAAGTAAGGTTTTTAAAAATAGTTTTTTTTAAAGTATATCACGTGTAGGGAAGATCATTTTCGATATTCTGGTAGAAAGAATTGGGCAATATATTGTCACACTTTTTCATGCAGTAACTCCTATGTGGCTCAGTGTTTATCGAAGAAATAATTTCAGTCTATTTGGCCATAGCAGACTGGAGCCCTTCATACTCATACTCCAGGTAAACATCACAAGCTCCAGGTTATTGATTTAGCCAACAGTGTAGCCCCTATCTATCCATTTCTAAGTAACTGCATTTGGGGGAGCAGGATATAGGGACAATGGCTGTGGGTACCAGGAGAAGAGTGAAAAAAGGCACAGCTTATTCTGTTGAAAACAGAGTGGAAACTATGAATTTTCAAAGAAATTTAGATATCTAATTCTATCTTCCAGACTTCAGTGAAGTTGCAAGAGCATTTACTGCATGTAAAACAATATATTGGATGTAGTTCTGAATTGTCTCATGTTACAGAGCCAGGGGCAATAAGATACAATAGGAAATTCTCAATGTACTAATCTGCAAACAAAATGGACTTATCAAAATTAAGAAATAAATGAAATGGAAGCTTCAACTCTTTTAATCTTTTAATCAAAGGCTTAGTGGCAGAAAGTTATGATGAAGACCCCACATTAACAAGTCCTCATTACTTGAATGCTAAATTAATTAGTGTTACTATGAAGTTTCATAAATTCTTTAAACTAGCCTTGTCAAAATAAATGAACAAAGTATGTTCTGTGATACTCTAGCACTCTTTCCCGTTTTCTTTTTTTTTTTCTGTTCTATTTTCTTCACATTTTGCCTGCCTGTGTGCTTGCTAGTTCACAGAACTGTTAGATCACAGCAGAGACCTGCTTCAATGCCTGTCAATGTTAGTCAGAGCCTTACTAAGCTTGGTGGGGGTCTGAGTGGACACTGAGTGTCCCAGTATCAGTGAAAATAAGTCATGTTCTATTGTTACAGCTAATTAGCCTGCAATCATTGCAAAGCAGGTCCTGTCTTTGACAGGTGTGATTGTACAGCACTTAACACAATGGGGCATCCATTCTGATTGGATTATCTCCATTAGTAGCACAGTTCTCTAGTGAATGCAGCTATTGTAAATCTCTGCCATGTGCTCAGAGTATTTTTTTTTAATTACCTGCTTTGAGAAAATTCTAATCTGTGCGAGACATTGGATAAATAAAGTATGCACTATAAAATCTGTCAGGTAGCTGTTGTCAAAAATTATGGCAACATTTTAGGACCATTTTATTAACATTCAAATGATAAGGACAGGAATAAAATATTTAAGTGGTAATTTAATATATTTCTTTAATGAATACACACAGTCAAGCACATATATGTATATATATATGTATATATGTGTATTTCTATTTATGCATACTTACGTAAAAACTTTAGGCCAGACTGTAATCTGCCCGTTCAACAGATTACCACCTGGCTGGGAGCTCCATTAGAAAGGTTATTTTGTATAAAATTGACACAGCAGACACCCCAAAAGGAGCAAGGAGGAGAGAGCAAAATATTGGGTGGCTCGAGGAGTGTGGCAATGAATATCTGATATCATAGAGAATTCCTATGACTCTAAGGTATTGTAATTCTACTCTCCTCAACATGTGGTTCTGCCCAACAGCCATACTGTTGAAACAGTATAAGAATTCTATTACAAGAGGCATAATTGAAAAAGCTCAGTGATGATTATTCCTGCAATACACTCAGTACCCCTCAATTTCGATGGCATTCTGATATAAGGTACACAGAAAACATAGTATTTGAACTTGATCTGCAAGTAGGCAAAATCAGACTTTATTCCTACATACTATAAAGAAAAAAAAAGATTATGTATATCTCTAAAAAATAGTATCAGAAGATATTTTAGTGAAGAAAATTAAGTGTTCCATGTCTATGTGCATCATCTGCATTTCAGAAACGCACAGTACTCTTTTACTGACTTTATTCAGTATTGGAATTCCACTGGATAATTATGCATCGAGTCTGAGTACTGGGGAAAGGGCAATATCCTTAAATCATAATGGCTCTGTTTAGTTTGCTTGGATAAATTCCTATTAGAGTGTGCGTGCGTGTGTAGGAGAGAAGCTGCTGACATGTCTCTCAGCTCTTCATTAATCCCAATTTCAAAGTCTCAGAAAAGCCTAGTTGCCTTTTTTTTTTCCTTTTTGTAATCAGAGATACTTCAAATACTGCTGGCCAAAACATCACTGTTCTTCACAGTCAACAGCCTACTGATGTGATAGGAAAATGTTCCCCCTTCTACAGAGTTAAATGCTGAACCATCTCACTGTCACTTTGACACCTTCATAGTGCAAACGCATAACCTCTCACCTGACTATGCACTTTAATAGCAGATTAAATCAAAGTCCTCTTTCATGGGGGCAGTAGGACTCTGCAGTCAAAGAGCGGTAGACCCAAAAGCAATTTTCCCTGTACCGGAAAATGAATTTGTGGGGAGTCCCTTCATTTGTCCAAGCCCTTGGAAAATAGAATTGCAGCAATACATTTCATGCTTTTTATTTGTGTGGCATGGTGAAGGGCCAGTTCCTTCCCAAAAGCACTGTTTCAATCTGTTTGCTTGGAGACTCAGCGCTGCATTGCAACCTGCCTGGAAATCTCATCCCAGACAGTAAGAACACAAGATTTCTTTCTCATGAAAGTTTGTATTCTGCAGAAATTGATAAATATACCAGCGAAGGCTAGCATGGTGTAATGCCACATTTTGGCTCAGTTTGAACTCTTATAGCAAATAAATATGAAAAGTCATACCAGATGTCTGCTTAAAATCCAGGGGCTCTGCTTGTGAATCTTATGTAAGGTTCAGCACTGCTGGTTCTCACAGCTGACTGTGAAGTGGGTCTGGCTCCCAGCCAGGTCTCTCACACAATGATTAACCTGAGACTACACGGCAACATCTGGTACTGTCTCAGGTAGGAAGGATATAAATGACTGAGTAGTTACACTTTTCCCTCTGTAAGCAGAGTAATATTTGAAAGATGGCACCTTTATCTTTTTCCCCAGCAGAACTGCCGTGAAATATTTCATGTACAGATAAAACTTACCCTTGGTACTAAACCTCTTCCCCAGTTTTTTTTCTGGAAGTCTTTGCTTCTTGCTTTGCTTTATGTACTCTTTCTGTCTCCTTCTGTCTCTCTTCTCCCATTCCACCCTTCCTCTCACCTTGTCTCTCTTTCCATACTTTCATTCTTCTTCGTTTGCTTTCTCTTGCAGTTTTGCTCAGTCTTCCCTGAATGTTTATCTTGAGTCCAGGAGTTTGATTATCAGCTAGAGATCTAGATCTGCCCTGTTTTCTGCTTTCTTGCTGGAGAAGTATTTCTGTGGGAGCTTCTGGTAAGTCAGTAGGTGAAGTGAATAACCAGCTCAGAAGTCATAACTCTTGGGGTTGAGGTGGTAGAAACTCCCCCACTTCCTAACAGAAAATAGAAGAGAAACGTTCACTCAAGACAGCAATGTTAAAGGTGGAAAAATGTAAACAAAAAGAATCACAAGCTTCCATCCTTTCCTTATCTCTCTTTCTACCATCGGTGGTCGTATTTTTCAGTGGTTTAAGAATAGTAAGGCATGATCCTTTGCTGTCCTATGTATTAAAACACGAAAGCAGACCCTCTCATCCTGCTGTGTTTCTGATGAATCTCTTCTGAAATGTCCCTTTAAAACCAAAAAAGTTTGAAATATGAGGTTCACAAGGTGCAAAATAGCCAAGTATTTGAGATTTCCTAGATTCCACAGGCCTAGCTTCCTGTAATCCCTCCTCTGAGGCTTAAGTGGTGGTTTGGCAACTATTTCTCCAGCCATCAGTAGCTAAGAGTCTCCCTACAGAGGTGGAGCTGATTCAGCCTCTAAAATAGTTCTCATGCGGTTTTTTTGTTGTTTTTTTTTTTTCCCGGTGTGCATCAAAAGCACAAAACTTGAAATAAGAGCAAAATTTTCAGGTTCATAGACCTTGAGCCTCAGTTCTAATTCTTTATAAGAACCAAAACCCATGGAAATGAAAATAAAATAATGAGGACACAGGATACTATAATGGGAAAGTTGTGGCAGAAAACAGTATCTCGAGAATGTGTTAAAGGCACAAAACTGGCTCAGGCATAGCCTGGGAACTCGGTACTATTAAATATTTATGAAGGATTGATTATTTCTTTCTCTGCAATTTTGCCAAAAATATAGTACTTTTCATAACTATTCCTAAATACCCTTTTTTTTTTTTTTTAAATATAATTTATTTATTTTAAAAGCACTTGCATTATTAGAAAAACAAACAGCTCTGTTTAGGCTTATTCTGGGTGATGTAAATTAGTAACTCTTGTGCAGGTATGGTTAGTACTCTGTTCTGCTCTGGCTGCCACACTCAGCTGATAAGATACTTTGACTTCTGTTCCTAGAGGTTCCTAAACCCAGGAGGTAACTTTGAGAGATCTGTTGAACAATGAAGGTAGCTAAAGACAGCTAAGCCAGCAAGACAACACATCAGAGTTGTTTATGAAGCTGGAACATAAATAAGCATCCCCAACAGACAGGGAGGAGCCTCACACCACAGCAAGGTAGATGGAACAGTTCCCGGCTTCCTAACCAAAAGCAGATCTGTTCACATCAAGGAAACACTTAAATTTTTAAAATTATTTTATTACAAGTTAAAATCCCTCAGAAAGAGATTGTAACACTGGATAGGATTCGCCATTGTAGACCACAAAGCAAGTGTTGTACCTGTACCTTGATGCTGACATAAAGAAATAGAGGAAATGTTTACAGAGGTGTAAGGGATTGTCACTATGTTTAATGGACTGGAATTAAGAACAGTCAGATATAGGCTGAAAAGTAACAAAAACGTCCTCATATTGATATGGCTGATAATACAGAAGAGACTCCAAAGGGAAGTTGTAAAAGAATAATCGGTGCTAAAAACCAGAATATAATGATGAATTCTTCATTGGCAGCAACGTGAGCGAGGCAGCCCAACAGGGCTTTTCTATCCTTGGCTTCCATTATTCTATGGTAAAATTAGAAGGCAAATAAGCGGAATTGTTCAAGACAGCCTTATCTTTTATTGCCAGTAGGAGAATGCTTACCCAAGCTAATCATGCTGCAATATAACTTCAACATTTTATACTGGATATTATTATAGGTACATATCACTGTAACATAGTGCTTTCATTTTGAGCCCATCATGGTGCTGTAACAGTTTTCTAGCAAAACACGTTAAATTTAAAGGGGAAAATGAGTGGGAAGTATAGTACTCAATTATCTCTACTGTGGCTTCTCTTTCAAGGGTTTTATTGTTAGACTTGGTTTTTCTTACTAGTTCACAACAGCAGCTGGGATTTACTTTGTGTGCATGTTATTTTACTTTGAGGGTCTCCAGAGCTTTTAAATGCATTCAGCCTTTCCTATACTGTGGTATTTATTTTGCTTGCCTGCTTTTCTATAGTTTTTAATTTCATTGAAATTAATTGCTGTTTAGATCAATGACTTGCAAATGTCAGTATACTGATGGGATGCTGGGGATGAAAAAAATTTTCAGTGGGATTTCATGAGTTGTGGGGACACTGACTACCTGCAAAATGTGTCATTACTAAACCTCAAGCAACTCCATTTGAGGTAGTAAAATAGAAACTTTTAAAGCTTTGAAAACATTACTCAAAATTAGGTCCAGATTACACAGAAGGGGTAATGCTCCTTAAATGGTTCACCATATTCCTAGGAGCAAATGGGTGCCTTAATGGAGTCAAAGATGTATTGTTTTCTTGACTGCTGCTTATTTTGGATAAAAAATTATTTGAAATGCCAGAAATTATTTATGTAAAATGGAGCTCCTTGTTCATCAAGGAATTCATCCACCACTCTGAATCCAGATCCATCTAGCAATTAGACATGTATTTCTGTAGGAATTAAACATAATTTAGAGTCTAGATATATCCCTTAAAGAATAATATAATACATGTATAAGGTTGGCCAAAATCCAAGGCTGGCAGATTGAGGGGTAGAGCACTAAGGCGCTCAAAAATATGAGCTCAGAGATGCAGTTGTAACGCTTCTTCCACATGTCCACACCCACTTCAGATTTCTCGAGTAAAGAATAGACAAAGAAAAGCCTGTTCATTTCTCTGGGTCTCAGAGGATGTGATTTCCATCTGAGAAGGTTTTAGTCTCTTACTGTTTCATTAAGAAAGCTTACCATGAAAGCCCTGTCCTAAATGATGCAATAGACATACCTAGATAAATTTAGGTAAGATCTGATTTTGATTTTTTCTTCTGACAAATTTCTTTCTTCTACAAAATTTCTGTCCCAATGTGCACGTCAGTTAGCCTTGCTAATCCAGAAGCAAGGGGATATTCTGAAATTCAAGTGTAACATACTGCCAATAGATCTCTCATTTATTTAAAAAACAGGTTAAAGAGAGGTCCAGAAGGTGCATCTGTTTCTATGACAGCCTTGTTTATTCGGCAATCACCATTGAATAATGTGAAGGTGACTGAAGGAGGCCGCATTTATCTGTAAATGAGCTAGGACCTCTTCCACTCTTTCAATGAGTAACTTCAATGGCTACTCCAAGTCCTCTGAGACATTATGTGGATACACCACTACTTCAAATAGAACAAAGTAAGGTTTTACAAAAACAGTTTGAATTATATAAAAAATATACACAGCTTCTATCACTGTTGCTACTATCTAGTAATTTTGATTAAAATTTCAACCGAAAAGTTCATAATGATGCCTTATTCTTGTAAATGGTCTATTTTCTCCAACACAGAAGAACCCCAGACATAGAAAGGTTTCTATTGAAAGGGACCTTAAAGATTATCTAGTTCCAAGTCCTCCTGCCATGGGCAGGGACATTTTTCATTAGACTAGGTTGCTCAGAACCCCATCCAACCTGGCCTGAAACACTTCCAGGGTGGAGTAGAGGGGCAGAATCACCTCTCCTGACCGGCTGACCACACTGCTTTTCATGCAGCCCAGGGTACCATTGGCTTTCTGGGATAAAAGTGCACATAGCTGGGTCATGTCCAACTCCCCATGCATCAGCACCTCCCCTACACCACAACCCCTTCTGGGCAGGACTGCTCTTGATCTGTCCATCCCCCAGCCTGTGCTGATACTGGGGATTGCCCTGACCCAGGTGCAGCACCTTGCACTTGGTCTTGTTGAACCTCATGATATTCCCCTGCGCCCACTTCTCCAGCTTGTCCAGGTCCCTCTGGATGGCATTCTGTCCTTCAGGTGTGTCAACTTCACTGCTCAGCTTGGTTTCATCTGTGAATTTGCTGAGGGTGCACTCGATTCCTTCAAGGGTGCGTTCAATCCTTCTGTCCATGTCATTAATGAAAATATTAAATAACAGCGGTCCCAATACAGACCCCTGAGGGACACCACTTGTCACAGGTGTCCATTGGGACTCTGAGCCATTGACCACTACCTTCTCAATGCAACCATTCAACTACTTTCTTTTCCATCTAATAGTCCGCTCATCACATCCATCTCTCACCAGTTTAGAGAAAAGGATTTTGAGGGGAACTCTATCAAAGGCTTCACAGAAGAAGCAATGTTATACGAGGGGTCTGAATTAGATGAGAACTATAGAAATGAAGGTTAATTCTTTTTTCATTTATTTCCCCTGACATTCTAATCCTACCTGAAATCTATTGTAACCAGGAGAAGAGCTATGCTATCAGAAACTATCAAGCTACATAATTCAACTGTGATAATTTATGGGGATAATAATCAGGAATGACTCAGGAACAGTGAGTTTGGGTCACCATTGTAACACCTCCTCTTCCCACAGTCCTGCTCTGTACAAACACCTGCATGTGTCTTTGGTGGAACAAGGGAAAGTGTGAGTATTTGGGGAGAGGCATCAAAGCCTGACTTCATCTCCTTACCTAAATATCTGTCTAGACTGCTCTGGAGAATTTGAAGGAGAGATATGGAGGTGGTGGGAAAGAAAAGGTCATTATAGAAGTGTAATGGAGTTGGTTACTGGTACTGGACACAAAACTACTCTGGGCAGAACGGCAGTTCCATATTATTGACATGATAGCAAGATTAAGAACATTAACATTATTTAGCCCTGAATACAGTTAGAAGGGCAGTTTTATCCCAAAGATAGAAGTATATATGTATGTATACATATAGGTCTCTCTCTCCACACTCACCTTTGTGGTTACAGTTGAATACGTGTACATCTACTCATCATATATATATATATATATATATATATATATATATATATATATATACAAACCCATCTTCCTGCACGTACAGAGAACAGGTCTGACATCTAGACCAAACAGATATACGTGCACAACCTTAGCTAGTACTTGTGATGAGATGTTAAGCCCCATTGGATGGGAACAGAAGAGAAGGGCTGTGTAACCATGATCCATTGTCCTGTATTGTCTCTGTAGTGATAGAAGAGCAGTGTATCACAGCTTGTAAGAAAACTTATAATGCATAGAGAGTATTTGAAGAAAAAATCAGCTAAGTCGTTCTTTTCAAATGTTATTACTTACAGAAAGTCACCAGTATGATAAGAATTTAAAATCCTATTAGGCAATTGAGATTTTTTTCCTGTAATTTGACATGAAAGTCTTTTTGTTAGTGACTTTCATATTGTATTAGCTATAAAGGGAGAATGGAGAAGTAGGCTCTGGCTGTGAGCCAAGTCTGAGACGCAGTCCTACCACAATAAATTCCAGGGTGAGTGGCAGAAGAATGCAAATGAGCCAAGAACTCCGATGAGCAGATGTGGCGCACGCAGGCTGATAGAAAACTGTGGTGTTAACCTACTACTTTTGCTATGACAAAATTGCTTGAAATCTGAGGGGCAGAAAGGGTTGCAGGTTGGACAATGTCAATTCCATGTAATTAAGGATCATTCTTACACAAATCCTCTCTTTTTCCAATTCGTGGGCATAATTCCATCTTTCCATTGTAATTTGCTTCAGGGAGCTTACTGTCTAATATTTCTATTTTTTAAAAAAACCTTAAATATTTAGCAGAATACTGTATTGTAACACCTTGTAATCCCTCCTTGTGCATGAGGAAAGAATAAAATTTGTGCATTGTCAAAATTAGGCTTCAGAATGATGTATCTTATTTTTAAGGAGTAAATGAAAAGATAAAATCAAAAGATTATGATTCTAGTTAGTAAACCTATCTAGAGAAGGACCTAACTCAAAAAGAAATTCCATATCAAATGAAATTGAAAATTGCAGGGCAAATTATACATGAAGAAGAAAGAAATGATTAATGTGTATATTTACAAATCCAATGCTTAATGAAAACATCTGGTCTTGGGTGGGTGTGGGTGTGTCTGTTTTCTTGGGGTTTTTTGGGGTTTTTTTTTGATGTGTGCATTGCAGCATTTATAAAGCTCTTCTTCCTTAGAGCTTACAACAGAAATTCACAGTTTAAGTGGCATAATGAACAGATTTATGCAATTCAATTGTTGTGTCACTAAACCTTAACATAAAATTATACTGCTGAAAGTGAAAAGAACTCAGAGGAGACAACAGCCAGCATTTATCTGGTAATCAAGGTACTGTACTGATAGTGCCCTGAATGCATGATATAGACCAAGTATTGAAAAGCCATTTCTTCTGCTTCTTCTACTTTCAAAATTGACACATTTAAAAGAGTACTGTGTAGTGAAGAAATCAAAGAAATGTGCACACATATAATCAAATTTTCTAAATCCTATTTTTAATGAGATAAAGCTTCATTCTTAGTTTACAGTAAAACAGACTTGGGATATAAATTTAGCATCCTATCTAAATCAAAATCAAATTTTAGTACTGTATTTGACTATTTGTTGTCAATATCTGAAAGTACTGAAGCAGACAAAGATGACTTGCATCCTGTTTATGCCTTTCCCCATAATTATCCTGATAAATTCCAAATAATTTTCAAGCGCCTCAGTGTCCCCATTTATAAAATAAGGATAATCGTTCTCTTGAAGATATGCAATTGAAAAGAACAACTAGAAATCTAGGTATACTAATATGTGTCTTGAGTGAAAGAGACTTATACAGATGAAAAAGAAGAAAAAAATGTAATTATACTACCAGGAGAAAACTCTAATAGATTTGGGTTAAATTCTAGTTAGTCACTGGGCTTTCTGATTTAACATCAGCAAGACCAGAATATTTACTTAAATAATGTTATTTGACAAGTAAATTATCTAACCTGCTGATTATAGTATTTCTTTAACATAGCAATACATGTGTATTTATAAAATATATATGCTAAGCCATAGCAAATATTAGCAATAAAAGATAATGCAAAATAGAAGTGTTGTGAAAGAGGGGAAATACATTAAAGAGAAAGCTCATGCCTTAAAGTAAAATTGAGCTTTTTCTCAAGGTACTTTAATATATATATATTATTACCTGAGATACAGAAATTCAAAGCCTTTGGTGAAAATGTAGATAAATAGATTACTTTTTTGCTGCTGAAGTGACTCATCATTTCAACAACATTTGTGATATTTTTATGGATTTCTGCCTCAAATTACTTGAGTTCTGTCTTATAAGAGATATGTTTCTTTTATCTACATTATTTTTATCTTCCCACTGAATGGTAAAAAAAACCTCCGTACCTAATAATCACCTGCAGTACATTGTTTGATGTCATCATTAGACAACTCAAGATATGTAGAAAGGTATGACTACTACAGTATTTGAAAGACTTCTAATAGTCACTACAATGATTTTTACTTATCTAAAAGAAAATATGAAAAAAAGTAGAAAAATTTCTTAAAAAAAAAAAAAAGGCATGTATAACGATCTTGGAGCAAAGTTAGAGGCTCCATATTTTGGTAGTTGATTTATTATTGCTACGTAGCCGCTATATTAATTTATTTTAAAATCTTTTCTATTTGGAAGCCACCTGGCAACCACTCTCTCTCTGTTCTTGAACTCACTGTTTAGTGGTGTGAGTAGCAAATGACACCATATCTTGAGATGCACTTAGCATTAACTAAAAAAGATAACTGGCAGTTGACGTAAAAGATAATACATATATGAGGCTCCAACCTGACAAACACACAGAATCAAGAGGAAATTAAGCACTTGGTTGGCATCAGTGGGATATAGGTACCTGAATACATTCGAGGACCTGTCTTTGCATTTTAGGGCACTACTTTCTTGTTTAGGGATGTGATCCCACATGCCATTAGGTTTTAGGAAGAAATGAAGTTAGTTTTCCTTATTGGTTTAAATATTCTCGTGTGTCTCTTTTAGAGTGTTTTGCATATATTGCATGGTATAATTGCTTGCATAAAAACTATTTTAATAACCCAGAATGCTTTTGATAGAAGTATTTAAAGTATATCTCCAGATAGATTGTATATTTCCAATACATTATGATTCTTCCAGGAGACAGCAAGCATAAGTGCTGGGAGAAGCTTTCAAACACATTATAAAAGATCCCAGTAATGACAGTTCTTTCAAAACATACCTATTCATTAAAATCCTCTGTAGAGTTTGTGAAGAATATTACATTCAGAATCATACTCCCCACTTACAAAAACTGCCAAGCATCATCTGCTGTGGGAGAGTACAACAAAACGTGTATTTCCATAAAAATCAAAACAAACAAATAATCCCTCCTAACACACTGATAAAAAAGAAAAAAAATCCTACTTTACTTCCAAACCTTTATCAAGAGAAGATATTCACATGGTTTTAATAATTTCCTTTTAGAAATACAGAGAAAATATTTTTAGAAATTTTATTCACATTACTATTCTTTCAGGCACAATAGGGGGAAAAACCCCTTCAATTACTTACTATTCACAATATTAGCAAAATTGATATTTATGGCAAATGCATGGGCACAATCTAGATCTGAATATGACATCCTGTCACAATATACCACTTCCCTCAAAAAATGCTTTTGTTGACAGTTTCGCTTGCTTTCTGGATTCATCTTCTCCCTTTATAATCTCAGAAAAATCCCTGCTGAAAAAAGAACGGTATAAAACCTTCTGAAAAATTAGTAAAATGCTCTGAGATGATCCAACTGCTTTAAAGCTGAAGATATACTAACATTTATATAATCAGCTTTCTGAGGGGAAACTTCAAAGCTTCCGAGCTACCTGCAAAACAGCACTGCCTGTAGCAGCAGGGTGAGGAGAAGGGGAGAGGATTGACAGGAAGAAGGAGACATGGTAGGTCGGAAAAAGAATTACAGGCTTCTGCTGCCTTGTGGCTAAACTTAGCAGTATTTACTATTTTTAAGAGAATTAGGAGAAAGAAATGGATGCTGCTGTTTTCATCACCATCCATAACTATGTAACAAGGACGATGTGCTCCGATCTGTTTGTGAATCTTGGTGAAAAGAGTGCAAGAAAATATATGCCACCCCCTGCTCCATTTTCTGTCCTCATTTCAGTACAGCCATAGTCCCCTTACCCTGTGTAAAGGAAGAGTTTTATCCTAGAGAGCACTCTCTCTTATCCTGCATGAAAAAAAGTAAGAATTTGTCTCCTATCTGTATAGCACCTACTATACCTTGGTGTAAAGACTGTATTGTCTTGGAAAACAAGCACTGCCTGGCGGGGAGGGGAGGCACTGACCCCCCTGAGCTCCCTGGGAAGAAGGATGTTCTGCCTTTCCTCTGGCTGGGCCTCTGCCTTAGGCATACATTTTCCCTTTGTAAGTGAGCTGAGTTGGTGTTGAAGCAGACTTTGTTTCAGAGACTTACCACAAAAAACATAATCATCAAGTAAGAGCACATCTTTGAACAACATGTGCACAAACCCATCTTTTTATATCTTTTATATTGCTTGTATTTGCAGCTGGGGCTTACACAAAGAAACAGGCAGAAAATAACAGGAATAAGAAAATAACAGGAATAGCCTTTGGTGACTTGTACACTGGGGTATGTACTCCTAGGGTGGGCTTCACACAGCAGTGCTCATTAACACAGCTCAAGTAATTTAAAAAATGGCAATATGCCCTTTTTGTTTATTTATAATTGTTTTCAACCTAGACACCTTTTTTTTTTCCCCCCCTCTCCTGGTAAAACAAAGTCTGTGTTTTGGGTGGGCTGTAGATTTCTGAGTCAGTTCCTCAGCTGGCCTAGTTAAAGCCCATTTACATGAAGTCAGTGGGGCTAAGCCAATTTGCACCAGCTGTGAAGCCAGGCCTCCATGTATTTGTATTCATAGGAATGAATGCCTGGTGCAGTTTTGATTAGTGATTGAATACGGTCAGATTCCAAAGCACTGGCTTCTCATTAATCACAGCAGAGATAATTATTACTCTAGGCTTGATTCAGTCTCTCTTAAATCATTTCTAAATTGTAATTTGGTCAGATCTAGGCACTTAAAGGTGAGTCTGTACAGATAAGTGCAGTCAAATACACATGTTTTGCCCAGCACACTGGGCATCCAGCTATGGTCACATGTACTGCGTCCTGTATCATGTTTGGGCAGCATGTTGGCCTCCCTTGCAATAAGGTTGCACACAGCACAGCTACTTTGTGCAGGCCAGACACACAGTAGGGACAGAATAAAGAAAAAAACTATTTGCATTTGTCCACAAGTGTTTCAGACAAGGTTTCAGTAAGCACCCATTTACAAACTCACCTAGTCCATGGATGCACGTAAAACTCTCACACTATTGGTGATAAATAAGAAGCACCTACCTTAACCTTGAGATCTTTTTGATTGAGGCCATGCAAACTGTCCCCACAGGGCTCTAGCAACATGATGCTTTACGCAAGCACTAAGGGCTCCAAGAAGCTCCCTAAGTTCTATTCCTTAGAAAATGTAAAGCGTATTTAGGAGCTTGCTGGTTTGGACATTCCTGCAGTACACTAGTGACTCCTGATTTTTGATGCCCTTGTCTCAGCGCTAGACCACTCAGCCACTTTGCAAATGAGGTTACAAACAAGACGTGTATGAGTGTGTGTCAGCATCTCCTCTTTAAATGGGGTTCACAGACAACCAGGAGTGCAAGACATGAAATGTTAGGCAGAGATTAAGGAACAGAAAGGCTGTCTGATCCGATTTTCTTTTGTTGTTGTTAATGAAGATATTACTGCAATCATGAGATCAGCCTTGAAGAACTAATCAAATGTGCAACAGACCATTCAACAAAATTGAATGCAACAACCTTGTGTCCAAGAGAATTCTGCTCCCTGCCTCAGCAGTTTCCTTTATTTCTTAACGACATTGAGAATTTTTAGAATACTTGGTTTATAAGCCTATGCTATTTTCATGCTCTATGGGCTACCTTGTGTTGATGGTGGCATATTCAAACTGTGAATTTAACAAAATTATTGAAGCACTGGATGTTAGAAGCTTTGTGCTGATTCACATAATGTTCGACAACTATAGCCATTTTCAATGACTAACTAACCTGTGTTGATGTTGTCTACTAGTTGCATATTAAACTTGGAGAGTGAGGGAAAGATGTGTAAGCACTGGATAAAGAGCTGTGAAGTTGAAATTGCTGCTTTTGAGATAAAAATTACACATTTCTCCGTTCGTGAGAGTATGTTTCACCCATTCATTAAAAAAAAAAAAAAAGGAGGGAGAAAAGGGGATGTAAGCTTTAAAACTCTGAAGTTTTATTTGGCTTCTAAGAAGAATGCAGAAAAGAAATGTAAGGATTAAGGGGAAAATATAAATGAGAATGAATATTTAAAGCCAGCTTTGAGGCTGCGAGGCTCTACCAGAATTATCAGGTGTGCTTGCAAAGGAAGTATTAGCATATGCATTGCAAAGCAGTGGAAGCCTAATTGTGATGACAGTTATGAGCCCATAAGAAATGTACAGAGAAAGATAGGACTTTGGGGGGAAATTCAATTTTAGCACAGTACAGCCTGGTTCATTCCATCTCTAATACTGAGTATTTTTTTTAGCTAGTGCATTTGGACTATGGCTTTCCTGATTCTTGAGTCTGCTTCCAGCCTCTGCAAAAATTATGATGGCTGTGGGGCTGATATAACTTGCACCAGCTGTCAATAAGATGCTGAAGAATCTGTCAGAGGAAGTGCAGCCAGGGTGCGTTGTGTCCTGACCGCTCCTGCCCTGTCTCATGTGCTTCTGAGAAGCCTTCAAGGCAGGCAGGGAAAAGGGTTGCTGGGAAAACGATGTGATGTGCAGCTGCCATTGTGCCTCGTGCAGAGATATCACCTAAGGAGGTGCCTGTACATTCTTGCTTACACCCGTTAAAGGCAGCAGGACTTGGGGGCTGAAGCAATCTGGTCACTGGCATTGCAATACCTGAAGGCAAATGTGAATACATTTCAGATGGAAAGGACTTGTGTGAGAACAGTCAGAAAGCTAAACTCAAGACCTACTGAAGAAGACATTTTATTTCCCTACTCAAGCTGCTTTAGCACCAGATTCCTATGCAAAATTTGTCTACAATGGGAGCCTTGACCAAGTCCTTCTTGGACATTATTTCAGGCATACCCCAAGAGTGGAAGTCCCACACAGAAAGGCAGAATATAGGGCCAGCTAATAGCTCTGGGGAGCAGGTAGGCAGCAAGATGTTAATCTGTTCCACAGTGGAAATATAAGAGCAAAAGTTGAAGTGTGTCTTGCAGCTAAACCACCCAAACAACTCAGCAGTCTGTTTTGTGGATCATTTGGTCAGCAAGGCACTATCAATCTGTGGTGAGACTTCAAAGCCTAATTCTCTTTGTAGATCTAGACTAGACATTACCTTAGGATATAGGTTGTGAAAATCTGGCAGCAAGGTGGAAGGATTAAATGGGATACTATAATCTTTCTCTCTACCACCTACCTTTATCTTCTTGTATTTCTTCTTTATTTGCATTTTTACCTAGTGATTGCTCTCGTTCCCCCTGGTCTTCCCTCTTCCCCTAGTTGCACTTTTCCTTACCCCAGTTGCTCTGCTCCGTATGCACAACTTGGCTGGAAGCAAAACTAACACGATTTTCAATCTACAAAGCCCAGATGGCACTTTCCGTGCTTCAGAGGCTGTCAATCTTGTTCGTCTCACTTCCTGGTCATTAGCAGAAGGAAGGGAGGAGTGGGAGGAGCAGCAAGTCTCTTGCTGGGCTAGGAGAAGAAAATATTCCCTATCAGTATTGCTGGGGTGTGAAGGTAGATGCAGAATAGGGAGGAGAATAGAGAAGCAAGACTGTTGCACAGTGCAGGAGTCTGATCTAGTAATGATGTAAAAAAAAAAATTACAAAATACTATAAAAGGAAACTCACTAAAAAGAGAATAAAGTATACTTTAAGGAAATAAACAATGTAAATAAAGATGATATGAGGAATGTGTGGAGAAGCAAGATCCAGATGTCGGGAGATGGAAGAGATGCAGAGCATTATGGCAAGAACGAGAACTGTAAAGGAATGTCAGCTAGTTGTGTGGGTAGATGTGACATTAATGGGGCTGGAGTCCTGGGGTTGGGGCTGTGAATGGAAGGCAGAAATCTGTTGTGAGAGGAATGAAGACACAGCCCAAAAGGACTAATTCTATATTAAAAAATAGCCTATATTGTATAGCTTTTGTTCTCTTAACCAATTCTAAACAACTTTAAAAGATGGGTAAAGGTCTCAGATGATAATATTATTCTAGAAATCTGGGACAAAAAAAGAGACAGAAATAGGAACAGCCTTATATGCCAGGCCAAAGTGAACCCCACCATAAAGTTGCAAAGCAGATGGGACTGAGATTTACCCCATCCCTTCTTTCAGCAGGGCTGACCAGCTGAGGTGTTCAGGGTCCACACTGGGGAAGGAAATGCCTGCAGTCCCATGGGCACTAAGAAACATTGCTGAAACAGACACTGAACTCTTCTTTCCTCTACTCATAATGCGAAAAGTCCAGAAGATTCTCCTAAACACACAACCAAGGGGTCTCATTCTTTGTTTTTTGTACCTTATGATTTGAGTTCTGTTATTGGCATCAAACTTAAAAATAACTCCTGTGAGGCATAAAAAGTATTTACATGTTATAACTTTTATCTATGGGAAATTAGGCTGAAATGAGTTGACCTGAGCTGGGTGCTAGGTGCTTACTAAACCAGCTTCACTCCCCTCCTTAACAGGGCAGGAGGAGAACATAAGATGAAAATCTTTTGGGTTGAGATAAAGGCAGTTTAACAAAATAAAGCAAAAGTCACAGGTGGAAGCAAAGCAAAAAAACCAACCAACCAACCAAACAAAAAATAACTAAACCAGAAGATGTATTCTATACATTTCATCAGCAGGAGATGTCCAGTCACTTCAGAGGAAGGAGAGCCTCAGTACACGTAGGAGCTGCATTGTAAAACAAATATCTCTGTAACAAATGCCCCATCCATGTACCTTTCTCAGCCTTTCTCACTGAGCATGACATCACATGGTGTGGAACATCTCTTTGATCAGATTGGGTCAGCTGTGTCAGCTATGCACCCTCCCAGCCCTTTGCCCACCCTCAACCTACTGCCCTTTGATGTGAGGTTTGGAGAGGGAGCCTTGATGCTGTGCAGGCACTGCTCAGCAGCAGCCAGCAGATTGGTGTGGTATCAACACCTGTCCAGCTACAAATACAAAACACCGCAGCACTGCATGGGTAGCTAAGAGAAAAGGTAGCTCCACTGCAGGCAGACCCAGTACATAGGCCAAACTCATTAATGATCATACAGCCAAAGAAATCTTAGTCAGAAGGGACTTCTAGGGACTGTTTTTCCAGTCTTCCACGCAAAATGGAAGTAGATGGGGTGAGCTGTGGTTTTACCTAAGCGGGTCTTGAAACCTTTCAAGTCAGAATGTTCCACAACACCTCTGGACTGCCCAGTCCAGCACTGCACCATTTTCCTAGGATTTTTTTTTTCCTAGGGTCTGATCTGAACCTCCTGATCCACAGCTTGTGGTCATTGCCCTTTGTTGTACATCTGTTTTCACTAAGAAGCGTTTGGCAGGAGCCCCCATCTCAAAATATCAATTACCTTAAAGGACTTCTGAGTCTATGGTGCTCAACTTTTGCTCGATATAAACTGAGGGAGGATAGTTTCATGTTAAGTTAGAGCCCTATGTATTTTCATCTCCTTTTTTAGGACGAGGTACTTAGTGGTTTGCTGTAAAAATAGAATGTGCTACTTCAGCTGGATAAAAACAGGTCTTTGTTGTAAATTATTTCAAAATTAATTGAGACGAAACTGTCAGATAAGAAGGAAAATATAAAATTACCACCTTAATACTTTAGAAAGCATATATGCACATTATCTGTTTTTTTCTACTCAGTATAGAGTGTTTTATATCACTTGGCTTACTGAGAATTAAACTGTGTGACTGGGAAACAATAAAATCTTTCTACACATTAAATACACAAAATAGGGCTACTGCTTACTTGCTCTGTAACTTCCACTGACACTCATGTCCTGTATATAAGTAGAAAACACGCCATGTGCTTATGTGCACGTCTCTGTTTCATCTATTCAATTCTATACTGCAACATTAAAAAGCATTGTATTTCTCTGCTTTGGTGGATGATTGATACTAAATCTGTAAATTTGGAATTTTTCAAACAAATATAACTTTTTGTTATTTCAGCATGCATTTAAAAACTACAGCTAAACCTTCACTTGTTTCCTTCTGCATTAATTTAGCCGTCAAATTCCTAACTCCTCATTTTAATTCAAGATGTGATTCCTGAGAAAATATCTTCATCTCTGTCTGGAAAAAAATGTCTACTTAAAATAGACAAAATCCTTTAGTCTACAGATTTTGTCATTATAATTTTGCTCACTCTTAGTGTTACACATAAATATTGATTTTTTTCTGTGCTTAAATCTTCAAAGAACTATTTGATATATCTCCAAAAATATCACAGAATACAAAAGAAATCTTAGAAATTGAGATTTGAGAAGGAATGTCTGTGAAATGAATTGTGTATTTGTGTAAAAAAACCACCCAATAGATTGCAAAACATTCTCAAGAATAAGAAAAAAAGCAAGTGTGTATGCGGTTAAGCAAGGTGTTCTTGAGTCCTTGTGAGCATATTTTAGGTGAGAGAGGTTCCCTATTTTAGAGTAGTTAATAACTTATTGTTCAGAATGAATGTTAGCTATAATTCAGAGCAGCAATACGAACATGAAATATTCTGACCCAAATTTCTCAGCTACCTATTAGTTTCTTCTGGTACAGTGGATCTACCATAGCTGGATAGGGAGATTTTTATTTTAATCTAGCACAGAATGATAGAAAATATTGCAAATAAGGTTTTGTGAAATAGATTATTTTCTTTTTCAAGTGAATGTTAACTTTAAATCAACCATATCGGTCAAAGAGATAAAGTAAAACATGTTGAATGGATACCTGGAATCAAATACATTTAAGAAGATGTCAATGTGTTTGGTTTAAACACTTTTTGTCCGTTTAAAAGTTTTCCACCACACATTGACAAGCTCCTTTCAGTGGTGTACTTTTCCTTTGGTTACATGGCATCACCATCAATGTTTGGAGATGAGATTTTGGCACTTTCTTGTTATCTTCAATGTTCTGTCTCCTAGACTGAACAGTCAAATGAGTTTGCTTGTTTTTGTTATTTGAGTTTCTTTTTCTTTATACTTTTTTCATTTTCCCTATCTTTTTCATGTTGTGCCACGTTCCTGTTGGCCAAGGCAAGTGGTCCAGTAGGAACAATTTTAGAAGTTATTATGCTCAGCAGTGGAAATGTCCCAGTGCAGACAGATCCAGCTGATGTGGCCTGGTATGTATATCCATTCCCTCCCAGTATGTCCCTGTCCATAACATTCTGGAAATCCCTTCCTTTGCATTCTTTTACTGATAATGAAGAATCAACAACAGTCTGAAAGGTGTTTTCAAGCAAAGAAGAGGGAATTTTTCTTCCCCCTGTTTAAATGTTACATTTTCCTTTACAAACTGTGTGGCATGAAAAGGACTGTTTAGTTTAAAAATCTATTTTCAAATTCATTTTGCAAAAAACCACCCAAAATTTGAACAGACTTTAAAGCCAGCAAAAGTGTATTGGGTTTTGACCAAATGTTTTTTTAAAGTAAAATAGAATAAAATGCTGATAATAGTTAAAAGAAATTAGAAATATTTATAAATTAATAAGTATTTTTATAATATGCATGTGTACATATTAGATACATGTTTCAAAAAATAAAGAACAAATTTTATCTTTTAATTAAAAATTTATTTTTATGAACCTGGAAAAAACAATTTCTTCATAGTCCACCTGAGCCTTAAATCTAATTCTTATTTCTTTTATTTAGCTTGTATATCTACTATTTTTAAAACATATAATAAAAGCAAATTCACTTAGTCCACGAAGGTCACTGCTTGGTTTACAATACTGAAGTCTTCAAATGTGCTTTGGAAAAAGGGAAAAATACAAAATACTCAAAATTGTTATTGAACAGACTTGCTCTGCAGTGCAGTTTGTTTCTTCAAGAATGGATTGAATTTAAGCCTCTGTGATTATTTACAGAGCTAGATTTTCTGTTGTTTTTGCCTGATTGTCATTTACATTGATGCAGAGTCGTTGCTACTCGGGTGTAAAATGCTGTCATTCTTAGCTGGTTGATATTTATCCTACTTTGCACATTTACACTGATGCCAAGATGATTTTTGCCTTTTCTTATATATACCTGTTATGTATCCTCAGTACTCCTCCTAGCATGCATACCTGTAATTCCTTAAGTCTGATAACTTAACATAGTCCTAGTATTCTCTTAAGTCAAGAGACCAAACATCCTAAAGGCCTCGCAGCGGGAGGCTGGAAAACCCTACGCTATCTTGGGAAACCAAGGTCCTCTCTAAAACATATCCTGTAAACTAGAGATTCTGCCCACCCAGGGGAGAATTCTATGGCCGGGAAGGTGTCACACCATTTACACAAACCTCTCACTGGAGCGCCCCTGTTAAATATTTTAATTTGTAAGGTCTATAAATTGTATACACAATTTATCGTGTATGCACATTGCAGTGCATTCCGCTTTAGCAAATAGTGAACCAATAAATATCCTTATTAAAATACCAAGGTAAAAAACCCTTACTTCTTAACCATGTCTAGCTTTCAATTTTCTAAAACCAAAAAAGGCATCAACACATCAGTAGATGTAGAGGAAAACTGTACAGAATTAGGCCAGAGGTTTTACAGATATAGTTAGAGGGACACTAAGGTTATTTTTCACGTGTTTTTGTACTGCTAAAATACATGCTAGATTTTCAAAAGGAGGTTAAATGTCTTTTTTTGTGAAAAAAAAATCCCGAGCCCATAAGACACACAGTGACAGAAACACAAACAGCATTATGTTAATGTATTTTAAATTCTTACAGTTTACAGACATCACACTAAATTATTTTCATATCCCTCAGTAGCGTGTCTCTTCTGTAGGTGTTAGGCATTCTCCCACTTAATCGGTGCAGTGTGGGAGGGAATAAACTCAAATGAAGAAAGAAAACATTAACTTTGATCAGAGCCTTTTTCACATTTTTGCTAGTTTCAGCCTTTAAAGGCTCAGCTCAGTTACCTAATAACAGAAATCTTTTAGTGTTTGAAATGCCAGAGACAATATGAGATATCCTCTCAATACTGTAAAATAAAACATAAAAATATACCTTACTGGAAGAGCAGCTGAAGGACAGGTGGAACAGCTTAGGTCGTCTCAAACCTGTGTCGTGATGTTTATGCAGCTCAAGACAACTCCAAGAATTTCAGAAGTACAGAGAAAAAGTAGTAGTGTAAGTTGTCATTTAAAGGGAAATATTGCCTCAGAATAATCTCTGAAGCCAGATCAAAGACTTCATTCGCTAGAGATCTGATCTCAGGCTGTCAGGAGAGGTAGAAACATTAATTTAAAGAACCTTTTTGTGTTTTGTTTTATAACTGGAGCAGACTTTAAGGATGCACACAGTCAGTTGCTACAACTAAGATGACAACCAATCTTAATAACTCTATTAGGTGGCCAAATTCTTCTGGTAAAACTCTATTGCATTTTGAAGCATGCAGAACGCAAAGCACATCAGGATTTCAGGAGCTGTGCTGAATAACAGCTCATGTAAAGTTGCCATCGATCAGTTTTTCCACTAGAGAATGAAGAAGAATTAATAGGAAAGTCTTGGGGCAGGATATGACCAGATCTAAACCAATTTTTGTGTGTGTGTCCTGCAGCTAGTGCTGCAGCTTGCAATCAGGAGAGATCCCTCTCCCTGGTATAACAAACATGTTTCTCCAGATTACCCATCATTTCTAAATAAAGATGAGGCTGTCTCTGAGTCTGGACTGTAGACCCAACTGTAGTTCCCTTCCTCAAGCTTGGCAATATAATATTTGGGACACGGGTGTCTAGCGAACAGCCCTGCAGACAGGGATCTGGGGGTGTTGGTTGGCAGCAGGCTCAATGTGAGCCAGCCCTGTCAGCCAAGAGGGCAAAGCAAACACCAAACACGGAGGTACACCAAACACAGCGTGACCATGGATGGAGATGAGAGGTGATTATTCTGCTCTATACAAGCTTCTTAGAGAGCTGGGTGATACGCCAAGCCAGTCAACATTTAGGAGGCATTTGGACAGTGGCCTTGACAAAATGCTTTAACTTTTGGTCATCCTTGAAGTAGTTAGATGGTTGGACTAGATGGACGTTGTAGGTTACTCCCAACTGAAATATTCTATTCTATTCTATTCTATTCTATTCTATGCCATTCCATAAAAACAAAACAAAACAAAACAAAACAAACAAAAAAACCCCCAACCAAACAAAACCCCAACACTAACACATCATGGCAATTTTCTGTATATATCTACCTAAAGTCTGCAGTCAGCTGGTATACCTTTTTTTTTTTTTTTTTTTTGCATGTGGGCCCCTGGAAAATTTACAGTCCACAGGGAAATTTTAGTATCTAAGTAAAATGTAATTAATTTTATGAATTCTTGTAAGATTTGAAGATTGTAAGGGTTAAATTCTCATAAGATTTTGCAGATCAGAGAAAGTTTGACTAAGCATCCAAACTTCCCAAGATTTTCTAACTACTGATGTTAATGCATGTACCCTGAAAAGATAGAACTATGTTTTACAAAGTGACTTCTGACTTAAAACAGAATTAGGCTACTTGTCTAAAGTTTTGAGTACCGTTCTGCTTTCAAAAAATCAGCAGGCCAGCAAAATACCTTTGATGATGGTGTCACTTCAAACTCCATTGACAACATTTTCAGTCATCTTAAGGTTTTCTTATCTAACATTATCAGATTTCTGTCAATGTTAATGTGTTTTTTTCTCTTCTCTTTTCCCCTTCCTTTTCCCCTTTCTTCACCCCTACGCTGCTTATAGGGTTTGAGGAGAGGTTCTGATTTCTTATATGGGCCTCAATGGTATCAGACGACTGTAGGCCATGATTATCAACTTAGGGGATTCTTTTCAGTTCCAAGTGTCCAAAATAACATGAAGGTTGTGCTGCAGTCACCAGACGGGGACTTTCACAGCACGACACTGAGGATATGTGTTTCATGCCCAGACAATATTCATGGAGCTTTGTGTATGCATGCATCCAAAGGCATGCTCCAAAAACCTGTGGGTGGCTATGCAGGACACAGAAAGCCAAACATAGTCTGGCATTGTTCAGATTGCCTGTAGGAGGTAAAGCTTCCCAAAACCACATATCTCTTCATAGAGAGATTCTGGTCAGGACTTTGGGAGAAGGTGGGACTAACTTGGACGGAAGCTAGGGACAAGCTTAATCTATCCCATCTGGAATGTGTCCAAGCAACATTGCTTCCCTCCTGCTGTTTCCAATGAATTACTAGACTCAAGCTTCCCTACTAATCAGTATTCTGCCTTTTCTCCAACATCAGAGCTTTATATAGCTCTTTGATTAAATTAGAGAAATAACACACCTGCCAGGGTAAATAAACAGAGTCCAGGGAATCAACCCTTTCCCACTGGCTCCTGTGTCCTCCTCTCCTCTGTTCTACTCCAATTTTTTACCTGAAAATATTGATTTTGCTAGCATTACTTGTTATTTTTTTCCATTGGGAAAATTGAAATTAAATGTTTTGTGCCAACTTGATACTCATTTGTGCTGGCTGAACTCCCTTGGAGCCTCATGGGACATGTAGCTTGTGTGCTTTATGCCCCCTTCCTCCCTGTGGGCTGGGCTTCCAGCCTGAACTATATCTTCTGTAAGGAGAAACCCAACACCTTTTCTCCCAATCCATGCGGGTCTCTTTATCTCCTTGTCTTGCTCTGTTTTTAGAGAGATCCTATTCCTTCTTTTCCTCTGAACTGTTTTTTTTCTTCTGTTTGTTTGTTTGTTTGTTTGTTTGTTTGTTTTTTAATTGGGAAAGCTTATTATTTTTTTCCTTTCTGCTTCTCTCCAATATATCTGAGCTTTGTTGCTGTCAAATACACAAGACCTTTACCTTCCAAGTCTGTTCTTTGGATGCCTTCTTCTGGGCTAATAATTAGAACATGCTTTGCTCCACAGATCTCGTTATATGTCTTCCCCCACCCCTTCCTTCATCCCGAACTAAACTTTACTCACAATTCTCTTTGCCTCCTCCCCCTGTAGTGATGCAGGAGAACAGGGGCCACGGTGAGTTCATGATGCATTGTCTCTGTTGTTGCTTCCTCCTCAGGGGAAGGACTCCCCACATTCTTCCATTGTTTCAGCATGCAGTCCTCCACAGGATCTCTGCTCCCCCATTGAGCTCCATGGGCTGCAGGTGCCAGCCTGACTCACCATGCTCAGCACCACGGGCTGCAGGGGAATCTCAGCTCCAGTGCCTGGAGCAGCTCCTCTCTCCCCTTCTTCACTAACCTGCAATGTCCACAGGGCTGTTTCTCTCACGTATTCTCACTCCTCTCTACAGCTGTTGTGCATTTCCCCCCTGTCCCCTGCCACTTTCTCACCTCTGTTACCTGAGAGGTGCTGCCGCTGTGGCTGATGGGCTCGGCCATGGCCAGTCCATCCTGGAGCCAGCTGGCATTGACTCTGTTGGACACATGTAAAGCTTCTGGAAGCTTCTTACAGAAGGCACTCTGGCAGACCCCCTGCCCCAGCATGCAAACCCAAGAGAAGCAAAAACATCAGGCTGTGATATTAATAATAACAACAATACTACTACTACTACTACTACTACTACTTATAATAAACATGATTTTGTCAGTGTTACTCTTTATCCTGAAATAGTGTAGTATGTTTCCACACAACCTTGTGCCATACTTAAAAGCTATGTTTATTCAGAGAGATATTTCATCCTGTTAAGCAACAAAATTTTTAAAGAAACCTCCCAGAAAAATATTCAGGTAGAATTGCGGTATTTTTTATATTATATTCAACTTAGGAAGCACACAAACAAAATGCCCTTCAGGTATTAACCTTCAAGTTAATGACACCCTCACGGTCATTAACTTTTTTCGAGGAACAATGAAAGAGGAAGCTGCACAGAAAGTAGATAAATGCACAAACTTTATAATTCAACAAATGCTCTTGCTGACTAAAAAAATAGCTGCATTTTTTTTATGGTGTCCATATGTTTATACACATGTGAATGACACAACTGTATTTTCAGCTAAAAATTTACACAGGTTCTCAGGGACAATCACATAAGCAGGTTGCCTCTGTCGGTGGAATAGGGTATGTGAGGAAAGCAAGCTGTGTGGGGCTATAGCTTTCTTCCATGCTCAAGGGGACATTGAGAGAAAATGAAAAGGTAAGGAGAGTGAAACAACAAAGCTCAAAAGATGTTATCATACAGGAGGAGCTCATGTACAACAGGGAATAATGACAACAGTTGGTTGAAAAGATATTTTTATCAGCAGCAGGCAAGGAATCAATGCTTAACTACCATTCAAGGCTGAAAGACTACGAACAAAAAATACCACTACAGGTCAGATAAATACTTACATGCTAGTGATTCATCCACCAATAAAATTACACTTATTCATTCAGATGAAATTATAAAGGCAATAATAAAAATTGTGATATCATGGAAGAGATGTGTGAAAAAGTAAAGAGAACAGGTTAATGATGTGCTCCAAAAGCATAAGGACAAAGAACAATATTTAAGCAAAGACAGAAAATATGCATCTTGTCTTACTTAAGCTTGTGAAGAAGTCCCAGATGAGTTTACCAAAGAAAAATGCCAGATGCAGTTTGGAAAGGAGTGCCGGGTAAATCCAGGTTAAAAGCCACTATTTGGATGTTATTCAGTTTAGTGAATACACTGAAGTGGAAGTTCTACTCCCAAGATATTTCTGAGATTAATTGAGTAGATCAAAGAGAGCTAGAAAGTTTCCAGAGTTTGTAAGGGATTATTTTTTTAAATTTGGTTTAGAGAGTTTAAATTCTGCAATGAGAGATTTTGGCAAAAATCTCAGAGAGGAAGAAGTACACCAAAGACTTAGATTAATCTAACAAATGTCCTATTCATTAGACAGAGAGGGACTAACGCTTTACTGGTTTGTACCCTCACTGTAATTTTGAGTAACTGTAAGGAGAACTCTGCATTTGTAGCATCCAAGTTGCGCAGTTCTAAATAACTCTATCAAATACAAGACAGCAGAAACCTATGCTGAGTATGAATCACTACCCACAGACCCAGGTGAAACTGAGTTATGCTCTCACTAGAATCTCTTTGCAATGCCCTCTTAGTACAAAGGTCATTCATTACAGGCAGTTTAAGCATAACACAGGTTTTAGAATAATAGTAAAAAAGTCTTTTAAATTTTATCTTTTAGAGGGAAAAAACCCCAATCTTTTTCTGTTTGAAATACCTTTTCTTTGTGTGGTAAACTGGAATGGAAAAGTCTGGAATCAATCGTTAAAATCCATTTAAAACTGTGTGAATTTGAGACAGCAAACTAACAAAATAGTGTTTTCACAATGAGTTACAGAGAAACTGTTTAAATTGCTACATGAGATGAGACAGTTCCATCTGTAAAAAACCAATTTCTTTTAAGTAAAGAATCAGAACAAATCTGATATTGCCATTTCAACATCAAAATGCCTCTCTTCAGCTATTTACAATGTAATTGCCATCCCAATTTCAGTGAAGTTCTGAAATATTTTTCTTTCATGCTCTATCAAAGAGTTGTAAGGGTTTTACAAAACTTCAAACACAGCTGTGTTTGGGGCAGTAGGGGATGGGAGGAAAACAAGTAACATCCTTTCCCAAGGCCATAGGCTGTAGGAGACTATGTCATATAGATTACAATAACTCCAGCCTTGGATGGAAGGGAAAAGATACCTTTTTTCCCGTCATATACTCCCGGATCTCACTAAGTCATTTCTGTCTGCAAATCTCCCTTGCCTCTAGAAATCTGTAGAGAAACATGCAATAAATATATACACAATAAATATATTCTGAATTGGAAGGGACACACAAGGATCTTCAAGTTCAGCTTTCAAGTGAATGGCCCATATGGGGATCAAACCCATAACCTTGGTGTTATTAGCACCATGCTGTAACCAACTGAGCTAACCTCAGGGGTATATTTGTGCATGAAAAGGTCTTAAAAAGTCAGTCTCCCTATTTTCTTACATTACGAAATATAATTTAAATAAGAAACAAGTTAACTAATTGGTATGTATGGAAAACAAATAGTTATCCACAATTTAGTACCATAAATATTTCCAATTAATGTTTTAGCATGAAGCATATGGTTAAGAACCTAGGTTCAATTCAGGCAGAACACCATTTGGGATTTAACTGATAGGTATTCTGCAAAACTGTACAGCATGTTTAGCAAACAGCAGCAAAAAATGTGTGACCAATTTAATCAGCATGTGCATTGGGAGTGGCTATAAATATGTTTCTAATGAATACCCAACAACCCTTGTGAAATCAACATTTACGTGCTGCTTTTTCTCTCCCTCCTCCCCCTGCCTTCTGAACCTTGCAGTCTGTGTGTATTCACTGGTGAAAACAAAAACAAAGAAACAAAAGCAAAACCTACATGCAAGGGCAAGAGAGGAGCTCTTGCAGTTGAGCAGTCTGATAGAGAGGAAGGCAGGTTACCTCCTCACCACCTTCACCTGGATTAATGTGTGCACTGACATACACACAAATATTTACACTTGTAAACAGATGTGCGTGGGGTAGCACCAAAACATCTCTTGCCTCTGGAGTTTTGAAAATCTTTGTTCTAACATGTAGATGATGGGACAGGCATCAGGGAAGTGCTCCAAAGGCTTTGTTCCTCTGACACAAGTAGGGTCAGAATATAGCTGTGAACCTAGAGGGAACGGGGAAGGGATTTATGTCACCACTCTTGGTTAGATCCTTTCAGAAGAGGACAGCTGTCTATAGACTGATTTCTTACACAGCAGGAAAAAATTGTGAAAAATTTGTCCTGGATCTATTACCACAACGCCAGCAGTGTTTCATCCACTATGGTATGTTTCTACACTCTCTTTAATAGAGCAGTATTCCATTAACTCAGAGTAGCAGAGCACTGTTTTGAAGGTATTTTGTCTTCGCAGTGCCACAGCAAAAGCTGGCGATGCTGGAGTGGTTTCTGGTACTTGGAAAACATAGTGTAACAAATCTGTGTAGCTGCATGCCAGAGAAGGAAAAAGAGGACTAAGTAGCTGTTCAGGACTGAGACTGTGCTTTTCATATTACCTGACATTAAGTAAAAAGTTCTTGCTTAGGAGAAGAATTTAATCAATCAAGAAATGATTTTAAGTACCTTTGAAATTGCTTGTTGTCTCAATTCTATATGCTAATGCAATAATTCATGTGGCTTCAGTACTGCAGGTTGCAATCAGTCTTTCCAGTAACTAAACACAATCCTTTTAACTAGCATCCTGTAAAATCCACATTAAGAGGCTGCAAGCCTACTTCATTAATCTTTTCATTAATCTTCCATTCACCCATGAGACAAGAGGGGTACTAGGCATCTGTGGGCCATTATATGCTGATTTTACCCCTTAAATTTCTAGAACACATGAAAATAATAGTTTAGTGTGCGTTGTTGCAAACGTGTCTGACAACATTTCTATATTCATCAGATGAAAAAAACCCATGTAAGCCAATTAAAATTCTATTCTGGGGATTGGTTCATATCTAAAATTTTTCAGAAGTATTTGAAACATTTCCTTTTAGGAAAAAAATATGAGATATGGGCTGACAGCTTGTATGACAAGTTTTAACCCAATGGGATTTAAAAAAAGATGATAAATTAATCCTGAAAATCCAGGTTTATAACAGAAAGCCTTTTAGTCTCTTACCTGTATTGCTAGTGAGAGCCGTTAGAATACTAACACTTATTTAAAAAGTCCTTCAAAATGTTTTGTTTTCAAATTTCAAACTTTAGAATAGTTTAGTTGCAACAAAGTGCCAATGCTATAGCACTAGAAAAGAGAAAAATCCCTCCTTTAGATGATTTTTTTGTTAAATAAATTTTATTCATCAAAAATATTTTCAAAGCATTTTAAAATAAAATTCTGCATTAAAAAATAAGCCTTTAACTTCTGTGCAGCACTCCAACTAAAGATCTTGGAGTCTTTCCCAACATTCATGAACTTAGGCTCTCAACCATTATGTGGAACATATAATTGCTCTGATTTACAAATGGATAAACTGAGTGTACTCAAAGTGACTTAGGTATTGCAGTCATTCTTCCCCTCTCAACTTCCACTGTGTATTTCAAAAATTAGTTATTCATTGCCCCAGAATTCACATGAAAATTATTTATATTCCCATTCATGTAGGAGATTAATTAATCTGCTAAATTTATGTGAAAGATTCATTTTCCGTTCCATATTTCAGGAGAGACATGGGAATGTACCATCCAAAATAGATACTAGGGAGCAACAGAGATGTCAGCCAAGAAACATTCAAAGGCTGAAGTTCACTCCATCTCACTTGTGAGCCATCCAAGCTAGGAGCTTAACTGCCCTGCAGTTCTATAGTAGCAGAGGAAGATGATGATTCAAGTCCAAAATGAAGAAGATCTTCAGCCACAAAGCAAAAGGATAACAGATTTTTCCCCTATTGATTAGCAAAGGTAGCACCTCAGAGAACCAAAGTGCAATGGCTTTCAGTTTAGCATGTGGGNTTTATACAGTAAGATAATATTTTTTACTTCAGAAGAATAGGTTCCTTTCAAATCTAATTTTTTTTTTTTTTTTTTCTTTTTTTGTTAGAAATCTAGGATGCCTCTTTTCCCCATAGAATTACGTGAAGAACCCCAAGCATCTCACTGAGGGCCTGTAATCTTTCCATAGGCCTGGTATTTCTCAATAATATAATATCTTTTTTCAGAGAGCAAGCTAAAATCACATATGGATGAGTAGCAACATGAAGGATAGGATGGGATGGAATAGGATAGGATAGGATATATTAAGATAAAAAGGATAACTCATTTATTCCTTTTTTTCCCTTGTTTCTGAAATACTTTAAATATATTTGTAATATTGTTTTAATAGTGTATTTCCTTCCTCTTCTTACTAGTGATAGACTGTAGGCATCTACTGTCTAGTCTCCTTTTGAACCTTTTCTTTCCATTATGTAATTTCCAAACAGACCCAAAAAGTTTCCTACTAAATCAAAGTGAATTCACTTACTCAATCTTTGTTCTCTGACTGGAACCTTCTTAAGTAGCTGCAGACTTGAACTTTCTTAAGTAACTGGAATCAAGCAGAAAAAGAAGAAATCTAATCTCCCTACACATTTCTGTGGATAAAATATGGTTAACAGCACAAATTTGGTGCATTTTCACTGTCCAGAAAGGTAGAACTGCTAGATTTGTTCCATCTGTACACTGCGGAGCTCTGCCCACGTTGAGTATTTGATTGTATTCAGCAATTGCTGTCTGATCATCAATGTCTGTGAATCCATTTGTGGCGTCACATAAAATTCTCCCTCACTACCAGCATTTTCAGCTATTGTAATTTCCCCAAAGAGACAGCAGATTTATTTTAGCCAGCTACAGTACTTGAGAGATTTATCAGTGCTGGACATTGTACAACTGCTAAATGACCCTCCTGGAATACACGACAAACCAAATCTTTCCTCACTTCCTCCCTTCCTCCTTTCCTCTCTTCCTTCCTTCCTGCCTTCCTGCCTTCCTGCCTTCCTCTCTCCCATTTTCTCTTTTCAGTTTTTTCTTCCTTATTGAGAATGACTAAGAAAGATGGAAATGTATGGAAGCCTAAATAAATGTCCAAAGCATCACACTGGGCCATTATGTTCCTTCAGTGCTGCGTTATGTTGACATTCAGGTGCATATTGTCATTTACAATTCACTCAGGCATTCAGCGGATCATATGATGATCTGAATCTCATGACTTACAGTCCATGTGTCAGGTGCTCCTGGGATTCTTTTTAAAGCAGAATGTCAGCCAGTGAGGGATGTCAAAGTGTGTGAAAGACTATGTCATTGTTCCAGCCACACTAAACAAAAATGTTTTCAGAGTTTCTGTGGCTCCTCTGCTGTCACCAGTCAGCATCTACCTGTCTAGTGGTTTAGAACTTGAGGAAAGGCAAAACAAGAGCACAAAGAAAGGCATTTCTACAGGTTGTGGGACTAATGTAATTACACATGGCTGTTCAAAGGGGACAATTTTCCATTTTCAGGTCATGTTTTACTATTGTATGAGGGTTTTTCCTTTCCTGAAAGATTACAGGGAAATAAAATATGTTCAGAAATATAAATATATGCATTGAGTATTCATATTCAAAACCACCTGGGAAAACAGCTTCAGCAATTTCCCATTAATGCACTTCTAAGTATTGAGAAACTTGTGACTTTTCCACCAGAAGTATCATTATTTTACTCAGCATCCCTTCTGCAATTGTAGAATGCCACTCTTGCATCCTCTTTTTTCCAATGATTGTTTCATGCTGTCCAGAAAGTCTTCAAGCTGTTTTAAATTGATTTGCAAATGCAACTGATTGCTCACACTAGCTCTTTATACTGTATGTTATGCTCAAATTCTGGATTTTGGGCAAAGATGAAGCATACTGTATAAATATATACATCAAATTGAGAATTTATTGTTACTATAACTGATATTTTAACAGTGCAGTTTAAGAATAATATTTTGTCCTAATTTTACAAAAGAAGAAAGAAGGAATAATAGTGCAGCTATAATACTTGTATGGAGAAAGAGGTTTCAATAATATCAATAACGCAATTAAAATTGTAACTCACATTTCTTAATTTATGTTCCCTTTTCAGTTGTTATGCCTTCCCTTCCAACTGCTTTTGGGGATCTTATACTACTGACCACTTAAAATAGCTTCTTAAAATAGCTTTGGACTGCTAGAGAGGGAAACACCACAGTTGTCAGCTTGTTCTTTTCACTCTGGCAGGAATATGATGTTAGTGGCTTCTCCATTCTAGAATCCACTTGGAATGATTTTTATATGTTTGTTACCATGCTTTAAAACCTTTGCTCTGTCTTCATTGATCCTCAGCTCCATGTTGTATCCAAATTGATTGTATATTGTGGCTTTTATGCTATTTTTGTTCTCTTTATTACCCCTAAACCAGTTTTGCCCAGATCCAGCTCTGCATTGCTGTAACTGACCATGGATGAGCTGTTAACAGTCATGAGATGTTTTTAGCTCTGGTTTTGTTGGTGCCAGTCTTTTCTCCATGCCTCACCTCATGCCAGTGCACCTCTGCATTTGTCCCTGAAGACCTTTACTGTCATACCAGCACTGTATTTCTCCATTCTATTAGGGCCAAAAATCTTTACTTCTGCCTATAGTAATTTCTCACGACTTCAATCTATACTACACAAAGATAAAGGAAAGTAAAACAAATTAGCCACAGACATCTGGGCAGTTAGAGAAACTGTGGCCACGATTAACCAGGAGAGACAATGCTGTGGGCAGGTCAAGAAAAGCTCAAGCAGAGGAGGTTTGGCAAGCCATGTCCCTGCAAACCAAGCAAACACAGAGAAAAGCTATGGCCTTGTACTAGCAATGCCAATACCATGTTACAGGGCATAAATATTGCACGTGCCAGACACACCACAGTGTAGGGAGAGGAAGGCTGGCCTTGTTTTAGGCAGAAAAACTGGGCAGTGCAGCAGCGTCAAGCAGCGTTAATTTTTCACCTGTTTCAGTTTCCCCGGTGTGATGTTGCTGAGGAGCCTGATGGGGAATTTGCAGCTGATTCCAGTTAGTGCAAGGCTCAAAATACCAAGTGCAAATATTTTACAAATCTACATGTGCTTAAATTCTTACTACAAAACTGTGTAATGAAATCTTTTATGAGAAAAACCCAGAGGCGTTGATGTAAATGGTTATAAAATATTTTTATTTCTGTTCTGAATGAAAAGCAGTTCTTCCAAGTCTGGTACATTGCACCATGGCTGTGATCTGATTGAAGAAGCCTCACTTCTGGTCATTTTAATACAGCGTAATGATACCATTATTTCAGAGCAGCAGAGCCCATCTGGTGGCATTTAAACTATGGAAGAGTTGTTTTCTCTAAAATAAAATGAAAAAAACCCTCTTTTTTTGCATTAATTATGAGAATGATGTGGGCTCTTTCTGTCTTTCTGTCATTTTCTTTCTCTTTTCTGAGCTCAGCAACAGATACAAGATACAATAAATAATAAAATAACCTGTGGATTGGAAGATGGCCTTGTGCATCCATGGTTTCTGATGAAAAATTTGTGGCATTTTTTATTTCTACATAACATATGAATTCATCCTGATCCCTGATGAGATTCTACATAGCATAAAAACATCCATCTTAAATAAGGTGTTTATGGAAATACCTCATATATCCTATCTAGTTGTTGTTAGGTTCTATCAGTTATGGATGAGCTCCCTAAGGATATAAACATATGACTGGATCTAATTTGATGCACTAAAAATTAATATTCCTTACCTTAGACCTTCTCTATCTCTGAATAAACATGTTATTACTGATAAAGGTGACATGAACTGAGATTACCTTTTTCTCAACGTTAAACAAAATCTATAACATTTAAATACTTTTGTCACAGCCTAATTTTTTTCTTTTAATTTTATTTTCTGCTAGTTAAAATTGCAAAATAATAGGAAACTGCAAAATGAATATTATTCTTGAGCCTGGCAGAGGTGAATCTGCCGAATCTGAGTCTGAAATGACAAGCACATCAGTCACTGACACAAGCCAGCTGCCAGGCCTCTTTGTATGCAAGTCATTCAGTGAGATATCAAAACGTGGAAAATATAATACTCCTACCAACATTTCTTGTTGAATTAATGCCCAGGTGAATTCTTCTGAAATGCTGCAGTTGTATCTCAGAAAAAACAAGAAGCAGTAAAGCATCATACTTATTAGGACCCAATTTGCCACAGCAGCAGTCAAGTGCTTCAGCCTCTCCCAGAGGCAATGGTGAGGGAGGACTGGGGATCAGGAAACTTAGATTAAATTCATAGTGCACTGCACACTTAGAATTCAATATTGACAGCTCTAATTACACACACCTTTCCATCACAAGTTCATCAGCTAAGAGGAAAACACTAGAAACACCAGTATCAACTTCTCATGAAAATAAATATATAACTGCAGAGCCAAGCACTTCAGAGTTTCTGATCTTTCACCTTTCTTTCTGGCAAATCCCCATGTTTTTCCCTGCACTTTTTAAAAAATTTTTATTTTTCAGATAGGAAGAAGAAGAAAAAAAGCTGTCTAGATATTAAGCCTTCATTCAAAATATAACCTTAAAATGTTACCGTCAGAGTGTAGGGAGTGATATATTCTTAGGATATTTGCCTTCCAGCAGCTTTTTAAAAGCAAGGAATCTCAGCTACCCTTCAGGCTTCTTCCAACATTGATGAATAGAAATAAGAACCCTGAGAAGGCAAATATTTTAGAATAGGTTGGACCATTTCATGGAAATAATTAATTCTTTCTGTCAGCAAAAGAGAGAGCTGGATAACCAAATAATGGTCCGGATGAATCCTGCTCCTTCAGAATATACACAGGAAGTCCTTTATGACATAAGACATACTTATGTCCTCTGTGCAACTGCGTGTGTCAGCCATAGTCCAGATGCAGCACTTTACAGCATTGGAACAGATGCTACAGCCAGTTAATTTTAAACATGATTTCCACCAACATAGAAGCTGATTGAAGTAATTCATCAGCATATCCCAAGTCAACTAAGTGGGAACTTGCTCAGTCAAGTTACAATTCACAAGTTACACCTAATGAGGGATGGGGTTTTATTTTACAGGATATTGTTCTCAAGTAAGAGCTACTTATGGATTGTTGCAACAAACAGCTTTTGTAAGTGATTATACATAAGTAATTCTAAACCTCACTAGTTTGGTGCAGTTCTCTGCATTTCTTCTCTGAGTCTAGTTCTGTATATTTAGTAAAATTTGTTGAATTTTGAACCCTTACAAAGTATGTCTATATCTTTTCTTTGAGCACCATGTCTCCAGGGAAATTAAAGGTCCATTTTGAGTTAGGGTATGAATTAACTACTGCAAAATCTGGTTTAGTTCTAGCATCAATTTGAGAGTCTGTAATCCACATGAGATATATGGTCACAGACAGTCCTTATGTAGCAAATTCCCTGTGATATGGAAGTGTGCCAGGAAGTTTAAGGAAAGGGTCACTGGTGCCCAAATAAGATGGAGATATGCTTAGCTCAGGATGAGTTAGGGCAAGGTGAGTACAGTCAGTAAGGAATTCTTTGTCTGGTTTTCCATTTTATTACCATTTCTTCAAATGTTTGTAAAATGTGGAGGTACTGTAAAACTGCTATGGATGAACTCTCCAGTCATTTAAATTTCAAATAATTCGGCCAGGTGAGTAATAGTGGGACACAAACTTCTTGTGTATGTTCATGGAAACCATGATGCACTTTCCTTGTTCATTTTACAATATTACTTCCCTAGTACACGAGTCAGATTTGTTTAGTAACATAAATATCTTGAAAGGGAAAATAAGAATCAACCCTTATTGACATGTAAATCTGTATTTTATCTATGGATATGGCATGAAATGTATTTGACATTTTTGTCTTTATAGAAGCAATAGACTGTAGAACTTTGCCAGCTAGCAGAAGTTTCTACCTTCAAAAATGTCCAAGACTTTGCTATATCTTCAGTAAAAATAATCCTTTTATCAGCATTATGAATATTTTAATATGCATATGATTCAGCTCCTCACAGCTAGTTGCAGGGTTCAGTTGTTGCCATGCAGACTGCTGTAAAGATTACTGTATCTCCTAATAAAAATTTCCTTTTGTTTCATTCCAAATATTATTCATTAGAAAGCACATTTTCTCAATAGGTGCATTAATGCTCTGACATGTCAGACTCTTCTGTTAAAACATTCTGATGCTTGGACAAAAGATGTTATTTTTCATTAAAAAGATGAAGCATCACACATCTAGCAGGGTTCTATATTTTGTTTATCTGACGATCTTTCTATTACCTAACAGGCACAAAGTACTTGACAAGAAGCATTCAAATAATTTTCAAGTTAGGTTGTCTGGAGATGCATTTCTGCCTTGTTTTTTGTTTTTTTTTTTCATTTTGTTTTTGTTTTGTTTTGTTTCGTTTCGTTTTGTTTCGTTTTGTTTGTGTGTTCATTTNGGTTTGTTTTGTTTTGTGTGTTTTGTTTTGTTTGTTTGTTCATTTGTTTCGTTTGTTTTTTCATTTGTTTAGTTTTTTTTGTTTTTTCTGTCTTTTTATGTTGTTTGGGTTTTTTGTTTGTTTTGTTTGGTTTGGTTTGGTTTGGTTTGGTTTCGTTTTGTTTGTTTTGTTTTGTTTTTTAATAATGGTATCCCTGAATGAATGTCTGACAGATAAGAAGCTCTCTATACATTCTGACCATTTACAAACTCTGTGGAAACTCTGCACCCTGTCTGGGGGCAGGTTGTTAACAGAATTATGTCCTCAGTCTTCTATGTAGACACATATATGTCTAGTCTAAAGTGTTGCTTGCTCTAGTCAGTAAATTTTCCATAGCACTGAAGTACTAGTTAGCACTTTTCAGATGAAAGAACTAGATGTCATTTTCTCGAAAGTCAGTAAGTGCAGCAGGTCTAAAAACCCATTTGATTTCTTTAGTCCATGTGTAATAATAAAAGTCCGTAATTATTATACAAAAATCCTAACTGGGTTCCTCTTTTCATGTCCTTCCAGGGCTATGAAGAATATGAGCAATTGCCGATCTAGTTTAAGTGAACATGTTGGCTGCATTGTTTGGAGCTGTTCTCTGGCTGGATGCTTCTGCCTCTAAAGTAAGTAGCATGTTCATAGTTCAGTATTTCTTTTTAGAAGGCATTGTTTTAAAGGCATGCTTTTGAGTGGATTTTTAAAAGCTTTGCAAAGCATCCATTCATCCCTTTACTAAAATAGAAAATGCAAAACAGAACTTCAAGTCTGTGCAATGCAAAGAACGCTTTTTTCCTAATATTTACATGGGGGCTTATTTATATGTCATTTGACTTCTAAGAAGTTAGCTTAAGTGTGTGCAAGTGCCTGATTCAAAACTGCAGCAGCTTTATATTTATCCCCAGGTTAGATTTTGTTTCAAACCTTCATATGGTTTGAATGTGCTCTTATAATTACATCAGCAGTGTCTCGAAAAGCCATTTCTCCTTTTAAATATGCAAAATTTATCAGTGATTAGTAAACATCTGTTACTAAGTATGTTGTAGAATATTGTCGCTACATCATGATAGGAGGATTGCATTTAATCTGTTCTAATAGCTCAAAAGATTAAAGGCATAAGTACTTTAAGAAAAGTTAGTTTTCTTGTTTACAATTTTTTCGTCATGTAAAATAGTTTCAAATTTTCAAATATCTACATTGATATGTATTATTATGCTGACAAATTCCATCTGATGATTTCTCTAATCTTTCAGTAACAGTGGAGTGATGCTTTTACTCTCTGTACAAGAAATTAGATGAGGTGAGAGAATACTATTGATCCTGTATTAGCAATACCTGATGGAGTGTGTTTTCTAGGTCACAGGATACCCCCACCACCATGACAGCACTGCCAAAATTGTTACATTTTGTTAGAACAGTTTGTCTGGGATAAATGCACAGACAGCTCTAAAAAGTGTCTTTTCAAAAGCTCTCTGTGAAGTAGAAGACCACGAGAAGAATGCAAGAGTGGATAAATCAACTCACACAGGTTGTTCTAGTGATAAACCCAGCAATTAGCACTGTTTAAACAAATGACTGAAATGTTGTTTAACTGTGAGTCTGTTCCCCACAACCACAGCCTTTCAAGTTTTGAAGTGAACCATATGTTGATAAATGCTCAGATACTTAGACGCTGCAGTGGAATGAACACGCCAGCTGTATCTAGTTTCATTTTGCTCCAGTGAGGAACTTAGGTATCCCAATTCAACTAAGTATTTAATCATGGTCTTACGTCTTCTTCAAGCATTTTGTTGAATTTCAGTACTGAATTCAAAACATCTCTTGCCATGTGCACTCCCCTAAGACCCTAATGAAGCTAGAGGACTGTAGATTTCACAGGAGTGGACTGTAACACCCTCTCCTCAATCTTTTTGAAAGGACTGCTGTTACAAATTGTTGTACTTTAACACCAATCAGCAACTCAGCACCCCGGAGTTACTCACTCACTCCTAACAGTGGGATAAGGGAGAGAATTGAAAGAGCAAAAGAGAGAAAACATGGGTTGAGATAAAGACAGTTTAATAAGTAAAGCAAAAGCCACAGTCACCAGCAAAGTCAAACGAGGAATGCATTCACCACTTCCCATGGGCAGGCAGGTGTTCAGCCATCCCCAGGATAGTGAGGCTCTCTCACATGTTAACAGTGACTTGGGAAGATAAATGTCATCACTCCAAACATTCCCCCTCTTCCTTCTTCTTCCCCCCAGCTTTATATGCTGAGCATGATGCTATACAGTACAGGATATTCCTTTGGCCAATTGGGGTCAGCTGTCCAGGCTGTGTCCCCTCCCAGCTGCTTGTGCACCCCCAGCCCACTCTCTGTTGGGGTGGAGTAAGAGGCAGAAAAGGCCTTGACTTGGTGCAAGCACTGGTCAGCAGTAACAAAAACATCCCTGTGATATCAGCCCTGTTTCCAGCACAAATCTAAAACACAGCCCCATACCGGCTACTGTTGAGAAAATTAACTCTATCCCAGTCATAACCAGCACAAAACCCCTTATAGCTATGGGATGTTCCACTGAGAGATGCCTGAATTATCTATTATACTGAGCACAGGTTTTATCCCTGCATGGAATCCAGTATCACTCCATTTGGCTGAAAGTGATTACTCCTGGAAACTCCTGTAAAATGCGTTTTAAGTTCAATTTTTATGATCTACTAAATGTGTGATGATTATTTTTCAATCTTTTAGATGGCATGAGTTTACTCCCTTCAACTCCATACATATTAGTCTTAAAGTTTAAGAGTGTGTGCACATTGGTCCACAAATGCAATTCAGTTATGATTGCTTTCCTTATCATGTTAAATTCAAATTTCTTTCAGTTACTCCAGTAGCATCCCCCACTTTCCTTGATGTTAAATACGTTTAATTGTGTGTATTTTGATGAAATAACTTACCCTTACTAATCTCTTTAATGACATGTGAAGTAGATTTATTTTTTTCGTAGGTGTGGCAATGATGAACAGAGGTTGGTTCACTTTGGCTTCATCCATAATGTCTTTCTAATGCGTACCAGACAGCTAACTCAATCTCTGTGCTGAGAGGTGTTGGCTGAATCATTAATTTTTTTGCTGGCTACAGGTCTTTAGAGAACTTACACATTTACTTTCCAAGGGAACCAGCTGATTCACTTGTACAAAGAAATCCAGAAAATAATATCCAGTGTGGGGGACGAATGGACTATGACTGGATAAAAAAGGTGGACTACATACTTTTCAGTGAAACTGTACTTTTGAGAACTTCAGAATCCCGATTCCAATATTTTGGTGTTATTTTTTGTCTAAGTAGCTTAGGATGTAAGCTGAGCGTGTTTAGGTTGTGTGACTATCTGCCTACCCTGTTTGGAGTGTTGAAACACCTTGATATTCCCAGAGCATATCCATTAGATAAGGCTTTACATTAAAGACAGGTGGAGTATAACAAAGTATGTGTATTCATTTCCAAACTTAGTAATGGCAAGGAAATAATCTGATATTTGAAGAACCCAAATAAAACCTTATTTCCATTTTATAGGTAATTAAGCAAAACAGAGTAAATTTAGCACAAAACAGATTGAGAGCCACTTCTCTCAGATTATCCAATAACTTGGGATCTGATGAAACTAAAATGTTAGCATTCAATCCATGCAAGACAATTTACAGATGTGGTTTTTTAGTCTTCTCAACTGCAATTTTCACATCATTTGTCTAGTCAGCAAAGTGAGATATACTAGCGGAGAAAATGGTATCAGTATCTGTCTTGTATTTCAGGAGAAAGTGATTTTGTGTCTTAGCTACCTAATTTAAGTGTAAGGTTTATATCTGAGGAGGATGAACAGAGATAAGCAGTTCTCTCCAAGTTAAGACACCATTTATCTTCAAATACCAGAATTTAAGAGCCGGACCCTAAGAATCCTGGTGTGAATAAGTTAACAGCTGTCTATTCATTATCAAAACTTCTACATGTTTCATAATTAGATTCCAAATTTCTTACCTAAAATTTGGATATTAAAACCTGTTTCTTTTGGCATTTACCTATGCCAACATGTTCAATAAGACTGCTAAATGGCAATAACTAAATTCAAGTCTTCTATTTTAGGCCACTGTCTTAATAGTTTTGTAAATTTTTCCTGCTCTGTATGCTTCTGTCTCTGTAATAGAGCTAGCAAATGCACTGTGGTAGCTGCAATTTCAAGAGTTTATTTCTGTTCTGGTATCTTTTCTGTACATGTTCTTCAAAGAAAAGAGTAAGCTGCTGACCTTCTTATGCTTGTGCATACAGAAAGCACAAGAACAGTAACAAAATTCTGTGGTCTGTTTGGATTATAAAAATGAAGGTTATTTCTATTGTTTGTAAAATATCAGTCATATCTGCACATTTTTACAGGGGTTTTACTTCTGCTAACTAAATTTCGTTTTGAAAACATCAACTTAAGATAACAGTCACAGTCAAGAATTGCATCCTTATTCAATTTTAATTGTTTGACATTCAGAAATAGATTTGGCTCTTTCATTCCCCTTTACTAAAATTCCAACTCTATAGATCTGTGCAGCTAAAAAACTAAAAATCCATTTCCTTTGTGTCTATAAGTAAATATAAAAAATTATAACACATATACCTATGTTCATGCAGACATAGATTTATCTGGCTTAGTTTCAACCTAATTTGCTTTCTCCTTCATTTTGAAAATGTCACAACCTTCTCTTATTAGCACACCATGAGCCCTTTTCCTCTGGTACATGTTCTTTTCTTGAGGTCAGAACAGGTCATGCATTTCCCTCAAAAAATATGGCTATCAAAGTACCAATCATCCAACAGATACATGTTGTAGCCATGGATCAACTCCAGCGTGTCACTGTCATAATCCACTGGCGAAGGTCACCAGCACCATGACTTGCCTTGTACCAAGATCAGAGTCCCTGAGTACTCCATTAGCAGTCACGGAGTCTGGCTTTCACAGTCCCTGGCAGTACACCTAATAGCAATAATTAACTACACTCTCAGAAATTCCCTTTTCATGCCTTTCCTTGAATGTTCAGGTTGAATAGTAGCAATACATTTTTCTGTTGATATTTAACAATAAAAAATAGTTTGTCTGAAATAAGCAGTATAAGATTCTTCAACTTCTTGCTAAAGGTCATTTTGACCAATTACATTACAAAAGAGAGGTGAAAAAAGAATGAAGTAACATTTATTGTAAATCCTAATTGTGGGTCGTCACAAACTGGGTTTTACCTGTGAATGTCATTTTGCTTCCTTACTTATAAGAATGGGTTGATACGTTGAATTGTGCTGTTTCTCTATAAAATATCCACATGTCAATGGGAATAAAGGTAGTGATTTATATAGGAACATAGAACAGCTTATGTTGAAGGTGACACTGAAAGTCTAATACAGTTCTAACTCCCCTGCCGTGGACAGAGATGCCACCCACTGTTGCAGTGGTCGATACCCCACCCACTCTGCTTGGCCAGGCCCAGGATGGTTTCCAAGACATGTCTGCTGGGTGGACCAGGAAACATCTCCCAGCCCTTTTGGTTAGGGTGACAAATTGTGTTCAACTCATAATCCCTTTCTGCCCTGATTTGAATTATGTAGATCCTCACTCCCCAGTTCTCCCAGTTACGGTTCTAGTAAGTTCTCTGTTACTCGGTATGTGGTTGGCTCCCTGTTCTACCTCCCCGCCCCTCACTATTTCCATTGGTTTGCTACTTGTCATTCTATCCATGTACTGCCCCCCTCCCCCCCAAAGTTACTCCGATNGCTTCCAGGAATGGAGCATCCACAGCTTCTCTGGGCAACCTGTTCCAGTGTCTCACAACCCTCTGAGTAAAGAATTTCTCTCTATCATCTAGTCTAAGTCTCCTCTTTTAGTTAAAAATTGTTTCTGTCTTGACCTATGACTATCAGCCCATATAATTAAGTCACTCCTGCACTTTATTGTAAGACTCCTTTAGGTACTGGAAGGACACACTAAGGTCTTCCCAGAGCCTTCTCTTCTCTGGGTTGAAAAATCCCAGTTTCCTCAGCCTGTTTTCATAGGGGAGGTGCTCAAACCATCTTTGTGATCTCCTCTGGACCTGCTGGCGCAGGTCCATGTCCTTCTTGTGCTGAGGACCCCAGAGCTGGATGCAGCACTCCAGGTGGGGTCTCAGGAGAGCAGTGCAGAGATGTAAGTATGTTTTCGTTGAGGAAATTAAGTATTATTAAGACTATTTTTTTATCTGCTTTCTTCTTTTTAATAATTATAGCTTTCAAGTTGCAATCTTCCTGAACTCTATCTCACTAGAAAATATTTCAGCATGAATTCTTGCAAAAACTGTACTAGTAGAAAATAGCCCTCCAAAAAATGATGGCTTTGTTGAAAATAAGTTCTTTACAATCTTCTTGCAATCTATCTGGTTTGGCCAGACTTTGTGTGAAAAACTAGAAGAAAAAATAGATCAAATAAATTTTACGCACAATTAATTGAGTGTTTTAGAGTAGATGTACCCCTTCTGTAGAAAAAAAAAATATTCAAAATCAGCTCTAACAGTCATATCTTGTAAACCTTTCATGCTCTAAAGGTTTGATGACTATTTTCCAAATAATTTTAAAGATATTTTTGCTACCTTTACATATTTCACTGAGTGTACATTCTACTAACTAGGATCTGTCTGCTTTAGTTTTTGGAATATTTTTTGTTCTCCACCTGGGCAATTATATTCCTCTTAAGTAGATGAGAGATAAAGCACTGTAACAGGAGTAGCACAGTAGCAACACTCCTCTTGGTGTTGAACAGCTGCTGTAGTCCACACCGGAGGTGTCTGCATTTCAAAGCAGAGTGGAAAGAAGAAGATAATGAATGCAGTAATTTTAGTTTCTTCACTTGTGTTCCTGTGTGTTGTTAGTGAAGACTTGTGAAAGTTTTTTGCAGTTCCTAGGGAATTTGGTTAGGCTTTTGTACATGAAAACTGAAGAAACTTCACAGTGCAAAATGGTATGAAAAGCAGAGAAGTGGGAGGTGCTTTTTAGGAAGGACACTGGTGTACGGCCCACTGGTAGTGAAGATGAACAGTCTGACCAGCCCAGGTGCTCATCTGAAAATTAAAACTCTTTCTGAGATTTTTTTATTATACAGAAGCTTGTGTTTCTTGTAGATGTCTTGTAGGTTTCTTAATAGCACAAAAAAAGGAAAAGTGTGCATCTTCAATATGCCTTAGGAGAACAACTTGTAGAAATAAAGTTTTGTAGGTAATAAATATGTCTGTCACATTTAGCCTGCAAAGAGATCTTGCTCCTATATTGTTATTCTTCCCTTTTGCTTACCAAGCTCTGAGTTCTAAATCCCTGCGAACAGCATGTTGTTTTTGATTTGGCAATATGTGCATACCCTCCACAGTGAGCATAGCCCCTTTCTCTGATTATTTCCATAGCATATAGGATCTGGGTTTCAATCTGTAGTCTTTTACAGCATGATGCTCTCGTATGGCAACTTGGCCAAGTTTGTGTCATTTTATTGTATCATAGTCCAATAGAAACATTCAGAAATTTTGACTCCACCCTGAGAAAATCACAACATTTAGGGTAGCTTTTTGACTGATTCTAAAAGTTAATTCATGCCTTTAAGATCACCCTCATCTGTGAAAGTTGTGAATTTGCCTAATGAGAAATTAAAATCTAGCATCTGCTATAATTGCTTGATTCTAGAAATTGAGGTTATGAGACAAAAGAATCTAAAACATACACTCACATTCCCCCACAGCATTCCCCAAATAACCAGTTAAAAAAAGGTAAGGTTGAATCATAAGATGTTGTGATTGCTGTGAATGCCAGTCACTGATTTTCATAGTTTTGTTTTTCTCTGCCACACACCTCAAAACATAACACTTTAAAACCATCCTCAGAGCCATAAGGGAACTTAAGGATTTGTTGTTTCTTATATCTTAGTCTCTAAACTGAAGAATGAAAAAGAAAACCTATTTCTGATAAAACAAACTTCTGATAAAAGGCTTGATACCTTTTATCATTTTTTGATATTATAATATATTAATATTAATGCATTATTGAAATATAAAACATTAACATAAAATAATTATTTTGCAGTATGGGAAGAGAAGAATTGAAAAACTTTTTGAATGAAAATCAAGAACAAGATAATTCTGGTTGGTTTGGGTTTTTTTTTTTCTATTAAGAAGCTCTACATTGACCTAATTTTAAGGAAAAGTTTTACAAAGATCAACCTGATATTCCAGATGTTTAAATTATGAAGAATTTTTCTCTTTTTCATACTGTACAAATAAGTCAATAGTCACCTTTCATTCTAGAAGAACTTAATTCAGTAAAGTGATGTCTATACAGCAGAGCCTAAGAGCGCATTGCAATTCCCAGGTGTCTATGCCTGTGTTGGGCACGTCCTAAATCCACACTACGATGGTGCATATGCATGTGAGTCACTCCTCTAGGCTGTGGTTTCATCATAAAGGAATAGTTTGCAAAGGATGAGGTTGGAACTGCGATGTACAGCGGCCGTGTCTATAATACTGATTCAAACAGGATTAGAAACCACACCACATGGTTCAGGACTGTTGCTATCCATGTAACTGAAACCTCTTTATTAGCAGCTGTGTCTTGGAGAGGCATGTGGAAAAAAAAAAAATGAGCAATCCAAAAATTCAGTGGTGTGGATGAGCGAGGATCTATGTCTCAGGTTCACCCCCCAGCTTGCTTTTATTTAATAGTGTACATGTACCTCTCTGCCTGCTCTGGATGTCAGTGAACCTGAGATGGGTCACAGCAGGTGTCAGCAAATACAGCCAAAGCTTTAGATGTGGCCAATATAGAAGAAGAAATAACAGTCAGGTTCAAAGCTCTGAGTGTAAACAACAGAAACATAATTGGTTTGGACCTCAGCATGTGCAAAAAGAACACACAGTTTCTGTATTTTGTATTGTGCTCCCATCTGAAAGTCCTGGCTTAGAGTTATGGCTTGAATGAGGAGCCTCTGGCCTGCCCCCTGAATGCCGTGGGTAGGGGCAGTGCAACAGGCATGGGGAGAGAAAAGGAGATCTGAGATGAAAGCTTGGGCTCTTAAAGCATTCTTAGACTCACTTATCTTTAGGCACACTTGGGATCTGAGCTGTCAAGAAACCAAAATCATCGTGTCTGAAGAAATCAGGCTGAAGTTGAACCACTTCTGCATCTGTTTAAAATACACTGAATTTTCAAAAGCTCCGCAAAATTCAACTGAAAATGTTCTTCTCCTGTGTGTGCCTACATGGCTTGTTGAATTCATTTTTTTTTAAGTTTTGATGAGTCTGAATATTGTGTTTGCAAGCCTGATCTATCAAATCTTTCTGTCTGACCTGGTTCTATGTAATTGGGGGTGTAATAGGCAGATGTTTTGGGAAATTGCAGCTTTGCTCAGCTGGCAGGCAGATTCCAATCAGATTGTGTTCATCATGCCTCTGAGTTTTGCTTAGCTCTTGTCCCCCTTTTCGTTTGTGCTTGTGACTGCTTAAAAATCGAAAATGGTAAGGCAAGCTCTCTGGAAAAGGGAATCAAGGCATCTATTCATGGGCAAGTACTGATGTACAATGCAAAGATGGCACCAGTATGCTCCTTGCTATTGCTCCTTTGCCCTGAGCAAAACGAGAGCATCTTGTGAATGTAGGGGAAAGCTGCTTCAAATCATGTGTTAAATTATGCTCTAAATTACACACATTTGTTAGATGTTGCTGGAGGCCTATTCTGCCTCTTTGTCCAAGATGCTATCTTAGCACAGGTCAGGCAGACCTAGTCTGTTTCTGTAAAGGGAGCTCATCTCAGTAAGATATCCTGGGTGCTGAGTCAGCTAAATAGTTATTTTCTTTACAATACAAATACTCTTCTGAATTTTTACGGAATTTTTGTGCGTGTGTGTGTGTTTGGGGTTTTTTTGTTTGTTTTGAGTTTTTTTTGGGGTCTGTTTGTTTGTTTTTAAATAAATATAGCTAATGTCATTTGCTTCTTTTGTGCTTGGAGATAATAGGCATTTTTCTTACTTGATCCATTAAATTTTATTTTGACAACAGAGTGGTACTATGAAATCTGAACTCACTATAAGTCAATGCAGTCAATTTTATGAGACACTAAAAGGATATAGTTACGTTGCATGTAATTCTTAAGCATACGTATGGGCTGTGACTTTCAGTACTTCTGTGTAAAGCATTTCTGGGCTTAAATTTAGTCATTACTTCCCATAATAAAGTATTTTGAATTTACAGATGAGGTAAAGCCAGCATTTTTAGATCATAGGTTATGCAATGGCAATTACTGTCCTAGGAGTCTGTCCCTTAGCAATCAGTGGGATTTCTCCAAGCTAGGATGTCTGCTGTCAACTTGAGTCATCACTGCAGTGAGTCCTTGCAGCCATTCAGCAGCTCTGGACTGGCTAAGGAAGCCAATGTTATCTTTGTCTTGCTGTCTGCAAAACAAGGGTTAATTTTTTGTGAGCAGTTAAACTGTAAAAGACACAGGAATATCTTACAAGCCAGTATCATAATAAAGAAGAAATTTTTCTTACACTACAGTTCTGAAAGCAAATGTACTATTCTTAAACATCTACAAAGATCACTAGGCGTTGTTGGAACAAGTTTTTATCCTTTTCTTTGCCAAGCTTTCAAATTAAAATGTTTTCTCTGAGACACATATGTAATCTCCTTTGTAATTTAAAGTCCTGGTGATATCGTTAGGCCCAATAACAGCTGTGATTTCTTTAGGGAGAGTTTAATCAGTTTGTTGTGACATGGTACCAGGAACTCAATTGTGATTGATCACTATTGCTCAAAAACTGGCCAGAAGTGAGTCTGAGCAAATCATTTAAGCAGTGCCTCAGAGCTGCAGAACCTCAAACAATGAGAGGCCTCTTGAAGCTGGCAGAAATACTAGCAGGCTTCAGGAAGGGAAGGGTTTCCAGTGACTCTGTAAATACTGCCTTCAGCATCGCCAGGGGAACTTCTGTTATCCCTTTAATCTATGCATTGGTTCTCAAAATTGGGTGACAGGTAAAGCAGATCACTTTCTGAGGCCACCTGACTACTAGCACAGTGTCAGTGAATTTTCAGGAAATTTTAATAATATTCTTTTAATGAAAAATAATTTTCTGTATGTATCAGTAGGGTTTTGGGGTTTTTTTTCCCTTTTCATATACTGAGATAATCCAAGAGACCTTTATGCTCATGGATAATTAACTAACATGTATCCTTACCATAAAATTTCTACAGTGATGCTTATATTAAAACAACATTGAATCCAAGGCATAAACTCATCAAGGTAAATTATTCCTAGGTAAATTATTTTAGTGGTTATTTGCCTTTGTAGTGGTAACATAGTGGATCCCACTTTCAGTCACTAGATCTTGTTACACTTCTACATCATGCCTTTACTGACTGAAATCCACTTTGATGTAACTAACAAGTAATAGGACAAGAGGAAGCAGCCTCAAGTAGTGCCAGGGGAAAAATTTCTTCGTTGAAAAGGTTATCAAGCATTGGAGCAGGCTCCTCAGGGAAGTGGTTGAGTCACCATCCCTGCAGCTATTTAAAAGATGTGGATGCAGCACTTGGGGACATGGTTTAGTAGTAGATTTGGCAGTGCTGGGTTAACAGTTGGGCTTGATGATCCTAAAGAGTGTTTTACAACCTACATGATTCTATGACATTACTCATAACAACGATCCCTGAAGGATTTTTCTCTGGTTGCTAGCAGATACTAATCTCTGTGCCATCATACTTTAACCAGTATTGCTACCAGTGCTGTAAAATGGTTTGCTGTGGGCTCCTTCTTTTGAGATGATCCAAAATCATTATACTGTAAAATATTCTAATATGGACAGAATCATAATTCTAATATGGACAGAATCATTTGTCCTATGCCTTTCAGAATCTATTTGTGTTCCAATAGAATGTCGTAACTTACTACAAGTAATTGCTGGCAGTGATCAAATCTGCCTTTTTGTCTTTTTTAGGTAATTTAACCAAACCAAACCAAACTCCTTTAATAACTGATATAAAAATGTTTTTCTGACCCAAAAAATTTTGTCTAAGCCCTAATTTTCACTTTCAATTTCTTTTTTATTTCCTCTATAATGTGGACACTAGAATCACATGTAATGTTCTAGTAATAGCTTTACTAGTGCTGTAGATCAGCTTTCTGTTTCTACTCAATATTTCTTTATTTATTCATACAAGGATCACAGCTGCTTATCCAAATGTCATATTAAAGTAAGAGCTCATCACCATGAGCTACTTAGTTTCCCTAAATACCTGTTTCCTAAGTAATTTATTTCTAAAATACTGTCTTTTATGCTATATATTTTTATATCTTGAAATGGTAAAATAGAAAAACAGGAACAGATAAGGGGTAAGAAAAAAGCTCTGAAAAGAAGAAATATTGGAAAGTTTTAAAGATCAGTTAAAAAATGAAGAGGGGTGGGAATTGCTTTCATATGTAAAAGATTAAACTGCTTTCTTGGTCACATTTCTAAAAGTCAGAGGTAAGAAACTATATGACTGCAATTCTTTCCCAAATGGTTCAAATATTTGGAAGGCTAAAAGACTTTAGGAGTTGGATGTCCACAGCATTTTATTCCATTTTCTGTGAAACAAATATTTAGCTTCCTCTACCAATTTAATCTTCTCCCAGGTTGTTAATTTTACACAATGCAATTTGGGTCTTACATATTAAACCAGATAATTTTATATATATTATAAAGATTTGTGCATCTTGTCAAACGTTATGAGTGTTCTGTAATAAAATGTTCTCACTATATTTCAGTCAGGCCTAGGTAGAAAAGAGCAGCTTTCTAGTTCCCCACTGGAAGCACTTATTCAAGCAGGTAACAAAGAACAAGCGAAAGTTGTAAGACTGGAGAACTGCTGGCAGCAGATGTAGAACTGAAAACAGGATGAGAATGAAAGAAGATTCTGGTAACTCATCAGCACTTTTGTTGATTTACACTTAGCTTTGAAATGATAGATCATAATCATATAAAAAAACCCAACAGGCATCATTGAGAGCATGCCAGGAACATGCTCAAGATGGTGTTACTGGAGTGACAATATTGCAACTAAATTGGGATGTAATGGTAAAAAATGCTCCAGACAACCCTGCAGAAATACAGGGGAAAAGAGGGAGAAGCAGGAAAGAAAAAGATAATAGCCAGGTTTTTCAGAACAGTTAAATTTAGATGAGGGGAAAAGTACGGCAGAGTTATATTGGTCTAGGAGAAGGACTGGAAGATATTAATATTGAAGACATCTATTTTTCATTAGACAAATCCAATCCTTTTATTTCTCCTGTTAAAATTGGACCCTATTCACAGATTACTTTGGTATCTTTCTGTCCATTTATTTCCTTGATATTCAAAATTACATTTATTGGAAGCTATTGAGATGACTTTTTGTGTTTCCTGCCTGAACGAAGTAATACTTTTGGTGTGGGTTTGTTTAATGAAAGAATGTAGAATTTTCCCTTTTATAGTTTGACTGGAAAATCTCTCTTTTGAGAATGCTTATTTGTAAATACCCTAGTGCTCCTACGTTTTATATAACCTTTTCCAGGTTGTGAAAAGGTGGCTGAGAAGACAGGGAGAAGGAACAGAGATGAGAACGTAGGTGAGTTTCTAAACAATGCACCCATGTTTGGCAGTTAACAAAAATACTAATAACAGGAGTCTGTATTGCAGTCTATGTCACAATACAAACCAATAACTACAGAAGTGTTTTCTATTATGAACAAGATCCAAAAGCGCACTGAAGCAGTTTTTAGGGGTTTTTTTTTTGTGACTTCACAGAGCTAATGAGGCACCTTATATGATCAGTTTGTTAAAAATAAAGACAATGATTTTCTTGTGCAGCTAGATGTGATATGATGTACATAATTTCAACACACTTTGGGTCTCCATATGAAAGGAGATAAGTAAATAATCTTCATTGGTGTCATCACTATTAAATTACTTGAACCAAGATTGTCAGCTTTTCAATAATTTCATTCGTAAGGTATGCATTTCCTACAGAAAATGAAATAGATGAGCAAGTGGCTGGCATGGAATAGATATATGATAGAATATGTCATAATAAAAGCTTGCAAAGAACCAGAGAAAATAGATTAGAAATAAATAGTTTTCTTTAATTTTTTTTCTAATACAAGTAGTTTGAACTGTGGGAACAAAAAGGTACCAAGGAACAGATTAAAAAAAAGTTATTGGTAGAAGAATGGGAAGATTAGACAGTGATGGCTTTCAAATAGATAGTCAGAGACAAAGAGAGAGATAGAGAGACAGAGAGAGAGAAAAGGGAAAATTAGTAATGTTCCTAAGGGAATTGTGTGTTAGGCAATGAAAAAAAAATATTGGCAGTAGCAAGTAGAACTCTGAAGCTAAGTCTGGCAAAGGGGAAGCAGAAAAGAGAAGCTCTTGGCAAAGAAGAGAAAAGGAAACTGAGCCTGTTGTCTGAGAACAGGCTGGCAGAGAAAGACAAATCTGTTATATCCATGAGCAATGCTGGATGCCTGAAGGGATAGATATGGGTTTGAAAGGGTGAAAGACATGGATGGATGTAAATAGAGGATATGAGGCCTAGAGTAAGGTATGGAGGTTAAAGAAATGGGTACACGATAGGAAAGTTTGTCAGTAGCTAGATAGGAAATTGTTTGATGTGGTGCTGAAAGAGACTACAACTCTTCAGAAAAGAAAATTGAACTGCTATAAGGAGCAGGGTACAAAGTCTAGTAAGAAGTAACCAGAGACACCACGAGAGAAGACTAAAGACTGACAAACAGGAGTGAAGAGACCTGAAAAACAGAAAAAGAAATGAAAGCTAGGTGAAAGCATGGAAAGCTGAAGAACCTTCAAATCTTGTTGTCTGATGTTAGGCAACAAAATAGTTGTATGGCTCAAAAATAGAAAGAAACTCAGAGAAACTAAAGAAGTTGTGCAACACAGAATTCTAAACAGTTTGGTTAAAAAAAGTCATGCCAGCCTAGTGGTGGGAGGGAATCTTCAGGATATGTTCATTGCTGAAAAAGGCAAAAGTAGGAAATACAGTGAAGCATTCAATACATCTTCTCCAATCTGTTTTATAATCTACTGCAGAAATTGGAAAATGCTAGTCATGTGGTTCCCAGAAGACACACTCATATGCTTTTGAGCTCATCCAACTCTGTTTATGCAATATCTATTCTCTGTAAGAAAATAACCCTTTATTACCCAAAGGTAACTTTCTGAAGTTACCTTTCTGTTAATATTATTTTAATACATGAGCCAGAGCACATTATTAATATTCTTCTATGAGCACTGGAAAAAAAAATTGTCTTATACGTATGGTGACTTGAGATATGTCCAAAATTAGCTGGACTGAGGGTATGAAAGTACCAGAACAGTTTATCATTTTCATAGTGAGATTGAGCTTTTGTCTGATGTCATTCTTGTGCCAATCATTGCAAGCATTTTCCCATTGCAAAATGAAATGCATCTTTGCAATTGGAACGAAGTGATTTCTAAGCAGCTTAGTTCTTAAGTGCTGCATTTTCAGACTTGGGGAGATATTGGGAATTTTGAAGTGATAAACAAACATTTCTTAAAGATATCAGTCTAATGACAATTGCTGCCTTTCTCCTACTGTGGAATCATTCAGCCACTTCCATCCATGACAGGAGGGATGCAGTACATGTAAAATACACACCTAACCATCGGTACCCACTGGAGATCCATGTCGTACGAGAGCAGATGTTTGAGGTACTACTTAAAGTAGTACCAGAGACCTTCATCTGGAAAAATGAACTGAGGCTCCTTTAATTAGCCAATGATGTCTGGAGAGCTGAAGATCTGACCAAATCTGAGTGTCTGTGTTGAGGTGAGCTGAGGAACTCAGCAGTCTGCATTAACAGCAATCACTAGATCTCCACTATCTGTAGTAGAAGTTTAAATGCCATTGCTGATAGGCAGACATGTATATCGAGACACCCAGAGCATCTAAAATCTGCAGAAGAATTTGGAAAGTGCCCGACCACATCATGGTACACCCTTTGAGATACTCCAGTGAGTCCTAGCTGTGCTTCAGCTGCCGTTTTAGAGAGTGGCCTATGGACATCTCTCATAGGCCCTATTTTTCATTGCTGTTCTTTTTAGGGTAAACCTATGTTAAAGTCTTAGCTTAGATCAGTAATGCACTTTTGGAATGTGCCTCCTGGTTGTTCCTATCTACTGTATTTGGGTTTGCATTATGAAACTGTGCTAGATTACATAAAACCTGTTTTCTTTTCCATTAAATTTAACCATAACATATCTTCAGCAAATGTATTTGAAGCTTTCTAGTCACAAATGTGAATTTTATCACCAGGCCAGATTATAGAACTCTTAAATGTGTGCTCACCACCCACTGTTTTGCTCTACAGATTTGCCTCTATAGGGACTGTACCTTGGGCTGCATCAAAGAAGCATCACCAACAGGTCAAGAGAGATGATTCTTCCCCTCTACCCCATCCTCATGAGACGCCACCTGGAGTACTGCCTCCAGCTCTGAAGCCCCAGGACAGGATAGACATGTTGGTGTGGATCCAGAGGAGACCACGAAAGCACCTGAAACATTGGTATAGGGAAGCAGAAATGGCATCAAGAACATCTGCTCCTTTTTGTAGGATCAACCAGAGGTTTATGATGGGAAGATTTATTATAAGAAATCTAAAGTGGCATTTAGGTCTCTCTCTGTGTGAGAGAATTTAGCCTTCTCCTTACATATTCCTTGTTTACACTACTTTTTGAGTCTCTATACATGTTGTTCAGACAACTCTGCGCATGGTAGTACCTCTGCATACAACTTTGTGAAAAATTTCATTGGATGCAACTGATCTGTATAAAGGTTTAAGAACAGGATTAGTCATTAACTGTTCATGTCTCTTTAGCTTTTTCTCTTCTTCCTTTGTTTCCTCCGTTCCCTCTGTAGTAATTTTCAGTGATTTAATTATCAGTTCTTTCTCTTCAGCTCATCACACTGTGTGGTGGTGGAGACATCCAAGTGAGAACGTATATTTCTCTGTATTTCCTTCTACTGCTTGTTATTCCTCTATCCGTCTCTAAATCATGCATTTCTACTGCAGAAACAAAGACTACAGAGTAATTTTCAGCATAAAGAGACCTTCAGCAAAGACCCACGTTTACCATTTTCTTAGCAAAAATTGATTGCATTACTAAAATTAAAACTTAAAGTGCAATTTTCCCCAACTTATAAAGCGCACATTGTCTTTGCTGGAGATAATTTCTGTTGCTGCTACTTCCTACCAGTATCTTTATTTCTCTTGAAAAACTGAGCAGTGGGAATCTACTGCTAGAGAAAAGGAAAAGAAGTTTTCATATTGTAGCTTTTCTTTTCTGTAAACTTCTTATTTTTTAAAAAAATGGTGTGCTGGTAGCCTTGCTGAGAACTGCAGAAGCAATTAAAAGCCAAACATATGCTCGTGCTTGTGTGGTACACATCGTTTATGCTACCTGAGTGTTTTTGCACTTCATAGACTCACTGTGTCTTCAGGCATTCAGTTCCTGATTCAGCAAAATAATTATTCATACTAAGTGTGTAGCATGTAATTAAGTGTATTGACTTTATTAAGACTCCTGCATAGTAAGGGAAATGTGTACTGGTCAGGACTCTTGATTCAACAGGCTGGTCATATGTTTTGCCATATATTTGTATGACCTTAAACAATTTAAACTGAAACTGCTTGTAAAGCAAATGTGGGTATTTCAATGCCTTCACAGCACTTTTTCAGTCTAACAAACAGAGATTGCTTTACTACTGCTGAAAACATTGTGGTAGTGTTCTCTTATTTTTATTTATTTTTCCATCCATTAACCATTAGTACAAAATTACTAGTGGCAGCAGGTGGGCACCTAACTTGCAGGCTCTCTTTGGCTTGAATTTTTCCTACTTCACATCTCCCAGGACAGCACTTCCATTACAAGATTATGGAAAAGACTGGGATTCTTAAATCTCCACAGGAAAAGTCAGATTCAAAATGCCGAAGCCTAGATCTTACTCAAAAATGCAGCTGATTTATGGCTAAGTCCTCACCAGGAATGATGATTTTAGAAATGCAGCCAAGTCTCATATCACAGACTTTGTGGTTCCACTCAAAAATTGTGAGCGATAGTCCTTTCCAACCCTAAAGGAGCAATGTGAGGACAACTACATTAAAATGGGTTATTCATAAATCCCATCATAGCTGAGGGGCATAAATGTCTAAAAAAGATGTGTATTTGAGTGCTAATATAAATGTAAACTTAAATGCTAATGTAAAGTGACTGTAAATGTATCCGATCAGAAGATAGTGTCTTACCTCGCGTTTATATTTAGACTGTCCAGAACTGCAGAAGATATCATGAAATCAAGGTGTGAGGTCCGTAGAGCTGTTTATGCCACTGATTTACTGGGGAAGAATAGGAGATAAAATGAAAATTTCATTCAGTATCTGGAGAAAAAATGGTTTGTTTACTGCTTTTTTTTTTTAATACCACTATTTCTTATTGAATGCTTAGCTTGAAACCTGAAAGGATGATTCACTAGAGAACACCTTAGATTTTGTGATAATAGAGTTCATTGGTATCATTGGGAAAAGACTTTGATCTTGATCACTGAAAATGTTATCTATATACTTCATGTCAGTGTGAAGTTAAACATCTCATTGGTTAAGGTAGGTTTGCTGTGGTGCTTTTTGGGCTCTATGTCTTAGGTGGGGAAAAAGCTGCTCAAAGAAGAAGTGATAATAAATAGATTTGTAAACGGCACTGCTCTAGAGTCAGTGAAGTATACTGGGTACCCTGGACCTTGGTTCCGTCCTCAGTTGGGGCTTTTGACTGCCCTTGAGCAGTTTTCCCATCTGCAAAAAAAGGGAGTATCTCCTCTGTTGCTGTGTAGAGCACTTTCCAGAGAAAAGAAGGAAGATTATGTAAAATGTAGGCTTTATCAATTACACATTTTGCAGTTTTCTAGCATGCCCAGTCTCCCTTACCCTTAGCCACATGATGGTCATATATTTAGAAAACTTTTCAACAAGCAGCTCTGTAGTCTGAATTGGACTTTGCTTATTAACATGCATGCCTCTGCCAAACTTCTCTCATTTGCATTATATAAACTGTTTCTCACAGCTTATTTCCCCTTATCCAAACAAACAATGACCTTTGTAACAATGAAATATATTAACAGGAGAAAAGCTATTTTATGACAGAAAGGACCAATTCTTTAACAAGTGGGCGACCAATGTTTTTTCTCCCCTAATTCCTCATGCATAGGTTATGCTGTTTTCGTTCTCAGCAATATTTTTCTGCTCTTTTAAAAGATGGCAAAATTAGGTCTTTGTATGTGTATTTCAGACTTTTCAGGATGTACAGTAACATATGAAACACTTGATTTTATGTAGATGGGCTTAGCAACATTTCTATACTGATTTGAACTTTGAGAAAGAAGTGCATTTGTTTGTGTCTGTCTCAAACCATTTGTATTGGGAATAACAGTTCATGATTAATTTCCAGGAGGAGCATTGCTCCTTTGGTAGCCAGATAAACAAGTGCAAAGTGAGTGTTAAAAAAAAATCCTTTCTTGTTTGCTTTCGTAAACATGGTAAGGAATCAGAAATTCAGATCCAAGCCTATTAAAAATATTTTTCTTGAATTTTTGAATTTTTTCTATATGTTTTATGGAAGTGATATGATTTGCTGTTTAACTGATATTTTTCAGTTTATTATATATTATTATATATGATATATAATATTATATATTTTATATATTAACTGATACTAATTGGTTGATATCCCTCAATTCCATTCCAGTAAAAAACTTTGCCAATCTCTTGCCAATAGAAACGAACTTAAGTTCTATATTAGAAGAAATAAACGTTTTCCCAGTGAAGAAGTAGCTGAACACTCATCTCTTCGTAAAATAACTTATTATTGGTATTTTCTGTAGATATAGCTTCTGTTTTTTAACTTCTTTCACGAGGAGAAACCCCATTCCAGGAAAAACAATCCCAAACAAACTAACTGAATTTAAGCAAGACATTTTAGTGTGAGGAGCTGAAGAGCTTGTAGCGTTCCAGGAAGTTCAAAGCTAAATTAACCCTTCTTAGGTTAATATTTTTATTATACTAACTGCATTGAAATATATGCATTAATTTGATTATATGACTGTTTTTTTGGACTATGAGAGTGTGTGACTGACACTATTGGTTGATGTTTGTCATAATGCAGTTGTGCATGGTGTAGATCCACAATCACAAATCACCTGTCATTGATGACCTGAATTTTTTTCTAAAGGATGTTGCAAATCAGGTGAAAACTATTTGTCATAAGCTGTGAATTTTGATCTAGCTAAGCTTTCCTGAGAGTAAGTGCAGAAGTGAGTTATTTGGAATATGCCCATGGATAATTTGTTAGGCAGCAATTTTAATGCATTATAGCTTTAATATAAATTTAAAATGAATTTTGGTAAACATATTGAGGTTATGTGAAAATTAATGTATTTTTAGCAGATAATTTTGCTTTTCTGAAATCATTTATTGGGAAGTAAAGAAGAAATTGGTATTGCACTTTTCTCCTTGCTTTTCGCAAGTACCATATATTCTAAAAATTACAACAAGGTAGCATGAAAACACATGGTGGGACCTTGTGACTAGATCAGATACTTCTTCACTCATATGGAGGAAAATATAAAAGAAAACTCGAGAAAATACTTCCAAGCATCTCACTAATTCTTCTCTTGAAATTTTGCTACTGGCAAATTTATAATTTTCCCAAAGTAAGCATCAGTGAAAATCAGCATAAATGGATGCTCATTAAATGGTCAAATAAAATTAGGCAGCTCTAAATTATTGAGTAGTGTAATAATGTATTACTATCTAAATCTAAATTGTCTCTAAATTGGAGATTGACCCTGTTTTGAGCTGGGACTTGGACAATCTGACTACCAGAGTTCCCTTCTAACTTGAATGAATCTATTGAAAATAAAAAAATACCTAAAATATAACATCTTGAAAAGATTGATTTTTCTTTTTGCCTTTTTTTTTTTTTTTTTTGGAATGTACAGCTAGCTAATAGTTATTTAGCTATGGAACCTAAATGAGACTTAACAAATGGTAAGACAATTGTTTCTTTAATACAAGAAGGAGGCACAATACATTCTTCAGTGCTACATCCATTTAAGAAAATAGGTCTACTTTAATCTGGGTTCTGTTTTCTCTAGTGACGGGTGTGTTTTTAACACCAGTAGTTGCCACTACTACTCCACAAGGGTGAAATCCTGTAAGAAATAAAACCCAATATATTTTGCAAGTTGGATATAATAGCTGTTGTTCTAGCTTTTACTCAGTATCTAGGGTTATTTTACTGAGGCAAGTCACATGTGTTCCAGCCTGGTATTTGCAGGCAGATCTCTTGCAAACTGTGGAAGATTAACATATTCTCTAATTGGAGTGAATTAACTGATGGGGCTGACATAAAAGTGCCCTAAAAGGGGTTACATCTATTTAGCTGAATCTGTTTCCAAACTACTTCAAGCTGTGGGATTTAACTGGCATGAATTTTTAAAATTAAACTGGGGTATCTCCTATTATAGACATTCTCAAAGACATTTTGTGAATATATTACACTGATATGTAATCAGCTTAGGCTACACTGAAAAAACCCCTGATTTCAGTGAAAATTGTTCACTTCCTATAATTCATAAAATAAATAAATAATGAGGAAAAAGTGGGGAAATGTTGTTGTATACTTCTTGGATAATAAAAGACTAGAAATGGAACAAAAAATTTCCTGGCAATTACTTCTAGTAGAGAAGGCCTATGCAAAGCCTGTGCTAAAATATGGTGTAAAAAAAGGCAACTACAATTTTTTCAGTGTTTGTAAACTGTAATAGTAAATAGTAAAGAGGAAAATAATCCTAGCACACCACGATCAACTGAGAACACTATGTGTTCACTGTAAGTGAACACTATACGCATGCAGGCTTTTGTACTTAACTTTAGAAATGAATTATTAGATTCTGTGGTGGTTTGACCCTGGCAGGATGCCAAGTGCCCACTAAAGCTGCTTTATCACTCCCCTTCACAACTGGACAGAGGAGAGAAAATATTGCAAAAGGCTTATGAGTTGAAATAAGGGCAGGGAGAGATCACTCAACAATTGCCATCATGGGCAAACCAGACTTGACTTAGGGAAATTAATTGAATTTATTACCAATCAAAATCAAGAGTAGGATAATGAGAAGTAGAACAATCTTAAAACCACCTTTCTCCTACTCCTTCCTCCTTCCTGGGTTTAACTTTATTGTCAGTTCTCTACCTGCTCCCTCCCGGCCGCACAGGGAGACAGGGAATGGGGGTTAGAGTCTGTTCATCCCATGTTGTTTCTGCCATTGCTTCCACCTCAGGGAGAAGTGTCCTTTCCCTCCTCCAGCATGGGTTCCCTCTCGTGGGAGACCATCCTCCATGAAATTCTCCAACATGAGTCCTTCCCATGGGCTACAGTTGGTCATGACCTGCTCCAGCATGGGTCCTTTTCCATGGAGTGCAGTCCTTCAGGAACAGGCTGCTCCAATGTGGGCTCCTTTTACTTTCTTAAATATGTTATCTCAGAGGCATTACTACCATCACTGATTGGCTTAGTCTTGGCCAGTGGTGGGTCTGTCTTGGAGTCAGCTGCCATGGGCTCTGTCAGACATCAGGGAATCTTCTGGTAACTCCTCAGAGAACCTACGTCTGTAACCCCCTCACTACAAAAACCTGGTCGCACAAACCCAATGCAGATTCCGAGAACTCAGATTCAAGGCACAGCTTCAAAACAAAAAGTAATACAGAGTTCTTAAAAAATGTGTCCCCATACCTCTCCTTATTTGTTTAATAAATCAAATAGAGTTCTGAAGAACGGGCAGTGCTGTGACACTGTGTGGGTTGAAGAACACAGACCCAAGATCAAATGTCCATCCTGTGCAAGAGCTGAAAGCTAACTGCAGCTTGCAGGTGTAGCACAGACCCTAATACAGGCTCTGTAGATATTTTAAACATGAGAGATCTTATTTTAGTCCTTAATGAACTTAAGACAAACTTCCAGCCAAGTGGCGCTTTGGGACCAGCATAGTAGCAAGCTTTACTGGAAAGAAGTTTGTTTCAGTAAAAGTATTCAGCACCAAACTAATCTAATAAGGTGACTAATTGAATAAAGAAAAATCAGATTAAACAGTGTCCCAGAAAAACACTAACATTCCAGATTTACAATACTATATAAATATAGCATCAATTTTATTTTCCTCAAAACATTACTCTCCCCCTTAATACTCACAGTGTGTTTGAGGAAGACAAAATTGTTTATCTGCTTTCTGACATGACCCACAGCTGAATCAAAGGCACAACTTGTAACTGAAAAGTTTCAGTCCTCTATGGTAACTCCAGATTCCCAGCAATGAGTTTTAAATTTTTTTTCTGATTACCAGTTTACTGTTTATCCAGTGGTGATCAGTCTCCTCAGGACCATTTACAGGATTACCTTTTTTGTTCTAATCTCTGTGAATTTTCAAACACTTTAAAAGTGCATGTGATTATTAGATCATGAGGAGGACATAGGGATTTCTGGGTTTTTTTGACAAAGTTGATGAAAGTGGTGAAATGTTCCGGTAATTTCTCTTAATTTTCACTAATATTTCTGCTGCATTTTAGCATAAAGCAATCATCCCATTTCACATGGCCAATCCGCATTTTGAATGAGCCTAAAGATTTGATACTTTTGATCAGACTTTAACACACATCCTTCTTATCTGAAAATACTGTTAAAAAAATTATTTGGATTATAAGCAAAGCTTTAATTTGTACAGCCCATGGCTGTCTGTGACATAAATATGCACGTCTCTTCCTCAGCAAGACTTTTCTAAGCACATTTCATGGCACTTTTCATATGCTATGGATTTGATTTGTTTTAGGGCATAATATAAATTCCTGCAGTGATACAGGATAAAAAATATCCTTAAAAAAACCGGCTTAGTTACAAGGCTGAACTCATCCTACAGAACCCTAAGTTTTATTAACAATCCAAATAACTTGTTATCGTCGTTTTTGCACAGAGCTCTCATTTGGTTCTGAGTATTGTATCTACCTTTCTTGAAATATCTTTGAGTCTATGCACTTGCCCTCAGTTACTGGTGTGAATTCCTTCAGCACATAATGATGGTGTTTCACATTCCAAGCCACAAGCCCGTGTTACCTGCCACAGAATACAAATGTGCGCAAGGTGGTAGTTTCATTATCTTAGGGTCAGTAGAATTTCAAGAGCTCCAAAATTACCTCTATCAGTGATGCAAGTGTCAACTTAGTTTTAATAAATCTTTGGAAACAGCCATGAGTTACTTCTAGGACATCTTCCCATTTCCGGAAATACATCACTCAGCTGCCAAACCCGCTATCAGTTTGTAGCAAATAGAATTTCATCCATTAAATGCAAAGTCTCACTTCAGCTTCTGCATGCCATCACTCTCTGATAGCTAAAAGTGTGATTAACCTGAAGTTTAGCTGATATCAAGCCAAAAGTATGCTATTCCACTTTACTTGGAACAAGGTCTTGAAAAATTGTATTTTCTGCAGCATATGCATAAGGAATGTCATATTTACCATACATCTGATTAATCCACAGTATGAGCTCGCAATGCCATGACGTTGTGCAAGGAGAAATTGACAGTTTCTTAGTTTCCATTTATTCATTCTTTCGGCTTTTATAAGCTGAACAAAAGCATCAAATCAAATAATAAAAAAAAGAAAATCCAGACCCCCATTAAGACAAGAATCAAAATATAGCAGAACATTTTGTTTGCTGATAATAAACTAATATTGTATTATGCATTCAGGCAAAAATCCAACTGAAGTTAATGGGACAGCTGTGGTATTTTACTCAATGCTGACTTAAAATAGCAAATTCTTTTTAGACCTGGTAGCTACACCAATTAATCCTGACAACAGCTCAAGTGAAAAAAAGTATTAGCGTACTGCTTTTATAAATGTGAAATTGGTATGTGTGGATATTAGGTGGTTTTCCTAAAGTGGTAGAGACAAAGAAAAAAAAAAATCAGAATGTAGAATAACCAAACGGAAAAACCAGAACCAAACCCTGATTGTTACATGGCAACCACCAGAGTGTTCTACAAGCCTGATATGTCATTTTAACGGAAATCTAGAGATATTTCTATTAACTTTAATGAATTTTTTAAACGTGAAGTTTCTTTCTTTTTTTTTTTCCCCAAAATACAGTATTTTCGCCTGTTTATAAGTTCTTGAAAAGTGAGGGTAAGCCTTAAGTAGAAGAATCGTTTAAGCATATCAAGTCTAGATATAAACAAAATGACTTTCTAATGTTCCTTATGGTGAATTAAGTACTATTCATGTTCACTTTTCTGTTTTGCAAAGATTTCAGTGGCTATTGTCTTATTATATGTTTCACATATATCCCAAACATTTTTTGTACTTCTGTTGAATAATTAATGACCAAGAATACAGGGATCTCTGGAAGTCATGCAGTCCCATTTCCCTTTAAGTGGGAATATTACTAGCAATAGAACACATCAGCTGTGGTATTGTTCAGCCAAATCTTGAAAAGCCCTCAGGATGGATATTCCACAGTCTCCTCAGATATTATCTCACAAGAAGTCATGTTAAACTGAGGCAATAAATTTCTTTATGGAAAACCAAAAAAAATTCACAATATACACTATTTTCAATGATTTGATGCAAGGTATTTTGCAACTAGAGAGACAGAAAAAATCAAAATTTGTGAACTTTGTTAATTTTTTCAGTGGAACATTGTTTCAAGTTAGTGGACATACTTTAACCTTGATTCTTGACATTAAATACTATTAACAACTATCAGATATACACATAATCATCAATATTAAAATTAATATTGTTTCTCATTTTACTTACCATGTACTTGCTAATTACTATTTTTAAGGGTTTTTGTTTATGCTAGCTCTGAATTTAAATTACCATAAATATTATATGTGCGAATTGTTTTTTTCAGGAAAAAATCTCAGTTTGGAATGAACAGAAGGGTACGTAAATTGTCAGATAGATATTCCATGTTACCTTGTAAAGCTCTGTATATCTTTGTTTTACCTTCTTCATCCTTATCCTGCCATTCTTACGGATTGTGCAGTGGTGTGTGTCAGGTTTATTTTGCTTCCCTCTTTCTTTCAGAAGACTGCAATGTGTTAAAGACCTCTAAACAATCATTACTATCCTTTTAAAAATAGCCAGCATACAGCTTCATGAAATAGGTTAAACTGTCTGCAGTATTTCAATATTTTCTTATATAAAAGTGCCCTTTTCTTCACAAAGAAAAGCATTAATAAATGTTTCACTGTATTTCTCTGGCATAATTTAATTACTTAGCAGCATTACCACTATTTTTATTGCTACTAGACTGTCTAATGTCACCAAGGGCAGACTGCAGACTGCATGTGGTCTATGAAAAAATTTAAGTAACTTGCAAAACGACTTCTCAGTTGTGGTCCCTTTTGGCCAGAACCAGTTGATTGTTAATGTTGTGATAATTAGAGGACCCTTTTCAGCTCAGCTGCAATGCACAGCTGTTCAGGTCCAAAAGCTGCAGGAGCTGCCAATCACTCTGAGCCTTAGACTGTCCCTTGTCAGGGGATTTGTCAGATGGTGAAAGACCCCACTTCACACACCACAACATACCCTTCCGCCCTTCCAGTTCAACCTACAAAGTGGCCAAAGGTTCTTGAAATTACTATTTCAGCAGAGCAGAGCTTCAGGAGTCACAGCTGAATAAAATTTAAAGTCTAGGGACATCAAAGCAAATGTACTTGCAGTATTAAGGATATGGAGAATTGCAATTATGAGGTATTCAAAACCTAAACAGCTATGTTGGGACAAAAAATACCCAAAAAAAACCAAAAGAAATTACTGAAGCTGAAATACATAAACTACTCAGATAATGTAAGTTAGTTATGTATGTATATATTTTGTTATATTTGATATTATTTTTTGGTAACACATTGCAAGACTAAAAAAAAATCTGTATGTTTGAAGTTTATGGCTTGGAGTTCTAATTTAGTGAGTGTTTTTTTAAATTACTTTTTAAAAAAACTTACCTGTTGTCTGAAGACATTATAAAGTAATTATAAATATCACCTAGTGAAAGGTAAAGGTACTGTCAAATTTTGTTGAAATCTTCTTCCCTATTTATTTTAACTGGGAGAAGAGCTATACACAGTGCAATAAATTAGCTGTGCTTTTAATTAGAGTTTGAATGTGTGTGAGTCCCTGACATGAACTACTATAACATATGCAGTTTTATATTTTTGACCTTTATTTTAAATTACTGACTACCAAGAACAGCAATAGTGAAATATTAGTATCTTTCTGTTTCATTAACTGGAAAATATAGGAGACCTATGCTGAGAGTAAAATAGTATATCTATATATTGTAAAAAATGGCAATAAAAAAGACTAGGAGGACTTATGTATCAATGTCAATATCATAGTTGAAAGACTGGCTTGTTCGAATCTTGCTAAGGTTATACTCATTAAAATTTGGGTGTGTCCATCAAAGCAATTGCAGATAAATCCTTTCTACTTCTGTAGACAAAAGAAAAATCAGATTAGAAGATTTCATATGGAAAGAAGCCAAGAAAGAATATTGTCTCTGAGACCATTTAAAAAGGTAATATCTGTACAATGTTCAGAATGAACTGCTGGTTTAACCCATACAGCCTGCTAAAAATTTCAGTCCAGCTTCCTTCATGAACTCCCCAAGATGTGGAAAAAACTGATTACTCTGGACTCTGAATGGAACTGAAGGCAGCATTACCCCTGCTACAGGACCTAGACTGATCATATATAATCTGCCACAAGGCAGACTGAGCATCACAATGTCTGGAAATAGTATAACAATTGTGCATGAGATATGAGATAATTATGTGTGAGATACATTGTATATGAGATATGAGTACAACTATACATGAGTATGAGATAATTTTAGCAGACTGCAATGCATCTATACCTTTACCTTTGTGGTGGGATGGCTTTGGCTAGCTACCAGGCACCCACCTGCTCTACCACTCCCCTCCTAAGCAGGATAGGGCAAAGAGAAAATATCCTGAAAGGTTCGTGGGTCAAGATGATGGCAGGGAGTTATCACTCACCAGTTACTGTCACAGGCAAAACATTCCACTTGGGGAAATTATTTTAATTTCTTGACAATCTAAATCAGATTAGGGTAATGAGAAATAAAACTAGATCTTAGAACACCTTCCGCCACCCCTCTCCTCTCTATCCAGCCTCAACTTTGCTCCCAATTTCTCCTTCTCTCCACCAGCAGGGCAGGGCAACAGAGCATAAGAGTTTTTCACACATCTCTGCCTCTTTCCTCCTCACACTCTTCCCTTACTCCAGTGTGGGGTCCCTCCAAGATAACAGAGTCCTCCCTGAACTTCTCCAATAATCTGGGTCCTTCCCACTGACCTCAGTTCTTCATGACCTGCTCCAGAGTGGTCCCTTCCATGGGATGCAGTCCTTCAGAAACTCCAGCATGGGTCCCCCCTGGGATTACGAGTCCTGCAGGCAAACCAGCTCCAGTGTGGGCCTCTCTCTCCATGGGCCTGCAGGTCCTGCCAAGAGCCAGCACCAGTGCGGGCTTCCCACATGGTCACATCTTCCTTCAGGGCACATCCACCTGATCCTGTGTGGTGTTTTTCGCGAGCTGTGAAATGGATACCTGTCCTACCGTGGACGTCCATTGGCTGCAGAGTCACAGCCTGCCTCACCATGGCCTTCATCGTGGGCTGCAGGGCAGTCTGCTCCAGTGCCTGGAATACCTCCCCACCATCCTTCTTCATGGACCTGGGCATTTGCAGAGTTGTTACGCATGTTTTAAATCCTCTCTCCTGCTGTTGTTGCACAGCAGGTTTTTCCCCCTTGAATTTGTTATAACAGAGGTGCTACCACCATCTGAGTATGGGCTCAGCTTTCACAACTGGGGAGGAAGAACCACAATGAATCAATATATTCTGGGGGATGCCTGGTTGGAAAATAACCCTGCAAGAAAGGTCCTGGCAGTGCTGGTGAACATGAACCAGCGAATTGAACGTGAGCCAGCAGTGTGCCCATGATACAAAGAAGGCAAATGATAACCTATGCTGCATTAGGGGTGTAGCCAGCAGGTGGAGGGAAATGATCCTTCCCCTTTACTCAGCACTAGTGAGACCACACTGGGAGTGCTGTGTCCAGTTCTGGGCTCTCCAGTACAAGATAGACATGAGCATTTTGAACACAGTCCAGCAAAGGGCCGTGAAAAAGATGGAGAGGCTGGACTATCTCTTGTATGTCGAAAGGGTTGAGAGACTGTCCAGCCTAGAGCAAAGAAGGCTTAGAGGGAGTTTGTCAGTGTATATAAATGCCTGAAGGGAGGGTCTAAAGAAGGTAGAGCTCAGGTCTTTTTAAACGTACCCAGTGACAGGACCAGAATCAATGGGCACAAACTACAACAGAAAAGGTTCCCCCAGATCATCAGAAGGCTTTTTTCCAGGGACCCCTTCCAACTTCAAACACAATTTTATTCTGTGATTCATTCTTTGCATCTAAATAAACAAGACTAAGTATCCTGAATAGGTTAGGAAACTGTGTGACCAGAATACAAATCCTGCTTCATTTAATAACCTTACTTTCTAATCAGTCGATTTTGTAATCTCTGTGGTCAGGTGAAATGATATCCATTTACGATTGCCTAATATGAAGAGTATGGAGATAATTAGCTCAGATTCTCCATCCTTTTGTTTTTAATATATTTTAATCGAAAGCACTTGCACTGCTTACACATTTTCCATGTGAATAACAATAATATATCTGAGTTTATTATCTGTTATTAATTTGTTGTCTTCCCAATAGTTCATGTTTTCTATGTCATAACAAATTAGCTATTATATTGTTATACTTCTATTGCGATTGGAGGAGTGATTTAAAGTTCTGTATGAGATACTGGCAGTATGTGAGTTATCCTTGCTTCCAGAGCAGCTAGCAGACAGCCATTACATCACAGACTTTGAAGCACAGTGTATTGTGAAGCCTGGGTTTAAGCCAGTGGCAAGACAGTTTCATCTCTGAGGGTCCCTGAACTAGTTAAAAGAAAAGTAACTGAGGTGTGTTTGACCCTGTTTCATATTCATGTCTTTGACTGCTATGTAGCAGTGACCAGAGAGAATTATGGACCACACTGTATCATCCATACCATCTACAGTAATTTCCAAATGCAGCTCAGAAAATTACTTTCTGTATTTACAAGCATTTATTATTTTCTGCTTGTTGTGGCTGCATTTTTGTCCCTGGATTTGCTGGAAATCCGTGACAATTGCATGAAAAAAATTATGGCTGCTATGTTGTCCAGTAAAAATTTTAAAGTTTAAAAGTTGCCGTAGCATGGTCATCTGCTTGTTTTATATAAATATTTATTATGTTCATGGAATCACTCTAATTCTGATGAAGAATTTTGATTTTTTTTCTCTGCCATTTAGTAGACAAACAAGCAAACCAAAAAAGAAACTAAGAAATACCTATTGCAGATAGCCAGTAGCTTTAAACATCAAGAATTTAATCCTGATAGAAGTTAATATATGCAAATAGATTACCTGCTTTAGGGTTGTTAAATCCTAAATAATCTGTTTGGCAAATAGTTCTCAAACGCAGTACAAACCAAGAGAACTAATGCAGTACCAGCAAAGCATTCTTTGGAGTTTGTGACATCTGCAAGTTCTAGCAGATCCCATCTGCCAGACAAATGCAACAAATACATTTGTCATATCTGACAAGTATAAATCTTCAAGCGAAGCACACCTTTAATTTGCTGCTGAGAAACAACAGAGTGTTCCGGCAGGAAATTTCATGATAGCTTGACTTTCAAATTGATATTAAGGATGGAAAGATTTTAGTGTCTCAAAGACATTACTTTAGGGGTGAATTTATGTTCTGGAATACAGACTACTGTGTGATTTAAAGCTGATTGTCTAACCTTGTGATGTGACTGGCAGAGTGGGATGGGAGTGCCGTAATTCTCAGGCACTACAGAAGGCATGGTGTTATCCAAATCCCGATGGATCTCCATGGAATTGATGAAATGACCGGGAAGGCCTAATTAAAGCTGTTCAGCTCGAATGTATTGATGTACTACATCTATTGTGGTTTCGTTCAATAGGTCCGCCCTATGAATGCTGGCATGCTGGTAAAGTAAACTAAACAAATTGCATAAATAATGCTGGAAGGTAAAGAGACACCGCGGAATCAAAGCTGAGTCATGCAAAATCCAACAGGCTGCCCTTTGAGCTTATTTTTATACAATATTGTACAAAAACAAAGATTGCTTATATCTTATCAAATGAGAAAAGAGACAGGCTTGTTATGTATTTCGCAAGCATATATTTGATTCTGTCATTCAAAAATATAATTCCTGAATATTAAAAGGTTCTTCAGAGATTGCTTCCCTTTCTATGATTAAAATATCTCTGAATAGTGTATCCATTATAATGAACAGGAATTGTAGCTTAAAGGTGTTTCATTTATGTCTGAGTTCTTTGGGCAATATGTTGTTGAAATCTGGTATTTTTTTCAACTATTTCAACAGAAATATGTAACTTCAAACTTATTTGTGTTTTGGCTGCACAATTTTAGCTGAAAATTGATCCAGAAAATAATTTGGCATGTTCTGCTGGTGAGTAGTGAATTCAACAAAATATATAGAATGAGAAAGACCTGTCCTATTCACAAAATGAAATTGAATTCATTTGCTTGTCTTTAAGAAGTTGGATAAGCCTCATCAAAACTTATAAAATATCAAACTTTAATTTAATACTTAGACTCATACAAATGCTAAAACATTTCTGCTTACTGTTTAATGTAAGTATATGATTTTTTTTTCTTGCTTATAATTTGGCAATAAATAGAAAAAGAAAACTATTATAAAACTAGTTAGCCTGAAAAGAAGAAAAAACCTTTTCATTTCAAATAGACCAGACCATCTGTGACATCTTCAGGCTTAATTTTTGTGCTTTTTTAATTTAAAAACTTTATACGTGGAAGTTTTGCTTCAAACTAATCAGGCTTTTCTTGTTTTGTTGTTTTTTGGTTTTTTTTTAATGTAAAACTGAAAAGTTCATGGTTTCCCTAGCTCTTCTGTAAAGTGTATTAAAGAATTCTAGGTCTTAATATCTATAGGTAACCTGGGTGAATTTATAAGTCTCTTTTAAAGATGGGATGCATGAATATACCTGACAGGAAATTTAAAAATAAAATTAATGGAAGATATGATTATTTTTTTCCTCTTCCTGAGGCATGGATTTCTTCTTTCAAAGGTGGGTTAAGTGCACTCTCAGTATGCCAATGACATCAAGTTGGGCAGGAGGGCTGATCTGCTGTAGGGTAGGAAGGCTCTGCAGAAGGAACTGGACAGGCTGGATCGGTGGGCTGAGGCCGGTGGTATGAGACTCAACAGGGTGCAGTGCTGGGTCCTGCCCTTGGGTCACAACAACCACGTGTAGCACTGCAGGCTGGGGAAAGAGTGTCTGGAAAGATTCCCAGTGGAGAAGGACCTGGCGGTGCTGGTTGACAGATGCTGAACATGAGCCAGTGTGTGCCCAGGAGTTTAAGAAGGCCAGTGGCATCCTGGCTTGCGTCAGAAGCCGCGTGGCCAGAAGGATGAGGGTCTGACAAGGAAGAGACAAATTCTACTGTTGGACACAAAACAGATAAACAGCATTTCTGAAAGTACAGGCTAATAAGAGGCTAATCTAAAACAGGCCGATAGGATATGTAAGGAAAATTTTTAATGACTGTGCTGAAAGAGACTTTGGAATGATACTGAATAGTCATGCCCTTTGGCAGATACTGCTATATATGCTCACTATGTGCTAGAGCTGTATATTTTTCTAAGATAAGACACGTCTTATGTATGTCTTCAGTTTTAAGCAGAAGAGCTGCTCTGAGCCCTCATGGAGAAACATACTTTCACTCAAATTGAAAATAATTATTTCTTTGTAGAATGCCAGATCTACACGTATTTAAAAACCAGTAGGAAGATAAAGGTCTTTTCGATTTTTAGTGGCCACCAGTAGTACTTTATAAATATTTTAGTATGCCTTCATAGTCATGACAAAGACTTTTATAAGGGGCTAGCAATTTTGAGTTCCTCAACATATGAGTACCCAAGCAAACATATTTAAAGGAACTGTTTTTCAGTTGAGATTGCTTGGAATATTTCTAGACACAGTGCTCCTTAAATTCACCTCAAATGGGGACTGAATTAATACAATACTTCCTTTTTAAAGAGCTTGCATTTCCAGTTTGTTGCCTCCCTCTTCCCCATCTCTTTTCTCCTTTTTTATTCCCTTTACCATGTCAGTATTGGTAGCAAACATTATTCTATTACTACAGTATTCAGTCAGAGCCTCCATCTCTGAGTCCCATCTATGTTATGAATGGAAATAATACCTCTTTTTTTTTTTTTTCAAAATTCTAAAAAAAAATTCACTCTTTGACAAAACTTGATGGATCAGTTCTTCATACAGCTGCTCATGTGGAAATGTGCTTATAGCACATTTTGTTTTGCAGAGTTTCCTAAAAGGCTCAGTAGGGGTCAGGACTCTTAGAATTACACACCTAATTACTAATAAAACTGATTAGCAATTTTTCAGTTCTGTTAGCGGGATGTTATAATTGTATTTGTATCAATATTCAAGCTGTGCCAGTTCTGAACAATCCTACCTCCAGCTGAGATCACAGAAAATGATGCACAACCTCGAGCTAACATATTCTTCATCTCCATATCAAGTACAATGACACTACAGTACACACTAATGTAAAATTACTCAATAACATTTTGAAAGGTACCATCTGCCTTTCCTTTAAACCTTTCAAGACTGGTACAGTAGTGTGGCAGGGAAGGAAGAGGAGGGAGAAGGCAGAACTAGAATTTCATTTTAATCAAAACATTTTTTTTCAAATTTCAGTCAGAGGGCTTTCATGCTTCTAGCCTTGTCTAAAAAAGCCACTCACTGTATGACCCAAATTTAATTCAACCAATTCATTTAAGCTCTAATCAATATGTCACTTGGAGGTGTTAGACTGTGATGTTGTTTATATATTCAGTTTGAGCTATTTTTCACTTCCAGGTAATAATGCTTCAAAACCAGGGCTGTTTATGAACATCATAGCTGTCACCTGTCATGGAAAAATTGCTTCCAAAGTGTGGCCAATTAGATTAATATTTATGTTTATTCACAGTTATTAGATCCTCAGAAAACTAACTAGCAAGTTGTTTCCTTGCCTGTTTCTCCTTCACAAAACATGAGTCAGAAAGTCACTCACATTGCCCAGTTGCTCAGCTCACTCCCTAAGGACCATCTTCAAAACAGGGAAATAAAACTCCACTCTATCATGCAGAATAAACCCCCAATGCACCATGTAAAAGTCTGATAGGGATGTCTTTCAAATAACCACAGCTGCACAAAGAGTGTCCATTTTATATTGACAGTGATTTGGTGATGATAACAGAACAAGAATTAACCTTGCTTTGGCAATTTTTTTTTTTCTTATTTGCATTACAGGTCAGCAACTGAATGATATCTGTCAAACTTTATATGATCACATCTGAGTAAATAATGATTTCTGCATTCCAGGCTTTGATTGACAGTATTTCTGTCTGAGAGATGCCAGCAGCAAAAAGCCCATTAACTGCTTCCACCCACTGTTCTTATATAATTCTCTGTATCTTTGCTCTCTGGGCTGATGGGGAGCAGCAGGGACACAAGCCATTAGTTACAGGCTTCACATTGCTGTGGGTTAGAGTCTGCTCAGTCACACACATGGCACAATGCAACCTAAGATATTAGAACATGCCGTGGACTCATCTTTGCTTAAGAAATATACTGTGACATCATGGCAATATTTTTGTTTATTGATATAAGCAGCCACTTCTGCACAACACAAAACTGAAATTAAAAAGTACATTAGAAAACAAAAACCCTCACCTCTAAGTTTCCAACAGCTATTCTACGGATTTTTCCTATATTATAAAGATACTTTGTGCTAGAATAATGATGGGAAATTACTGGTTGCCTAGTCATGGGTACTTCTATAAGTCTCACTTTCATTAACAGGCAATGTGTGCCTCTGGCTTACAGTAAATCCATGCGGGGAAAAATTACATCCCTGTCACATTGGTACACAAAAGAACTTAGAGAATACATGTGAACTGCCAACAATTTCTCAAGAGGTTCAGGTGACTTACTGAAATACATAACACTAACTCTTACAATGCATATTTATTTCTTCCTTTAAAATCTCATTCCCCACAGCAAATACATTTAGGCATATTAGTAAGTGGCCAAAACCAGAACTGTTTATTCTACCAACTAATCTTATGGATTTTACTGCAGTGGGATTCAGCTCTGTAGTATCCATGACTAACATTTGCCTCTTCAAAATAAAACCCTCAGTTGCCAAAGCTAATCAAAGTATAATATTTTTCAGATTCTTTCTTCAGTCCCAAGTCATCAAAAGCAAATATTAAAATAGATAAAATGATCTTTGAACAAAGTAAGAGGACCTGAGTTTAATGTAATTTTTTATAAATGAAGTTTTGGTCCATGTAATTTATCTTTACAAAACTTCTCATTTCATTGAACAATGCTTGAATCCAGAGTCAATGTCATTGAAACCAATGGTATAGATTGCTGTTTGGACTTTGATCTTTGTCAGATACAGACTTGTTTGATATTTATTGATAAATGTTTTTGTGTAAAATGGGATTTTATTGATCAGATGTTTTCTATTCTCACTGAAATGCATTAGTGAGAATAGCATAATGGACTCCAGAGATTTCTTTGGTTATCTGAATGCAAGTGTACCTACTGCACTTTGAAACACCCTTGACTCTCCCTTCAGATCTCCAGCTGCTGCTCCAGGAATTCAGAAATCTCAGTGCCAGCCTTCTATAAGTGCCCTATACCTATATACAGAGATTCTGCACATCTTGTGTCTTAGTCATCATTTTTGTTCATTTCTCAGATGCCTTAGCAAATCTCAGCTCAAGATCCCTGTGTTTTAGTGCATGACTCAAGTCATATTTCCTTTGCTTATGCTGGGAGTTTACGTACATGGCTCACATGCTGGTACATAAAATGTGCATGGATATCTGAATTTAGCTCTAAACCATATTCACCTGTAGTGTAAAAGGTATCCTTGTAGAGACTATTGTGAAGAGTTATAAGGCTGGATGAAGAATGAAATACTGCCTTAACTCCCCAGCAGGAACTGTGGTTCTCAATCCAACTCATTCAAGCTTGTGTAGTTTCATTTGTATGTTTAAGTGTTGTGACCTAGGAATGGTATTTCCAAATGTAGTATTCCTACAGAAACACTCCAAACTGTACTCCTCTTACTCACTCCCCCTTCTGCCTGTCCCTCTCCCTGTAACAGGCTGCAGAGGAGAACTGGAGGCACAAAATGTAAAAATCATAAGTTGAGATAAGAACAATTTATTAGAAAGAGCAACGAAATAGGAAACCCACAGTAGCAGCACCAATCTTAATAGAAGAGTGTAAAAGAGAAGTGAATGATTCACATCTGAATGTTCAGCATGTGGAAGTCAGCAACACCCCAACATCTCCACCACACTACCTGACCAGAAGGGACTTCTTCTCCCTACCCCCTGTACATTATGTCAGGTGGTATAGAATGACTTCGGGGTTCTAGCATCGGGGTTGCCCCTCCTTCTATTGCAAAAATTCACCCTGTTCTAACCAGGACAGTTACACAGCACTAATTCTTACTTCTAAAATTATTTGGGCCTTGATTGAACAGAATATATAAGGTGTTAGTTAATATTTGTCCTGGTTTCATCTTTTTCTTAGCAGATGTCACAGTGTTCGAAGGCTAATGTTGAAAACCCACTGATGTTTTAGTGTTGCCACGTGGTGTTTACTCCAAGTCAAGATGTGGTGTTTACTCCAAGTCAAGAACTTTTCAGGTTCCCATGCTCTGCCAGCAAGCAGGTGCACAAGATGCTGATAGGGAGCACACCTGGGACAGGAGACCCAAACTGGCCAAAAGAGTGTTAGATATTCCAGGCGATAGACTGTCATGTTCAGTGTATAAACTGGGGGGAGTTGGTTATGAGGAATCAATCTCTGCTCAGGGACAGGCTATGCATTGATCAAGGAGTGGTGAGCAAATGTATTCTGCATCACTAATCTGCATCACTTGGATTTTGTTCCTTTTCTCTCTCCTATTATTATTATAAAATTATTTTTTAATTTTTAAACTGTTCTCATCTCAATCCATGAGTTTTACTATTTTATCATTTCTCCTTCTATTGTGGGGTGCCTGCATGTTACTTAGCTGCTGGCTGGAGCTAAACCATGACAATATTTTGCATGAGATTCAGTTTGATGCATAATTTAGGACTTTGAGATCAGACTAATCTCACCTAGCAGGCTACAGATTCAGACGTCTAAAGGTAAAGGTGTGTATTCACAGGGCACAGAGATATATAATACACATAATTTGGTGTCTACAGTGTCTTTATGGAATCATAGAATCATTTAGGTTGGAAAATGCTTCTAAGATCGAGTCCAGCCATTAACCTAACAGAGAATGCCAAGTCCACCACCACTAAACTATGTTATTAAGTACCACATATAAGCAAATATTGCTTCTTATAGTCAAGAACAGTCTGAATCTTGATTTAATTGCTGAACATCGGCATCTAAAGTCAACCGAGTTTTCTTAAGTTACCCTGCTGGGCTATCAGCTCCCTCTTGAGAAGATTAGGAGTCTTCTGGACATTCTGGGTCTCATGAGCTGTATTTGGGTATATTCATGGTACTGTGTCCTTATGTGTGGGCAACAGAATAAGCAATCAGTTGGAAAAAGAAGCCTGCAGAGGTTAACTAAGCTCTCCTCTTTTAATCACTCTTTGAAAAGTCTTTCTCGCTCTGCATATATGACAACAGGGACATATAACTCAGTCTTAGATGGGAAAGCTTAAGTGACCTAAATCTTTCCCTTAGATAGTCAAATATTACAAATAAATTGTCTTTGTGCCAGCATTTTTTTTTTCTCTCACTAGGAAAGACTTTTGTTTTAAGAGACTGAATTACTATAGCAATTCATGAATAACCATTAGTGCCATCTGGCAAGTTTTCAAGATGACTTGTTTTACTACACAATGCTTGCACTGGCTTTGATACAGTGACCTGCTTAGTGTTGTTTTTGACCCAGCTTAACTGAGCAGAAACAGTACCAGGAATTGCTTTACTCATTTACCTGAGAAAGCATTTTTATAAGGTGAGACAAGATAATATCATTATGTCATGATCTGAGGTTTGGTGCATTAGAAATAATTATAAGAAATCTTCTCTGAGTCTAATTTAAACTCTTACATGGTATAAATTCCTTCATTTTATTACAAAGGTAACTTATAAAATTTCAAAACTTGTGTAGATAAGGGACTTTCTGTAAATATCAGGGCAAAAAATTTCAAATCAGCATTTTTTTCTGTGACAAATCATATCGTAGAAGGAAGGAACTGAATCCTGATATGATGAGCTTAAGTAAAAAAAATATTATTTTTTAATAACAAAAAATAATGAACTTATTCTATTAATACAGGATATACTAATGAGCATGTGATACATACAGTATTAAACTCAAAGGTACATGTCTCTGAATAGGCTGGGCGAGATCCAGGAGTTTAAGAGAGAAATCATATTTTATCACTGCCTTGAGGAAGGTCTTATGCATTGCTGCTTTAGCTCCTCTGAACAGAAGAATGATCTCTAGAGTCTTTAGATCCATCCTCTAGACTCTTTTAGGATGACTGAACTGTGATTCATCATATTTACTACAGCATTAGTGTGCCTGTTCCACCTCAGGGATGAGATACAACAGCAAGCTCTGCTGTGTTCAGTGGAAGGTTTTGGTACAGCTACACGCAAATGCTGAATGAGAGTAAACCTTAACTTATACCCTTTGCAACTGTTACAACAAATCAAAGTTAATTGTTCTCATTTATTTTTAAATAAAATGCACGGAGCATGAGTATTCAGTCAGTGTTGTAGAAAGCCACCACAGTAAGGATATAGAAACTTTCTGTAGAGTACATTAGTAATAAAATGACCAGCCTGGATCAAATAAAGCCCTCAGCTATGCTTCACGCTTAATTACACTCAAAGTGATTCAAAGCTATTTGCTAGCTGTGTCTACTCTAATTTCTAAACTGATCTTCACAGGGCTGACAGAATGCTAAAAAACAGCTCACACTGCTGAGCGGGATGACCAGCAGCAGCACCAGAAACTAAAGGAGTTTGCTTTTCTCTGTTTTGCTTTCACTGACGGCGATTAGCTGGTGTATGGCATAGCTGTCAAACAGCATAAGTCCTTTTGGTGCACTTGCAGCAGAATGGGCACGATGTGACTTGGAAGAAACCAGCTGACATAAGGTGGAATTGTCTGTGAACGGGAAGAGGTTGTTATTGGCTACTTTTGTTAGATGTCGCAGGAAGAGAAAGAAAAGCGTCAGTCCCTGCATGGATCCTTTCGGCTCTCTGGGATGGCGAGCCACTGACAATGACAAGATGCCATCTATTAAGAAGCTATTCTGGAAGAAAACTGGAGCTGCTGGAGGATTTCACAGCACTGCAGTGAGCAAGTGGCACATTTGGCATACCAGGGGCCCAAACATGTCTGCAGGCAAATGTGGCCTTAGACACACCAGCTTTCTGACTCAACTAGTTAACAAGAGTGGTGAACCTACGATAATTATTTTAGGAATTCTATCAGTTATTCTAAAGAGAAATAGCTGTGTTAAATTAGTGATCTCCACTGTAATATCTTCCAGGAAAAACACTTTTTTTCAGCTGGAAGTACTATTAGGGGCACAGGTTTCTCTGTTAGAGGTGGTTGATTTAACACTTATTGCATGTGAAAAAAAAAATAAAATTGTCACACTGTCCAGGTAATAAATATCATATGTATTCAGAGTCACAGAACCAAAAAATGCTAAGTGGTTGGAGTGGACCTTAAAGACCATCTAATCCTAACTCCCACTGCCATGTACAGGGACACCTTCCACTAGGCCAGGTAATTCAAGGCCTTATCCAACCTGGCTTTGAACACTGCTAGGCTTAGGGCAACCACAACTCTTCCTTTTAGATACATTTCTGTCAAATTTTATGATAAACATGGCGAACTTCCAATATTAAATCCCAAGCAAATTTATTTTATGTATATGAAACTTGGAAAATGTCAGGTAAATGAAATATGCTTGCCCAAATGAGTTGATGGTTTGTAGATATATCTGCATATCACTGATTTGATCTTAAAAAACATCCAGTTATGTCTTGTGTATTTTATTATTAAGTTTAAGGAAAATAAAATTTAATAAAATTTCAATTCTGCCACTCCTTGTATTCTAAACATGAATTAAAGAAATCTGTATTTTCTACAGGAAAAACAAAACAAAACAAAACAATCTACATGTAGAGTATGCTAAAGACTTTTTTTTGGGGTAGGTTTTAGTTTAAAGTATTGTGTAGACAGCAAGAATAATGACACTGTCATAATGTAGACCATGATGCAATGAAGTTGACTGTGATCAGATGCTCTCTGCAAGTGCTGTTTTAAAGTCCTACCAAGTTTGAATTGCACAGTACTAATACATAATAGTATCACAAATAATTTAAAATTATGTGTTAATCCAGACAGACTGGAATAGTTCAGATCTGGAATTATCTTTGTACTTTACGAGATCTTTGGAATCTGTCCACTGCTTGTTTTAAGGATACCCTTTGCATGTCTGACTTGGCTAGTTTGTTTTGAGTTCACAGCTTCAAGAAATCCTGCAACTACATTATCAAATCTCAGACCTGTCAGCATCAGCAAAGGTTGTTAATAGTGATTTTAGCAGACTGCAATAAATCATGATCTATATTGTATTTCCCTCTGTATTTGGTTAAGATCCTCAGTTAGGGCTCAGAACTGCTCCGTATTGAACTCCAATGAAGCATTGTCCACAGATATCGTGTGACAGGAATTCCCAGAGACCAGCTGTGCAAATGACTCATTGTATACAGAGATAATTGGACTGAGTTCTGAACTGGATTCAATCAGTACAGCTCCAGTCTCCCATGGAGCTACACTGTTTTTCAAAAACTGAGGTTATGGCCACAGACATCTGTTGGCTAAAGGGTTATATGGAATTTTTCTGTACCCCCATGTCACTTGACTTTTTTTCATTTTATTCCTTTCATAAACCTGGAAGGTTCACTCCCCTGGCCAGTGGTCTCTTGCTTTCATCCTGGCTCTGTTGAATTGTCTGGGCACACTTAGTGGCATCCTATTCCAGGGGCTGATGAGTTTTATCTTTAAGCACAATTTTCACAAAGCTAAAAAATGTGACTGATGATATGCCATTTTGTTGACTTGCTGTAAACTGCTTAATTTATGGAAGGAAAAAAATGTCATTATTTTACATGCTTTTTCAGTTCTTTTTTCATAATGGTAATAGTAGTAGTGGTAGTAATAATCATAATAATAATAGCAACAACATTATTAACAAAATATACAGACAAAATCCTAATTTTCTATTATCCCTTGAGGCATAGAATAGTCTATATAATTCTCTTCTGGAAGCAGGCAGATGGAGACAACAGACAAGGGAACAGAAAGGGAAGGAGGAAGGAAAAGGGGACAAGAAAACAGAATGTAAAGAGGGAGGGAAAGTGAAAAAGAAAATAATAAGTAAGAGGGAGGGAAAGTGAAAAAGAAGATAATAAGTAAAATTCTAAAATTTCAAAGAAGAAAACAATAAAGCTACATCATATTATATGGCAACTGGGATGGGATGGGATCTTCTGTACATGAGCTGAGGATTTTTAGAATGAAACAGAAATGTCAAAAAAGCCTGACAAAGAAATCCATTGACTGCTACTCGGCACACATTTGAGAGCACTTGCCTGATGTATTCCACAGGTTACAAATCAGTCTTCACAAAGTTTTGGAGAAGAGTCATCCCTATTGCATATAATTTACAATGGTAGCTTCAGCTCAGTGAAATTCAGGTATTTATGGTACAGATGTCTGTCTGCAAGCCAGGTAGCTCAATTCATTTGCCCACATAAATGTGTCTGACATCATGTCACTGTGTCCAGCCTGGCCTCCAGCTGCCGTCACAGCGCAGTACACGTTTCCAAGAGGTCTCACGCAATATGTGAGTGCCATCTCCAGGTGCACACCCTGGGTACTGAGTGGCATCTCAGATGGCACCAGACATTGGAGTGGGGACAGGTGAGTAGAGCTTTAGAACCTCCTTAAAGAAAAGTGGTTTAAGGAATCCATCCAGCATGTAGACAGGTATATTATAGTCTACATCGAGTAAGGTGAGCCTGTAACAGTCAGAAAGATGCTTCAGTTCCGTCATAGTTCAGGCCCACCATTAGTTCATCTTTGCCTTTAAAGCCTATGAGGGCTTACAGATAAATTTAGTCCGAATAAAGAAAATGAGAAAACTGGAGATAAAGAGACAAAAAGGACAAATAGTATCTTAAAAGCATATGTTAGAAAGAAACACAATAGAAAAGATTATGAAAGAAAAATAAGAATTTTAGTTTATATATCTTTAACCAAAAAGGCCCAATATTTAGTGCTAAAAACATGTAAGTTAAGCTCTGATTCAAGAACATATATGAATATATGCCTCTATTTCACTGAGACTTTTGCTGAATCTTACACAATAACGCCTTTTCTACTTTGGCTGAGAAGGTTTATGTGCTATTGATTGATAGTTTTAAACTGTGAATTGAGGCACAATAGCTGGATCAAAGCTGTACCTTTTATAGTAAAACTATTACTAAGACTGTGTTTAGCAGTGTATGAAAGGTCTTCTCATTTCTTTAGCGCATCAGTTTTCGAGGATCTCTGAAGAAAACATTTTAATCCCAAAGGTTACTGAACATGAATATTATACCTCAGGCATCGTGTTTTCACAACCATTTTACGTGCAACAATAAGAAAATGTAAAAGTTGTTAGACACTATGAGTGATCTCTCAAGCACGGGAATCGCCCTACTGAGTTCCTACTTAATTACTTTTCCCTTATTATTCATATTTTCATTAAGCTAGTAAGCTGTCTTTTTGTAGTGTGTTCCATATCTTTTCTCTCTGGAACTGGAATCTTATCAAATTACTGTACTTTACCTCACCCAGGATGTTTTACAGTTGCATTTTAATCACTTAAAGACATTTCATTTTTGCATATCCTGTTAATGATACTGACATATTTTGTATCATATTGCGCGCATATATTAAACACGTACTTTTGGGATAAGCTATTTGGAGTCAGGTTTGGCTGTACACACTCCATCAGTGTGATTAATCTTATAACAGAATAATCTTCCAGGGAATAACACCAGGTCTTTAAGTTGACACCCTGGATTTCATAGAGTAAAACAGTTGATCGGGTTTTGCTCTTTATGGGACAAACTGAGGTATGTCACTATAGCAGGATTCTAAAAAGATGTTCTTCTTAACATATGGATAGGTCAGTCTATATGCACGTGTGTTTCTGATGACATTAGAGCTTGCTAGTTTCCCAAGGCATAGTTAGATAGACCCCACTCTAGTACTTCCAAGTTATTTACAGAGAAACAGATAATGTCCCTGTAGTATTTCAGCAATTAAATGTCATTCCTTATCGTCCCTACTCTCGGGAACAGAACCATTGTTTCTGGGGCCATTATTTAGTTGAATTATGCACTGAGGATGGGTCATTCCAGACAGAAAATTTGTCAGGTTTCAAGTGGTGCTTTTCAATAAGAAGCAGTGCTGAAGTGGGTAGTGTAAACCATCGAGGGCATTTATGGGCCCTTAACTTTATCACTTGTTTCAGTTGCCCAACAAACATTCACTAAGTATTGACAGAATCTCAGAAGGCAGAGAGGCTGAGGTTGAAAGGAACCTCTGGAGGTCTCCTGATCTGAACTACCAGCCCAAGCAGGACCTCCAAGAAGAGTTGACCAGGATTGTGTCCAGGTGGTATCTGAATATCTCCAAGGATGGAGGCTCCACAGCCTCCCTGGGAAACTGGTACCAGTTCTTGGCCACACTCACAATAAAGATGTCTCCTGATATTCAGAAAGAAACTTTAGTATTTCGGTGTGTGTTCTTGCTTCTTGTCCTCTTGTTAAATACCATGGAGAAGAATCTGGCTCTGACTTCTCTCTCTTCAGGCATTTATATACACTGATAACCACAACCCCTCTGCCCATGAAGCCTTCTCAGCTCTAGTTTAAACTGACCCAGGTCTCTCAGCCTTTCTTTGTAGGAGAGACGTCCCAGTCTCTTTATGATCTTTCTGGGTTTTTTGTTGTTTTGTTTTGTTTTGTTTTGTTTTGTTTTTTTTGTCATCTGTCTACAGGATTTCCATGTCTCTCTTCTGCCTTGGAGCACAGGACTGGGCACAGAAGTCCAGGTGTGACCTCACCAGGGCTGAGGGAAAGGATCACCTCCTTCCGCTTGCTGGCAGCACTCCTAATGTAGCCAAGGATATAATTCGCATTCCTTGTGTCTAGGGCACATCACTGGCTCATGTACAATTTGTTGTCTATCAGGACAGCCAGGGCCTTTTCTGACAAACTGCTTTCCAGCTGGGTGGTCCAACCATCTACTGGTGAGTGAGGTTGCTCCTCCACCGGTACAGCACTTTGCACTTCCACTTACGCAACTCCACAAGGTTCCTGTCAGCCTATTTCTTCAGGCTGCCAAGGTCCCTCTGGATAGCAGTTTGATCTTCTGGCATATTAAACCACTCCTACTAGTTTTGTGTCACTGGAAAACTTGTTGAGGGTCCACTCTGTCCTGTGACTCTGATGAACAGGACTGGACCCAGTACTGACCCCCAGGGTACGGAGGTAGTGGCTTCCTTCCACTAGACTCCACGACACTAATGACAACGCCTTGGGCCCAGTTCCTCCAAAGAGGCATTCATTGCTTTGTGCACTCATCTACAGAGATGTGCGGTGTATTTGACTTTTTTTCAGAAAGATTTTGACAACTGACATACTTTCCTCTACTCCCATTACATGTCTGTTATAAGCCAAAATAACACCAATAAACATATTTCTGTGCTCATAGGTACTCTACATTATTTTAGGACATGATCTGAAGAAGTTTCTTTCTCTCTCTCTCTCTCTGTATTCTTGCTATAAATATAATTTGCAGTACAGAGCTAGATATACAATTTTTTTTTCAAATATATAGATGCTAAAATTCTAGTAATGATGAACAGAAGCATGTCATTTAAATCTCCAATAAAAGACTTTTTATTAGATCCATGTAGCAATTACATCCAGTACAGCAAATACAGCACCAAATTTGAGTAATGCTAAGACATACTAATATAGAAAACTGGGCTTGCATGTTTTGTCTTGTGTTTGGGTTTTTTTCAGATTAAGAATGTAAAAGACCTTATCATGTATTCTGTACTGGAGCATATCATGTATATTGCTAAAAAGCTTAAAATAAAAACAAATAAACAAATAAGAAGTCTATTCTTTACAAGTTTGGATCAACAAATTAGTAATACAGTGTCTCTCCCATGTGCCTTAAATCATATAGAGCTTCTAAGATTTATTTTAGGAAGGACTTGTGTAGATTTTATGGTTTCTTTATCTTTGAGAAGGCCTTTGAGTTGGGAATTATCTCTTGAAAAACGAAATCCTCACACTTTTAAAACCTTGGCTCAGAAATTATGTTTACAAAGACATGGAAACTGGAAATTGATTTCCAAGTGTATTTTAATATTGCCTCGGTTGCCTCCGCTTATGGCAGCAAGTTTATTTGAGAAGTTTCTGGATTTAGTTTCTAAATACTTCGCTTCCAGTTCTTATGTTTGTCTTTTAACAATTCTTAAAAAAATCAGAGCTCAGAAATCAAAGTTCAGAGGATACATTTTTAAAAAATATTTTGCCTTTAGTTTTGGCAGCATTTTAAAGTGCCTGCAGTTGTAAAGGTCTACATTTGAATCAATGAGTTAAAAACAGTATTAGAGCCACTGGAGAATGGCAAGCACTGCAAACTGCTCTACCTGACCAATTTCCTATGACCACTTTAGGGTGAAATGAAATATCTGAATTTATTCTGAAGAAACCTATTACTGCACATTAACTGTACGGGTACTTTGGGCAGCTGGCTGGGGCATTATATATATATATATATATATATATATATATATATCTTACGGATACAAAAATTGGGACCAACACATTTCAGATACATCTCTTCGTTTCATATTTGCTCATAGGAGTTCTTTCTGCTTAATAGAAGTGCTTGTTTTCCCGTATGCTCTTTTCTTGGAGACAGTCAGTGTATTCTAGAGTGTGGATGCATAAAACTAACACAGGAATCAATGGATTTTGATTATTATTTTTGAAAGGGAAAAACCCTTGTTGACACTGTGAAAATAAATTGAGAAGTACACATATGTTTCTGGGGCATGGTTGATTTTCATTCAGTAAGAAGAGTTGCCTTGGAGATTTTCTGATTTTTCAACTGCATCAATTATTTTAACAATAGGTTCAACTGACCTGCCTTCACCATGTCTCCGGCTCATGTGACCACAGCAGTAGCCCTACTGTAGTAAGGCTAAAGGTATATTTGTTCAGCTATTGCTGAACAATAGCTGAACATGGGGGTATGTGGAAAGAGGAAACATCAGCTCCTTTAAGCTGTCTGGCCAAGCACTTTTCAATGGAAAAGGAGATAACAAGAAAAGGAGGAAGACATAAACAAGGACATACAGAGATACAAACCTGACTGGCAAATGAAAAGGGAGGAAGTCAGACCTGGTCTGTCACACTAATTGATGAGGATTTCTGGGAGTGTGGGAATGCTTCTTCCAGCACAGTTATCTGATCAGAGATCTTGTCAAATGGGAAAATAAGGAAAAGGGGGGAAACAGAAACACAATACACAAACCTGACAGGTGAGCATAATGCAGACAAAGATAAAAACCAAACTTGGTCAGTCACAGTAACAGATGAGCTATTGAGAAGCTGCAGGCAAACTGGGGTTTTGCAGTTGACAACAATGCAACCCTGGGGGTCCTGGGTATTGGAGGGGGTTAGTGGGACTGTACCAGGTGGTGGGGAACTGTGCAGGGGAACAGATGAGGGAGGAACAAAGAAGAGGTAAACAGAAAAGGGTATGAAATGGGCCAGTCACATGTAAAAGGGTCACCTCAGTTTGACCAGCCATTTGAGTAGGATGCCCCTTGACCAGGCAGAGGTGTCAGGGAGGAGGGTCTGTGCTGGTATTCAGAGGAACCTGTGAGCGTAGGGTGCCTGTAGGATGAATGTGTGAGTTCTATGCATGTGCAGCGAGCATCCAGCAGTGAATCAGGGACCCATGAGGCAGGTAAGGGGTGCTGGATTCCACATAGCGGTGCTGGGCAGGCACAGGGAGCATGCCAGTGCTGGGAGAACTCATGAATGTGTGTGTACTTTGAACCTGGGCAGTGCGGGGTGTGTGCTGCACTAGTGACTTTCTGCCTCTGCCAGCCCAGGAGGAGGAGGGGGCGTCTGCCTCTGCCCGTGTCTGGTGTGAGTCCGGAATGTGGTGGCTGCGGGGGCAACACCTTCTCTGTGGCCACACTTTATCTGTGGCCCTCTATGTGACCGGACATGTCTGTGTCCTATGAGTGTCTGTGCTTATGTGTCCGTGACCGTGCACAGGTGTCTGTGACTGTGTCTCTGGGGAATGTGCTCAGCACTGCTGCTGGTCAAAATCACAAAGGGGAAAGGGGAAAGTGGCACCCACATCTGTCAGCCAGAGACCCTGGGGCTTGAGGAGGTGGCTGCTCCTAATATCAGTTGACACTGCCACTCTTAAAATATATATAATTCACTCATACGGAGAATGTCCTTAGTTAAACAAACAAACAAACAAACAAACAAACAAACAAACAAACAAACAAAAAACCCTGAGTAAAAATAGAAGGTGGGAGATTTTGATAGTGACAGATTTTTTTCTCTTATTGACAAAATAGCCTTGTAGAATTACATTGCAAATGAAAAACCTATAAAATGTCAATCTATAGAATTCCTTTTTCAGGACTACATTTCCCCATTATATTGTATGGACTAAAAATGGAGGAATTTATACCTTTGGTCAATTGATAAGCTTGAGCAATTCTTGTGTAAATATCCTGGTTCCATCTGTTTTATTCTATTAATTATTACAAACCGGTTTAGCTAAGGGAACTTTTCTGAACTCACTCACTTCACTGTTACTGTAAAGTAGTTGTGGAAAGGTGGGGTGCAAAAGATTTTCTGGATGAATGTGTGAATAATGAAAAACTGAAGTGCTCCATTTATCAGGACTAAATTGACTAAAACAATCTCATCCCTGCTGCAAGTTTTCATGAATCAGCAATGAAGAAAGGTCTTACTTTCATTCAAATTTTAAGGATAAAAATAGTTTGCAGTAACTCCAATGAAAATGAACAGAAAATAAATGAAGTTCATTCGACATATTTTGAAAGTGAAGCTTTGGAGGGAGGGGAGTAAGCAAAAATCATGCAAAAGAGATGATGACACTAATGGTAGATCTGCGTGGTGAATAAGAAAAACACGTGTGCATATATAATACTCTATGTAAATAACCCTAAAATACTAATGTCCTAAAAATAGTAATATATGTCCACTTTATACCCTAAGAGCAATCAGTCGATTTTCAGACGTTATATGAACATATATGCTATGAAGAAAGAAAAGCTGCGTTGCAGTCCTTGCGAACCTGGGTGTATCCAGCAGCTGGGTGGCTTTTAGCTCTCCAGCCTGGGCACCCTGGTTAGCTGAACACTCCAGTTAGCTATTGAGAAACCCTGCTATGCTTGCCCTATTATTAATTAGTGATTTAGCCTTCCAGCACACTGCGGATGAGTACACTCATTCTTCTTTTCTTTGATCAAATGCAAACGCTGATGAAAAGTCATATCTGACACAAAATCAAAGGCTGCTTCCACTTACTGGTGGACTGGAAAAGGAGGAAGAAAAGAATAACATTGCACATTTAGGACACAATAGGGTGGCATAAACATTGAGAAACACTGTCAGGGCAGAACTCACCACTGCAGTGACAACCAGCAACAACTTCCCTGCCAAATCTAACACAGTATTCTGTATACAAACGAGCATATGGATGTTTTGTCAGCAGTACAGTGAGTCAGTGTGGGCCAGGCAAACTCCTGTTGTGTACTAGCAGGAACAGGTTTCTAGGGCCTGAAGGTACTTTAGTGTGTTGGTATGAGGATAAAAAGGTATGTCATGTGCCTAAAAATACTCTTTCTCTTGAGTTTCCTTTCTCAGAATATGTTTTTTTCTCAAAAGCCACCTCCTCTGTGTGTTCTGACATTAGATTTTACACAATTTTTTAAGAGCAAGATATTGTTTAATTGTCTGATAAAGAGTAATCACATATCATGTCCCCGTTGTTGCTTTGAGTGACTTATGTGAGACGTTTTTACTGGAAACATTGCTTGTTTTATCTCCTATCTAAACTCTTCTCAAGTCTATAGATTGCTTTGAATGCAGAGTTTTCTGCACCAAGATTTTTTTCCCTTGGATAATTAAAGTTTATTTGCCTGACATATGTGGCTTTTGGTCTCCCCTCTTCCATTCTTTTACATTTATCACCTCTAGGGTTTCTAGGGCTGCTTTGTCCACTGACTTTTCTGGTTCTTTTTACACAGTAAATACAGCTAGTTCCTGTACCTTGATACCGTAGTACAGAGTACAGCTACTACTGTACTCTAGTGAGGGAATGGGAGAGGAATTGAAGTTTCCATGTCCTCATCTCTTGGCTTGTAACTGTGCCCTTCAGCCACTTCCAGGAAGACTCACATTTTAATTCTTGCTGCCAGTAAAGTAAAATTTGTATAATTGCTTCAGGTTATTCCTAACAGCAGAAACATCCTTTGAAAAGGTGCGTGAGTCTGATGCAGCGGAGGGAAAAAATGTTTTCTTTAACTTACTTAATACTTACAGTGCATGCTACTTCCGTGGCTTGCAACTTAATAAAAAACCCTAGGCATATTTCATCTTACTTTAATATTAATGTCTACATCATTTAATCCTATTAGCTCTTTCATTAATGAATAGATGTAAATAAGCAGCTCTGAGATGTATTTTGAAATAGTGGGTGAAACAGGCAGAATTGAGATCTAGATTTTTAAAATCTAGTTGAGGTGAGATGAATTGCTCCCCAGGAGTGCTCTCTTAAAAGTCTATAAAAAAGGTGGGGTACACCAAGTGATCAGCTCAAATGTAGATGCTCTAATCTGTAGGCACCTAACATTAAGTGTCCAATCTAACATAGGTGGCTAGTGTCTCATAAGATTTAATGGAAATATAGTCAATAATAGCACAGAATCCTACAACGGTGCACTACTGACTTGTATATAATATGTAGTCCTCTAGAATTCTCCAGTACCCTTCTGAAGACCTGCTTTCTATCCAGTCAGTTCCTAAATTTGCAGTACTATGGAGTTATTTCAGTTCAGCTGTAGGACTTTGTATTTGTCTTGCATGACCTTCATAGATGTTTTCAGTCCATTCCTCCAGCTTGTTGAAGTCACAGTAAATAGCATTCATCTTTCTATCATATTACCTCCTTCTCCAGTTTGAAGTCATCTGTGAGCTATTTGAGGTTCCGTTATGTTCCATCATCAAGAACATTGATGAGGCCTTGCATCAACCCCCAAGAAGAAATATTTTTAGCTGATTGCCAGATTAATCCGTTGACCACTATCCTCTGAGTTTTCAACTTAATACAGTTTTTCACCCACTATTAGGACCTCTATTAGGTCCAAAACAGGGTCAATGAGATCTGAAGGACCTGAATACTCTAATGCACCTTCTCAGTAAGGAAAGGATAGACTTGCTTAAGGGTTCCCCTACACCTATAAAACAATCTCCAGTGAATTATTTGCAGACTAAGAGGAAGAGGTTGTGGCATTGAAGATAATGACAACAAGGTAGTTCTAAATCTGATTCTGATCAGCAGCCAGGAATAGTAATGAAAGACTTCTTACAATGCTAAGCAATGCCGGAGTCACTTAGCAGTATGTTAAATACAAAATGGCTTAAAGCCTAAAAGAAAACATGACTGAAATTAAACACAAACAATTGAACCTTTATTTTGAAAAGTATTAGTTCACTGGAACAGAGTGACAAATTCTAATGAATGTCCTTAATGATTTTACAGTGGGACAAATCATCTGTGAAAGTAAGATGGTTATAAAAGACACTTACTGTGCAATATGAATGCTAAATGAAATCAGACATCCCTGTAATCAACATCAATAAAAGCACCATAACTAATTTTACTGCTTCAAAGAGCAGCATAATAAAATGTACAAAAAGAAAGAACCCGTGGCCTAAAAATATTGCTCACACATACAAAGATGTGCATGTACGTAGCCATATGTACATTTTCGATGTTGAGTAAAATGCTTACAAAGGTAAAAGGAAGCTATCCACAAAGATAATCTTGTCCTATTCATAAATATTTCTTTTGACCTTGCAGGGGTAAAGAAAAAGCATCTGTAAATAAATATGAAATCATTTTTTGGGTTGATATCCAGAAGTTAAGTAAAAGTTACTCTTCATCCAAAAAAATCCAAAAATAATCTCTTCAGATTGCATAGTCCGAGATTCTATGAAAGGTTTTTACAGATTTACTAGAGATCCACAGTATAAAGGTACTATAGTTAATAATGAAATAAAAAGGAAATGGTGAAGAATAAATACACTGGAGCAATAACTGACTTTTTTGCTCTGAGTTTGAGCAAAGGATTTGAGGAAGTAATGCAATGGGATTTCTAAGAGTTAATCATGATACAAATTGAGGAAACAGTATGCTTCACATCACTGCTGGCGGCGTGGGGAATGAAATCTCTTTGTGGAGAAAGGTTTCCTTCTGGTCAAGTAAGCGTGGCTGCTTCCTAGCTGGAGGGAGAGCTTGGGTGGCACCGAGAATCACAGGGAGCGGTTGGGTAATGCTGATTCCAAGCCTGAGGGAGTGGTGGGGATAGTGTGGGCATTGTCTATTGCCGGAGATTTCTGCCGTGTTTCTTTTCTTGTACCCTCTGTCCTTAGTATTACTATTGTTACTATTTATTTTCTTATCTCATTGCCATTTACAGCAAATTGTTCTTACCTTAACCCATGGTCTTTACCTTTTGTGCCTTCAATTCTCCTCTCTATCCTGCTGCAGGAAGAAGAGGGAGAGGAACAGGAGTGAGCAAGCAGCAATGTGGTTTGGAGGGTGTCAGAAGGAACTTTAAATTGTTGACTACCATTTCTAAACCACAATAAGTACCTTAAGTAAATTCAGTATAGAAATTTCTGATTTTGAATATGTCTCAACATTTAGGCATTGTTTTGGGTAAAACCCAATACCTGGGGGCAATTGTGCTTCGATTTTATCCAAAAGATAAAACCATTCTAGCTTCTGTTAGAGTGCAAAAAGCACTTTCTGATTTTTCAAAAGTACTGCTTTTTCTCCAATGCAATCTCAAGTCCGAATGAAAAAGTTCCTTTGCTTTCTTCTTCCTACATGAAATGGTGAAAAGCAGTTTTCACATTTTCTCATGATGTATTCTCCTTACAAATTTACTACTGTGACAATTTAAAAATTTTGAATGTTATCTTGACTCCCCAAATCTTTGAATTCAAAAAGCACAGGTACTTTCTAACAAGGTAGCATTTTATGAAGTCATGAAACAGTTAAGTGCACATTTCTCTAGAAAATTCCAGAATCACTTCACATCACTACAGTGACAAGACTAGAGAGTAAGAAAGCTGGCTGGTGTTTGTCTTGGTGAGAATGTATAAATAACCCACACCGGATGCTTCTGCACGAGCATGAGAGCTGATCAGAACTGTCACTGCAAATATTTTGCAGTGAGGAAAATAAAAGAGGAGTGATCTCTGAGAGGGAAAAAAGGATAAAGTTTTGGCTTTACTTCTGATGGACTAAAGGTAAAAAAATTGCTATAGTTTACTACAAACAAGTTAGCACAAGTTAAGCTGTTTGCATCAACTAGGAAAAAGGATAAGTAGTTCTATCTTGAGCCATAGTGGCTATTAGACACATCCCTGAAGAGAAGTGTCATAGGCACATCCTTTAATCCACTCTGTTTAGGCCTCAATATAGCTGTAGCATTAAAATGGTGTCTTTAACATTAAAATTAAGCCTCTGTCGAGAAAGAGGTGAATTTTTTCATCTTGTTTCTTCAGTTACTTTTTTTTTCTTTCCCTAATCCCTTAATAACATTTGTTGCTAGTTGAACAAATATAGAAAATACAATTCAAAGAGTGAATCCTTCGTGTTTTTATATTTTTTGCTCTAGGAAACTTGTACCTTCTGAACCATTTCAGCATCCATCAGATCCACAGAATAGTGCAGAACAGGCTTTCTGAGGGAAGTATCCTGCCGTTGGCAACTCTCCAGGCCTCTTCAATGAAATACTAATTTCAAATAAATTTAATTACCCCTTTTAGAGTTTTCGCTTTTGCTAATTTGTATAAATAATTTGGGCATCTAATTAGTTCTCACTTTGTATCACATAAAATAATTGGGACTGCTTTGTCAGGCAAAACCTTCCTTTCAAAATGAATTACTCAAATGCAAGTCCTTGCTCTTAGTTCAGGAATTACATCACTTCCAGCTTCATAATCTCTTTTTCTAAAGCTGTCTGATGTTGATCAGTATGGACGCCTCCTCCTCTGCTGCTGGATACGGACACCATTGACTTACTAATATCTCAACAATATTGCAATCCAGCTCCAGCTTTCCTAGGTTTTCGCTTCACCACTGCAGCATCTCAATATCTCTCAATCTATAATGCTCTTTTTCTGGAAGCTGTGTATGTTCTATGAAGCAGAAAAGAGAAAAGGTGAGAGGAAGCCTATATGATATGTTCCTTTGAAATCCGAATATCATATTAATTGAAGAAGAGTAGATCAGTGAAACGAATGGAGGGTTGTTTCTTCCCATGTAACTCAGCTTCTTCAGTCAAAGATTCTTGCAGAAGTGCAGGTAAAGAGCATGTGGACTCATTCTAGGAAGATCTAGGAATTCAGAGCTCATGCAGAGGCTGAGACTCTTGAGATGGGCAGAGGTATTGGACCCTAGCAGAGGTCGAGCATACAGGACTCAAGTTGTTGCAAAGAGCCTTTGTGGGGACTTGTCAGGGCACTGAAGAATTTGTTATGCCTAGGAAAATCACTGAGATGGCAGCCACTTGTACTGGAGCAAAGACTTGTTTGAAAAGAATATGTCTGTGGGGAGAAAATGCTTCTTCATATTTTTTTATTCAGTTAGGCATAATTCAGCTGGCATCAGTTATTTTGTTCTGTTTGAGATTCCATATTTGAGAATTCAAAAGACCTCCAGGATACCCAGCCTCCTAGAACAACAGGTGGGGGTCTAGAATGTCCTAGAATATCTGAAATTAGCCGAGAAACCGTGGGTATGCTCAGGTTGCTTAGCTGCCTTTAGGTAACTGAATCAAGACCTGGAGATTTCTCTGTTGAAAAAAAGTTAGTGATCTTAGTTTATTGTCTAGTGAGACCTTACTTTCTGGACCTTGAAACACTTTTTTTTTTTTTTTTTTTCCCTTTTGGGAATCTTATAAGGATAAACTCTAGGCAGACCTACTTTCAGGCTCTGACCAACCCTGAGTGTTTTTATGGTGAAAGCCAGAAAATGTTTTCTCTATCGTGGCTTCTAGTTTCTTTTCACAAGGGCATTTTTGGGAGAATAAGTATTGTTTCATATCTACCTGATCTGTTCATCCTAAATGGTAGTAGATATTTATTTCTATCAAGAGAAACCAAAAGAGTGGGATTCTTGCAAATAAGTAGAAGGGATCCAGATACTGTTTCTTGCTGGTATATTTAGGACTGTTCAAATACTTTATAACGCAGTCATTAGACTAAAACACAGAAATAAACTAGCATCCCAAAAGTAGAATTATTAGGGGGAAAGCTTTGCTATTACCACCTCCTCATTGGATGAGTTTCTTATACCTATTTAACACCTGATGTTTCGTTGGTTACTGTAAAGAAATGAAAATTAATTTTGACTTATTCTTTCAGAACCAATGGTTTCACTGTCAAACTGCCTCCATTTTGAAGGCCCTTCCTTAATGGAATGATTCTTTATATGGAATTAAACAAATGACAAAGTTTACATGGTAGCAGTGAAAGCTATTAACATACTGGAAGCAGGTACAAACTGCATTTCTCATATAACCATGAAGGACTCATCATTGCTTTAGAAATACGAAGATGACTGTTACTATTGCCAGACCTTTGAGTAACATTTGTTGGCAGAAGACAGACATAAAGAGCAATAAAAATTTAGTAGGGCTAGTATGGGACTCTGCTGTAACTCATCACTCGGTATCATCCTGTAGAAAAATTAATTTAAATGACAATACAGGAGCACAGCACGGGGAATGCACCAGAATCAAATGTATTTCTGACAGTGGTTAGAACCAGATACTGCACTGTGGGTTAGAAAATGCATATGTTTGGCAATTAAGCAATAAAATATTCATGGTAAAAATCTTGATAATCCCAGACTATTATCAGCTGTCTTATATCTCAGAGCCAAAGTTTATATACCCTAGACATTTTTATCCTAGGCAGTGGAAACATAGATACTCTCAGAGTAAGAGAATTTAGATAAATGCCAGCTTTCATTTGGTTCCTACAGTCCTTTAAAGAGATTGGCGTTTTGCCATGTGAGATACTGAAATACTGTCACATATTATATTCTATACATCTTTACCCAGTTTCACCCCGCTGAATACTGTCCTTCTTATTCCAATTCCCACATCTTCTCAATACTGAGAATATTATAGTTCATCACAGAGGTTTTTACAGATCAGCTTCCCCTGTATATTTTCCAGAGTGTGTTCCCAGAACGAATAAATTTTCTGACTCTTTTCCTATGTAATATTCTAAAGGAGGCTTTGAGGTTACTACAGATCTCCTGATCCTGTGCTACATAAGACTATCAAGTTTGCAGTCATTCCTAGAGATCATTATTTAGTATACTTTATATGTCGCAAAGGAGCCATCTCTTCATGTGCAATGTTGTGGGTCTTCCTCACTCCTGAAATACTTACTCTTGTTATCTGACTTTGTTCTGGCAGATCTTTCATTTCTTTCCCATATGTATTCTTCCTTCACAGCTTTAATGTAGTGGTCTTGGAGAATTCCTGCTACAATATTTATAAGATAACTAACTCCACAAGCAATGAAATGTTGAATTTTTTTTTAAAATTGAACTTGATTTTGTGAATGCACAACGATAAATACCTTGTAATTTTAACTTCATGTGAAGTAACAAGTGCTACAGGTATTCAATGGGAGGATTCGGACAAATAAAAAAAGGTGAGCTTAATACAGAATTAAATCTATTGAGGGCTTTGTGAACCATGTTGGCTTTCAAAACAGTGAAATCGTCTTTTTTTCACCTGCGAGGTCTCTTTTGGTTGTGTAATTATATGGATTTGGTGGAATTTTTCTCAACTATATAGAAAAATTTTCAGTCCTTTTAAAAGAATAAGATTATATTTAAGTTTTCATCTTTCCCAATCCTGATCAAAACATAAAAAGAAATACACTACAAAATATAGATGTGTGTCTATAATCTAAATCTCATGGTATTTTTATGACAGCCTGCAAAAATTTATGCATAGGACAAATGTGGAAAGCATAGATGACATCCAAAATGTTCCAAAGTAAATGTGTCACTGTAGTAAATGAAAGATTTCCACTGCCTTTAATGTTTTAATATTAAATGCTTAATGCAAAATCATCAGCATCTGGTCTCTCAAACTACATAAGTTTCAGATTTCACAGGCCTCTCAGAATAATAAAAAGAAACCCCACATCCTCTCAATTGCCACTTCCTTACACAACAGCATTGATACCTTAGGGATGGTCTTTTGTTTTCATCTGGGGTAAAATGTGTTGATTATGTTAGAAGAAGATGCCACAGAAGTAACGTGTATTATTCTCACTAAAAACCCAATACTTTCCTTTTAAAGGTAACATTGCTAAGGCATTGCAAAGTGTCAGGTATTTTGGGAACCATTGTCTGCTTTACAAGGTATTATATATTTCCCTCTTACTTTCAAGATTTCTTCTTTAATTAAATTGTAAACTCCCCAGCATTTCACTGTTAAGAGCTAACCCAGTGTAAGTAAAATATCTTTATAAAACTGAATTCTCTGTAAAGAATATAAAGCTACAGCATTTGCTCCTGTTTGGTTTGATTATGACTAGATAATTAAATTGAGATATTGCACATAGGACACATTATTTATTTCTTGCAGAAAAAATTAATTTCATGCATGAGAAGTTGCTTCTTCCCCTTTTTGTCCACTTCAACACGTCTCACTAAAGCAGTAATTTTTTTGCTGGGAGATTTTTGGATGACAGCTATTGCTAAGGTCCCATACAGGTGGTTATTTTTATAGATAAGACATGCATCACAGATTATCTGTTGGAGTTAACCTGCTTGGCTTACCACATTTAATCCAAGAAAACCTCTGTTTATGGAGGAAACAAAACACTGGAACAAAGTTCTCCAGTGCATGAAATGCTCTTTATAGGAGATTGTCTCAGATCTGTGTCCACTTAAGCTAGAATTTTTCATTTCAGTTCATGGTCTCATGCCAAAGTGATTGTACTACAATATAAAAACAAAACAAAACAAAACAAAAAACCAAAAAAACCCAAAAAAAAAAAAACAAACCCACAAAAAACCAAAACCAAAACCAAAACCAACCAAACAAAAAACAAACAAAAAAGCAAAACCAAACCAAACCAAAAAAATAAAAAAAAAAAAAAACACAAAAAAACGTGCAAGAAACCTGACCTACTGCTCTTGTGAGAGTGTCAGTAGACTCTGAAAAGGACAGCATTATGCCTTTCATCTTCTTATTTGCAATACCTTAGCTGATTGAAACTTAACAGTAGTTTAAAGTCTGTAAGGACTGTAGGATTAGGACTACTATGAGAAGTTCATTAAGTTTGTTTTGTTGGATTTAAACAAGTATAAAGCTCAGCTTTGCAAGAAACAGGTGGAATGAAAAATGGATTAAATTTCTGTTGTGCTTTTATATATGTCTATCTAGCTAACTAATATATCTATTTATTTCTTTTTTTTTTTTCTCTCACTGGGTAGCATGCACTGAAATTTGCTAAGGAATGACCTAGCCTCACAGTGTAAAACACAGAAGGTGACAAATGGCAATATTGTTTCTGGAGATAATAAACATAAAATTTATCTCATTTGGCTTTAGCCATGTAATAGCTCAACATCACAATCAAGCCAGCCCAGGTATTTAATGAAGAGTAGGGAATGGTTTACAGGGATTGTCATCTCACCTTAATTGTCCTCAGGATGAATGAATTTTTTTCATCAATTACAGAGGGGTACAGGATAGTTTGCTCAGATTCGGTGCACAGCTTTTGGGAACTAAAGTTAAATGCAATAAATCCTTTGAGGCAACCAATAATATTTTTGTAGGAGAGATAAACCCTTATTGTGTGAGGAAGTACAGAAAAGCTGTAATTTGCTTCATAATTCCTGCATGTGGATCTGCCCTTGTGGTGCATAGACAGCTGGAAAGGAGCCCATTTCAACAATTTAATTTAAGTTCCAAGTACTTACTTGAATCAGCTGAATTTTATCCCACACAATCTGAATTTCTCTTACAATGAGGAAAGAAAGGAAGGATTAAAGGAAGAAAGGTCATTGTGGAACAAAAAACAATGAGTCAAAATCTCTGTAAGGTCNCCATGTCCCCCTGCAACTGAAAAGGAAACAATCAACCAAACCACAATGTTTTTTCTTGAGTAAGACTTGGGAGAGAAACAGAACATTTAGAAACTTTAAGGAGCAGAGAACTGCTACATTACTTGTACTACCACACTTGTGAAGCATTATGCAGAGTTTCTGCATAGCTCTCCTGGGGGAGCTGAAGAGCTCAAACCCTCTGCACTGTATATTAAATGGAAGGGTTAGTTTGAAGCATTTGATGTATCTGTAAGAAATAAATTTCCTTGCTGTGCTTTTACATTTGATGCGAAATGAAAGTGATGAGAAGAGAATACAATCAATTGAAGAACTATGATATGAGCAAGGAAATTTTACATTAATTTTTCATTCAAATATGCACAAAGCAGAAAAAAAGTTAGGAAAAAATATCAAGGAGATGTGATAATAGACCATGAATGGAATAAATAGGAAAATTCAGTTTGGGGGAATTAAATGTTAAGGTATAGCACATGGCAATGGCAGAGGAATGACAGCAAGAGACATCATTCTGACATGTACATATCCACACAGCTTAAGAAATATTGTGAAGCAAATCCTTCCTGTAAAATGCTTTCAAAATGCCCATCATGACAATGACAATTGTCATGACAGAGAGACAGAGAGCTATTCAACAAAGAGGGAGAGTGATAAAGTACAATGAAGAATGAGGACAGAAGAGGATGCAGAGAAAGAAGAAACCTTGGGGGGGAGTAGAGAAGTAAGTGGACAGCAATAAATTACAGCTGTAAGAAAACAGGAATGTAATTATTAGAATGATCTTTACAGTTATTTTTTATCTCACTCAGAAGAGTTTGTGATTATAAATTAACATCAGTTGTGTTTCAAAGGGATAAATATCACCCAAGAACTTGAACTAGCATAAGTGACCTTCAGTGCCTTTGAGTTAGAGTATTCAAATTTACATGCTGTGGATTAGGACATAGTGAACGTTTTGTTGGGGGCAGGTGATTAAACTCTGGGACAGGTTGCCCAGACATCTCGTTTAAGTGTTCATCCTTGGAGGTGTTGAAAACCTGGCTGGGCAAAACTCTTGAGAAACCTGCTCAAGCTGTTGAACTGTACGATTTCCAGAGGTCCCAGAAAACCTCAACCATTCTGTGATCCTCTTAACATTCCACTGCATAAATGTGTGAAAGAGGCAGGGAATCCTAAAATCTGCCTTAGGATATTCATTCTTTTTCCCTGTGATTTATTATGGAGCTTGGTATTATAATTAAGAGCAGGTAGGCAGCAAATCATAGCTGTGCTTTGTTCTGTAGATATTTTTTTTTCAAAAGAAATAAAAAATGTAGTCTGAATTGCAGCTGCCACAAATTATACTACTTTTATGCACGATGACGGTTGCCTATTGAAAACATGGTAAGACATTGTTTTCAATCATTTTCTCAGTTCATAAATATAAGGATATTGTTCTTATCACATGAATATATAGTTATTGTTTTCTTCTGAGATGATATGTCAGATCACAGTTTTTACTGTTCACAAGGTATTAATTTTTCTTCTCTGTTTTAGTAGTTTTTGATTTGGAATTCAACTTTGAAAGGAAACCCACTGAGATATATGAATATATGAAGGAAATATTTCCAATTTATCATTTTGGGCTGGTATTTAATTTCATATTGATTTTATTAATCTGATACTTAGTTTTATTCTGTTCTCCTTTTCTCTTTTTGAAAGAAGAAGTTGTGTATAAGGGTATAGCTCATTTATTTTTCTGAACATGTGTCCTGTGTTGCTCAAGTCACCATCTTTTTCTTGAGATGCAGACAAATACCATTCACGGGAGGGTGCTCTCATCAACAGAGATTGCTTTATTTCAGATGAAATTGCGACTGCATGTTTGATTAAGCAGCAGGTGGTGTCACATTCGTTGAAATGGACCATTTGTTGTATTAATAAGGTAAACCGAGGTATCTATTCATTATGTGCAAGGTAATGCCAGTTCACAGACACTGTTCAAATCCTGTCAGTCTCTGGTTTGGAATCAAACCTGCATATGCAATGTGCCTCAAAATATAAAGAGAGAAACATGATGGTAGTTGGACCATTTTGCTTTTGCTGAGCAAATATAATCCACTGGGAGAATAGTTTTCATTCTTTGCTTTTTCCAGTAATTATTCTATTTATCCTTGATGTGTTTTTTGCACAGTCATGAATGGAAAATCCTCACCTCCTCCAAAGAATTGGAAAATGCAGTAAAACAGCTGTGTGAATTAGGCCAGTCTTAAATGAAAGGGCTGAGATGGAGCTGTGCTGTTTGTAACAGGCTCTACTAAAATGCAGTGTTTCCTTGAGCACATTGAGCACATTATTACATTAATAAGAAAGAGAGTTTCCTGAAACAGGGCTGGCATGGTTCTAGCTAGCTTAGAGAAATCCGAAGAGTTTGAATCTGTCTTCACCCTTCTGTGTAGGCTTGTTTATGAAAATGTGTTTTTACCTAGGGTAGCCAGGCAGATATTTAGCATAGCTACACAGCCATTATCCAGATACCAGTTCCCTGCTATACTGAAGGATGTGAGGGGCCAAACAGAGCGCAAGGCTTGCACAATAGAGTTAGGAAACAGCAGTTCTGCTTTTGTAACGATGAGGTCCTGAATCTTTTGTCTCATTATCTTTTGTCTTAAATGATGTTATTTCTGATCATGCAGACTAGTTTCACTTGGCAAAAAAATGCTGGAAAAATGTGAATTTCAATCTCCTTCTTACATATTAAGTATTTGTTTGTAGACATTGACAAAAATGCTCAGGAAAAAAGAGGTTAGTTTTCACAAAGTAATTTAGTTCTCATCAGATCTTGGCAATTTGTCTTTAGAAAAGCTGTGGGCTGGTCACAACAGAGTACAGGCATATACAAACAGGAACTGGCATGATTTATGATATCCTTACCTCTAAATCTTCTCTAAATGCACATTTTTTAAGATTTCTGTAGAAGCCCATAGGTGAAAAGAATAATATTAAGAGACACAGTTTTATTTGTGGATCAGAATAGATAGAAATGCCATGTACTTTCTTGCCTATGACTCCACTGTGTTTGCCAGTACACCTTCCCAGAATAATCTTTGACCATAATTAATTTTTTTTCTAGCCTCTCCAACTTTTTAAGACTTATATTTTAGTACTGTGTTATATCATAGGGAACAGAGAGTAAAAGAGAAGTAAATAAAGTCCAAGAAGCATCTGAAATTATGAGGGAGCTTAAGATAATTTTTAGCGAAACATTTAAGTTTTTCACGTGATAAGACCCAGGACAGCAAAAAAACCCTCATCCCACTAACCACTCTTGGAACCTTTGTGCCTGTGCGATGCAGATAGATTACATATTTTGTAAAGTTAATGCAAACTTTTGGAAAAATATTATAATAATTGTATGCTGAATTAAGACAAAAATGGTACTTACTTCAAGTAATTAATTAGAGAAAAGAAATTCACCAAGGAAAAAAAAAGGGAAAATATCACTGTTCCTAATCAGCATAAACAAATTTATAATTAAATCAAATGATTCATTCAGCTAAAGAAGATTCCTGAAGAAACGTTTATTCTCCTTCCTTGCTCTATGCTGTGAATATTTTTGGTCAGTTTTAAAGAGAATTAAAATTAAAATTAAAATCATTGCTTCTAGATGATATGCTCCTACTGAAGTTTTATTTATGGAACCTATTAAAATTGATGAAATCCTATCCCCTCAGAACTATGACCTTCGATCAAACTTATTTATTCAGCATCTGAATATTATCTACAAAAATTTGTTCTAACTTGTGCGCCGATGAGATCCATTGTTTTCAAATAGTCACTAGCATAGGTAAAAGCTTACATTCTGGTAGCTTTGATAGATATTCAAGCTGTTTTTTAAAACCAGTAACTAAATTTTTCTGCACCTCTCCCCTCCTTGAGTACTCCTCCTTTGTGTTTACAATGAAGGGTAGAAGTTTGGCCAGAGTGGAATAAGTGGCATAGAACATCATGCAAAATGGTTGCAGAAGGAACGAAAATCATAAAGTTGTAAAAATGAGGTTTCTCTTATCCACAGCAGGTGAAGGGTGAGACACATTAGTTCAAAGCAAAGAGAAGAGCAGAGAAACTAGCAGAAAACTAGGCTCCTTTTCCCCCAATCCAAAGCAGAAAAGTCTGTGAGAACAAGTGACTCTGGGCTGACAAATGCCCACAGCAAAAATGGCATATCTCTCTGTCTTGATAACCATATGGATATGTGATGTTATCCTCAAGCTCTCTACTATATGTATATATGTCTTTATACTGTTTTCAAGAAGCTGAAATTAATGATTATATGGAAATCAAATAATGTATTCCGGGGTCTTACAAATGTCAGGGTATGTCTAGGCTGCTTCCTTAACTAGGAAAGGAGCCAGAGAGTAAGTGTAAGCACTTGATCCCCAGTTATCCACCATGCTTAACTATCACCTCACTTCCTCAGACTGCTCCAATGAACTCCCTCAAAGACAAATCCTGAACATGTTTCCAAATATTATTCCCTTCAGGGATTCCTGAAATGAGTATGGATAATCCTGCATTGAATTTTTTTCCCTTTTTCCTAATAGGGTTTAAACAAACTTATATCCTTGGATACCTAACACAAACCTTCAGCTTTATGAAATAAAAACACTGGTCCTGTATGATGCAACACAGACCTCTCATTATATTTAGCAATCTGAACTGGAAGAAATACACCAAAAAGACCCATACTTTAGTTCTTCAGGAGCACGGCTTGAGTAATATAGCCACAGAGACATATAATGACTAGTGTGTAGGCTGCCAGTTTTGTCTACAGGGAGAAGGCTTGAGGAGAGGTTGAACTTGAATCAGTCGGGATCACCTGGCCTCAGGAGTAGAGGACAGGCTGATCTTCTGTTTAGCATAATAAGGCAGTGCTGGGTGATGTTTTTCTCTCTTCCCACTGATGAACACAAGATAACTTACCAGAGATGTTTGTGAATTCCTCAAATTACAGTACCATACAATTTTTCTGTTTTACCTTTGTTAGGCTGCTGTACCATCTAAATTGTTCTGTTGCAAGGGAAGTTTCATTCTAAGTTTCTTTTATAAGGTAAGTTTATAAGGTAAGTTTTCACTGTTTTCATCCTGGATTGCTTACTACCTTCTGCCCTTCCCGCACATTGAAGAAATCTTCTGGCATGCTCACCTCTGCCTACCAGTTCCCATCCTCTGCCAGCTTAAGGGATCTGATGTGACATTATTTTAAAAGATACCATCGATCAGTTATGCTTCTTTGAAACCACATCTGGGCTCACCTTTGAGGTTTGGCCAAGTGGCGTGACTCTTGAAAAGCTGTGTGGTTTAGTTTACATAGTCCAGCCAGATAATTTGTAATATGAGCACAACAAAACAAATATAATTGTGTTTTTGATGGCTAACATTAGGTTGTTCAGAGAAAGCCCTTTGGCTAGCATATGACACATTTCCCTTTAAAGCCTTACATTTCTCTTTACAGCCTTACATTTTCCTTTACAGCCTTACATTTCCCTTTAGAGCCAACAGGAATAAACAACTTTCACCCCATTTATCCTTTGAAGATATGAAGCAGATCCTCTGTCTCTACAGGACCTCTGCCTTAGTGACACATGCTGCTCTCTCTGCAGATATTTGACAAACACAAACTATCACACGAAACACACTACTCAGATACAAATTGGAATTTTACGGAGATCGAGTTGTTATTTTATGTTTACATCAAAGTTTTCTATAACTTGAGGACCTTATTGTGGGTTCACTGCAAGTGTATGGGAAGTGTTTTGCAAAGTCCTCATGAAGCTTACAATATGGGAGGAACAGTTTAAGTATAGGTGGCATCAAGCCACCCAACAGTTGCTAAAGTTGAGAGGATGCACCACAGCATGACAAGTGGGTTCTATCCATTGCAATGGAAATTAGAGCTGGATGAGGGATTTCTTCAATTTGCCAGCATAATTCAAACACAGATTTGTCTGAGAGTAAAAATGCAGTTTCTTTCTTCCAGGTGTACAGAGCAAAGTGACTCACCAGATGTAGTGTCACTGATGTACACAGATCTTACTACAAAGAATGATTTCTTCCTGAAGGAAGGATCTCAAAGCACAGGAGTGTTCGACTGAAATTGTTTCTGCTCTGCCACCATCATTTACCCATGCAGTCAGTTGAGATTAAATTTGGATAGTTCTACCCTGCTGTTTTTGTAGTTAGTTTTCAAACCGTATTATTGTAACTTTTTTTTAAAGATGACAATCTTTTTAACAAGTAATTTCACACTTTTGCCAATGGCTTCTCTGTGTCAAACATTCTTTTATTTTAGGGCTTATAATTTTAAATCTGCTAGAGACATGGCTATTTCAACAAATCAAGATTTTTTTCATTAGTTTCCAATTACCTTCTCTTTTTTACTGTTAGAGACTGTGAAATAGTGCTCATTAACATGTCAATTATAAGTCCATGCTAAGAGCTGATTTAACCTATGAAGGTCACAAGGCTTAGTTTAAAAAAATCAATAGTGAATATAAGATAATGATAAAAACTATTAAAGAAGAATGCTAAAAGGAATCAGATTAGAAAAACACACTTTTTACACTTGCAACATAACCTTAATTCTTTGTGGGTTTTGTTTTCTGAATGGTTGTAGGCCTTCTGCTACAAATATCTGCATTGGTAAGTTTGCAAGATTTTCCAGTTTTCTCTTGTGTAAAGTACTCAAAAGTCCAAATTTGCATAGTATCAAGAATGGACAGAAGTGAAAGATGATTTATTTAGCTGTAATTCATAGAAGTTGGACTCCCTCTGAATAGCTGCATGGCCACGATCATTTATTAGAAAATGTAGAACAAGTCTGTGTAGCCTAGTAACATTTAGAGTGTTTTTCTGAGTCTGTGATTTTGAAATCAATGGGGTAGTCAGTGGAGCTCAACAAAAAGAAATTTTATTTTCATTAATTAATAGCATCTGTCAAGAATAAGACAATTGATAGTGCTTTTGATATTTTATATTTCTGCCATCGAAGGCAGATTTTTGCTTGATCACATCCTACTTTTCATTTAAAGCATTTCTATTGGCCAACTTTAATATTTGCTCGCAAAGTGAATTACACTTGGGAATAGTTGGTTTAAAATAATACTCTTACAGCATTCTTCCTCTTTTTTCACCTGTTTTAAAACTATGAAAAGGACAGTCCTGTTAATAGAGAATCAGGCATCATGAATCCTGTTCTTAGAAGAGAAATTCTTTCACGAGAGAAGAAAATCTGACACTGGAGATAATTCTAAGCGTGTTAAGTGAATTCATTTTCTGGTGGAAAGAAATAAAAGAGAAAGAACAAAAGCATGGTATACGGGGATATCATAGAAAGATTAGAATTTGTTTTTTGCTATTTATGCTTGTGCTTGCTGTGAGATTTTCAGAGAAGAGAGAGTTACTGCTTACTAAAATAAGATAGAATAGATAAGGAAAGGAAAGCAGAGGTGGTTTTTTGTTTGTTTGTTTTGGTTTTTTGTTATTTGTTGTTTGTTTTTTTTAATAGGATTGCTTGTCTAGCTAAGGTTGTGTTTAACCCAGATAGAAGAATATCTTGGAATAAAACCAAGAATGTGTTTTTATTCATGTGCCAATAGATATCAATTATTTGGCATTTAGAAATTCTCAGCAATCTTAAGTCTGGAGCCCAAATAAAGAAAGCTTTACAGCTGTAAGACTGAATTCAAATCTTGATGTTTCGTTGTAAAACTTCAGAACAGCAAGCACCAGGATCTTGCTGGTGCTGTAGGTTAATATACTACCCTTTAATTCAGTCTCCATTCAGATCATTAATGGATCACAAGAGAAAATGAGATTCATCGTTTTGAGCTAGTCAAGCCTAATATTCTTCCTCTGTTTTTTCATACCAGCCATTTTGAAAGGATTAGCAGCAATCTGTCTTCAGAAGAAATTCAGGACTAGAAAGACACCTGCCAAGGCAGGTAAGAAGTGAATTGCCAGCAGTTCTCTGGAGACAGGCACACACCTGGTCTTGTTAACTCTGGTTCCAAGCAGGATTATTAGCATCTCAATTTCCTGAGCACTATATTCACTCATATATTATTGAGAAAAGAAGAAAAGATGCAAATATGTAGAGGGGTTTGAATCTCTTCCATGGTACTTAACAATACCAAAGAGCTGCCTGAAAACACAGAGAACAATTTAGAATAAGAAAATAAGGAGGCATAAATTTTCAAAAAGCTGCCAAGATGGAGAGGAGAAAATATATTTATAACAACCAGAAGTAGACAATCAGAGCATATACCAAGCTTGCAGCAGTGACAAGTTATATTTGGTCAAGTCTAAGGTTTTCTGAAATACTTCTGAGGTAATGCAATTCCAGATGATAAGAATTTGTTGCTGATTTCCCATGTTCTTTCGTTTTCTTCCTTTTTATCCCCCTTTTATTATTTCTCTCCAATGTTGAACATAATTGTAGAAATATCTGGAATTTAATGGAAGTTTAGGAAGGAGATGTAAATTCAATGAGCTGTTTGAAATGTACATCTATTTTTTAAAAAAGTATTTTATCTCAAATACTGTAATCTAAAAGTTTAAACATGTCAGGGACAGTATGCCATTCACTTTGTCTAGTAAAACAATAGAAAGTACTAATCATTCTACATAAATTGGATGATGCCATTTTTTCACTGAGTGCTCCCTACCATGTAGGAAAAAAGAAAAACATTGTATTTCTGTCTTGGGGAAGAAAAAAAAAGACAATGAAAAAGATTTCACCATGATAATCCTCTAATTTTTTTTCTCTTCAGACTGAACTAATGGTGCTACTGGTAGAAAAAGACCTTCTTCATTTTATATGTTTATATGTGTGAGCATGTTTTACAGAACTATTTAATAATCTTAAGTGCTAAGCAAACACAAAAGTAAAAAATAGCCCAAACACCACCAAGATCAATAGACTGATACAAGGAAAGAAGGACAAGGACAGAAAGAGCAGTGTACAGGTAAAGCAGGAACCAAAGTGTTTAAAGTTTTGTGAATAAGGTTAATATGTTAAAATCATGTGACTCCTCAGTTATCAGAATAGAAAAGGCCAGAGATGGCATAGACCACATAAACTCTGCAAACCACAGTCAATTGTTCTTTTCTGTTGAGGTTGTGTTTTTGTTCCATGATTTCTCAGGAAACCTTCCCAGTCATGTTCTTCTATTGGACTTGTTCACCTGAAACTTCTGAGAGGATTCTACAGTTAAATTTTAGGATACTTCTCTCATAATAATCCTAAAATGCAGAGGACAGTACAAGGTTTGATTTGTCAGATTTGTGATCATAATCCAAACAGAACAATAGAATGATAGAAACAGTAGTTGTCTGGAGGATACTGTTGTAGCTACCTGGTTAGAGGAAGAATAGGAATTTTGGAAATATGGCTTAGTTATAATATAACAGGATTTGTCAGTTCATGTAGATAGCACTTAATAACTAGCAGGCAGAGAGGAAACATTTTTTTTAAAGTAGAAGTCAGATTGTCCTGGAATGCCTATACTGAATTTCTTGTTTGTTACTAACAAAAGGAAACTTTTATTTTCATGATTTATATTGGTGGATCTTGTGGCTGAGAGTTGTGAAGAACTTTGTAAACGGAAGAAAGCAAATGTCTAGAAAAACAACCCAAAACACCAACAAGCAAGCCCCAAAAACATAGAGTAATATTTGAACGTGTTTTTCTTAAAGTATATGTGATTTTTCACTTCTCCCTACTTTATTTTTAAGTACAATTTTCAAACTAAATTACCATAAATGATCAATGACCAGGGGAAAAAAGCCTATAGGGTTTGGGATAAAGATCTTTTTCCAGAACCATAGGAACCTGAAGACCTAGTTTATTCTTCTTCCTATTGCTATCAAAAGCAGATAAAAAAAAGAAGAAAATATTTATTGACAAAATAAAAATATTTATATTGAAAAAGGGTATGTTAAAATATTAAACACTTTTAATAACATGAAATCTTTCTTAATCTCAAATGACTTGTGAAGTATTTCAAATTTAACTTCTCATTGTGCCTGAATATTAAGCATCGTTTTTCTCAGATAAATCAATTGTACCCATTCAGACTGGACTTTTTAATTTATTTTATTTCTGTGACTTTTCTGTCTCATTTTTTCCCAGGCAGAGTTCTTTGCACAGAGCTACTACGATAAAGAAAGCTTAAATCCAAAATGAAATGCCGTTTTGGGAAACTTAGATTTGCACTTCAGAGTTGAGGACACCCAAAATAGTGTCTACACACTCCTGTTTCAGGAAAAGTTCATGGATGGAGCTTTCACTATTTATGCAAACTCTTGAGGTTCATAAGTTCAACTACTTGAAAGAAGTACAGTTTTGTTCAGGAGGCTCACAGTAAAATGTAGAATGGGGCAATTTAGCTGGAGTGTTTGCATAACAAATTTTCTACAGATTTTTTGAAGTTCTAAAGAGGTAACTTCTATCTGGAAAAAGCTGTCCTGTGCACAACTACACAGGAAATGAGGACTCAGAAAAGAACTTTTTAAGAGAGGTTGGAGGAGATACCAGACGAGAATGAGAACTAAGAGCGTAGGCTCACAAAACCCAAAGATTGCATTTAGAGAAATGTGTGAATCAGGGAAGTAAAAAACCCCAAACCCAAGCAACTTTTAGAACAAAAATTCACATATAACTGCACTAAAATTTTCTTACAAAAGGAGTTCATCAGAGACTGATAAGCAAGAGATGTAGAATGAAGTCACAGAATGTGCCTCTGGGCACATCCCTGTGGTTCTGCTGAGATCCTGGGGGAGCTATTGCTGCTTAATGCCAATATGTGTGGAGAAGCAGACTTAGTACCAGATCCTTCTGCTGCTATTCTAGTAGTGTCTCTTCAGTCTCAATGATAGTGATTCCAAATATATAGGAGGAGAAGACACTAATGAGGAACTGTAAAAATTAATTAAAAAGTCCATAAAGTCCTGTCTGTGCACATAAGAATATGAATTTTTAAACGAAGTACCATGAAGTAACAGAACTAGTGAGAAGTTTTATGTTCTACCATAAAAATAGAAATCTCAACCTTTCACTAAAATAAAATCTCCATTTTTATTTCTGATGGATCATGTGATTTTACAGCGCTGAACTTGCTAATAGCTAGGGGATTCCTGCCACATTGTGTGACAGAGTAAAATTTTGTTGCCAAATTTGAATGAAGAGAATAAAATAAATTAAGTATTTTTAATGAGGGATATATTTAATACTACCCCAAGAGTTTAATCTCAATAACAGTTTCATTGTGTATAGGTAGAATATGGGTCAGAATAACAGAAGAAGTTAAATGTATCATGCTAATACCACCTTTACATCTCAGATACAGGTATGCTTATATAAATATGTAAAAAATGTTGGAATTTCTCAGAAGGCATTGAATCAATACCTCATATTGACTTATTTGAAAAGTTGCCTCATCACTCTAAACTTTTGTTTGTGTAAACCACACATATACAAACTGTGACATGAAAATACTAACAAATGAGTTCCCATTTGAGTGTGAAGAGTCTGAAGTTGACCTAAGATGAACTGTTATTGTCATGGCTGAACAAAGCATATTTCTCCAAAATATCCTTCCATGTCATTACTCTCAGAAACTCTTGATGAGCTTCTCTTTCCAAGACATATAAATTCTGCAGGAACAGGTAACAGAAAAACCAGGCCAACACAGAAGCCACCTGAAACAAAGGTTGTAGAAAACAGGGGGAGAAAACTTCAAGTTAAATCCAGGTTGGGAACAAATATTCTGATTCTGACTTCATAATGTTAATTAGTGAGAGTGTAGAGAGAAAAGGGCATTTGGCACTGTGGGGAAGTGGGGGGAGGTTAACAAGGGGGGCAGTGATAAGGTCGTTAGCTCTTGTGTGACAGGGAGAACAGGTAAGCAGCTACGGGCTGTGAAACTGTGATGCATTAGCAGGAGCTGAGGTGCAGGGTGAATTTCAGGGGACCATAAAACTAATGTTCCCAGAGGACAATTTTTGTGTAAGAAAGTGTATAATACAAGTCTGTTAGTATTTCCTCTGTTTTCTGGTTGCTTGTGTTCATGAGCAAATGCCTTCACACTGACCCTGCAATAGAAACAAGATTTTTAAGCACAGATTTCATACAGTATTTATCACTGCATTATCACATAATGAGATTCCATACAACAGATGGTTCCATATTTCACAAGGAATATACTGTCTCCACCAAATTATTACGAGTTACTTCCAAAATAATTTTAACTCCCATTAATAAAACTGATTTAGTATATTTAGTATTTATGCTCTTTTTGGAGACTCATCAGATTTAAATGTCTGACTCATATATAAGTCTAAGTGCTAAAACATTATGATCTGCCCTGAGTGATAAAGTGAAGCCGTTTACAAAGTAAATGACATCTACAGCCACTCTAGCAGTCAGCTAATAGTATGAATACATTTGAGGGCATGGCATCCTTTCCCAGAATGTGACACAGAAGCACAAAGTTCTCTTGGAGACCACAATTAGCTGTTTATTTGTGTCAGAAAAGTGTATAACAATGTGACTTTGTTTATTCTAGGAGTGCCTTTGTACTGTACAAGCATTGCATAGTATTATTTGACAATGAAGAGCCTAATATCTTGCCTGACTGCAGCTACAGAACTTTCAAATCAAAGTACTTCACTCTTGAAAATAAAAGAAAAGCAATGTGAATGATTCTGTTCTAATGAAGTGCAGGGCTTCTCTTGGGAATAAAAATATGATAATTCATATAACTGAAGCATTCCATGTAAATTGTCAGCCATTCAAATTAAAGAAGTAACTAATGAATAACTGCATGCAAGATTGCATGGTGATTAGCAGTACAATATTTAATATCAACTGATGTTATCAATCATTTCCCACTGTAATTACCCAACATGTTGAATAGAAAATTGCTTTTAAAGAACATTTCAATAAAAGGAGTAGTAATTATTACAGGTAACTTGTAAAGGAGACTGTTGCCACATAGTTAGAAGTTGTCAAAAAAGTTTTCCAGCCTTATGAATATTACAAAGATTTTCTTTTTCTGTACTAAAATGAAATAAATGTTTTCTGAAAAATTAATGTGCAAAGTGAGTGAGAAGCACATAGAAAAACAGCCCTTAAACTCACCAAATATCTGATTATTAGTGAAATTGTTAATAGTGAAAAAAAAATTATGTACATGGTTAGCCACAGGCACAGGGCCTGCATGGCATGATATTCACTGCCGGAGATAGAAATGCACAAGTTGAAAGATTATAAGAACATTGGCCTTTATATTTGATAATGCAATTTTTAAGCACATTGTTTACAAAGTGTAATGTTTTCAACTGAAACAGTGCACATATTTATATATGTATTTATTACTACAATCTGTACTGATGATATTCTCTGCCTATGTCATGCAACTAGTTAGTGCATGCTAACACACTTTTTAAGATGACCAACAAGCTACTTTTCATCATGCATTAGTCAAATGAAGAATTAGTTTTCTTGGAGTCTCTGAAATTATACTGATGTAAGACTCTTTGTGTGATCTCTCTCAATTTTGGCTTTTGCAGATGTTCTATTTGATTAAGTTAGTCATTAATTAGAGCTGGGACTAGAATCTGAGTTTCTTTTATCTCAGGTGTATGTAAATGACCACTAGATTAATAGATGTTCTGAACTGACAAAGTGGTTGAGGGATACATTTCTCTTTGGTTTTGAATAGAAATTTCATCCTTGAGCTGAGAGATTTTTCACAATATAATTTTACCCAAACAGACAGTTTTTCTTTAAATTCCAGATCTGACAACCATCTCTACATAAACCGTTTTCTATAGATTTTATATTAATATTAGATAGGGATGAGGTGGGCAGGACACCTCTAAATCAGTAGAAACCCACTCTTAATTCATTTGCATTTCATGATATTTTTGCAGAGTATGAAAGTTAATTTGACTCCATGTCCTTGGAATGTTCTATTTGTCTCTCAAACTAATTTATTTTTTAATTGATGGCAGAGAATCATAGAACAGTTGAGACTGTAAGAGACCTCTGGAGATCATCTTGTCCAACACCTTTCCTTAAGCAGGGCTACCTAGAGCCAGTTATCCAGGATGATATCCAGATGGTTGTACATTTTTTCACAGATTTCTTCATATATTTTTAATACCCTACTTCTTTGAAATAAATCCAGGTGTCCTTAAGCTTTATTTTTTTCTTCCTTATTTATTAGTTCCAAGGCCAGACATACTATTGTGAATGAGAAGTATTGAAGTGGAAGAAAATTCATGCTTCACTACATCTTGTTTCATTTCTTTTAAAGATCTGGAAATGTAATTGTGAAATAGGAGGAACACTATTACTGTCTTCAAATATCATGCCTAAGTGAAGAGCTATTATATATTTTACACAATCCCTGAAGAGAACAACTAGAAGAAGTTTCAGAACAGAAGACTAACTCACAAATGCTCACTTCTAAAGAGAGATCTTCAGAAGGCTACCTTTCTCACATGCAGTTTTTAATTTGGTCCTTAAAATAGGTGAGATTAATTTCTTTTGTTTTACTTGAGAAATAAGTTCTTGGTTAAGACATAGTGAAAGGATTGATTTATACCTGGCTCATTGTAATTGTAATGACTAAGTTTTACTAGAGAAATTAAAAACAACAAATGAAAGAGACTATATTAAGGATGCCTGGAAACCTGATGTCATGCAAAGGAGGTACCTACTTTTAGAGTCTGCAGGAGACACTTTTTTTGCTGAGTGTTTTGCTACACTTTCCCTAAGCAGTCTCTGTAACTGGAGAATCTTCTTTTTCGATTTGAGCACACAGACTTTTCATTGAGTGTTTAGAAATGTATTTCCATAAGACTGTCAGCAGAGCCAGAAGACAGCTAAGCTGTTCAGCTAGGACCAGAGCAGGACATAAAAAACCCAGAAAGACTGAAGAGATTTAATCTAGTGTTTCTTTTTCAGACTCAAGACTATACAGCTTTCTCACGAGCCTCAGCTGGGAATCCTTTCCTGCTGTTAGGCATATAAAGTGAATTGTTCACTATAGCAAGTCATGCCTTAGTAGCTGAACGGCAGTCTTTATCCTAAAGCATGGATTGGCAGAAAGCAGAAGCCTAACAGGCTCTGCCTTTGCTGATTCATTTAAAACAAAACAAAACAAAACAAAATAAAACAAACAACTAAAGCAAAGGAAAAGAAAAATCAAAATAGCAAAAAATGAACACCCTAATGAGATTAGCTTATGTTTATACTACCTTGTACTACTCTCTTCTAAAATACCTATGTCTTGGAGAGGGCAAAAAGGAGTAATCCTGAAGAACTAAGTAAGAAAACATTAGAACGGGGTTGATGATCAGGAATCCACTGCTCCAGCACCAGCTTAACTCAAGGTCTTTTTTTAGTAGAGAAACAGACAGAATCAAAGCGGACATGGCTGCGAGAACATAGCCATGATGAGCCTGGCCAGTGAAGGCCACACTTCATCTCATTTGGAAATGTAACTATTGTACACCATGATTCAGAGGAGAAGTCTAGAAACGCTTGCTATATCTGTGTAATAGCTGTAGTATGTTATTCAGTTGAAGAAGTTATTAAATTGATCTGTTGCAAAGAAAGATGAATAACTCCACTTCTGGGATGCACTCATCTGTTTTGAAAAATGTCAGCTATGAATTAAGATGTCTACAAGTGGTAGGGGGATGCTATAATACTTTTAAAGCTCCAGACCTCCTATCTCCTGTGAATTGACCACAGAGAGAAAAAAAGCACCCTAGTGATGAGTAATTCCTGTTCTTGATACTCTTGATGACCTTCTTGAAAGCTAAAAAGTAAAAGAATTTTCCTTGATCAAAATGTGCTCTTCATCAAATTATATTTAAAGACCATACTAATTCTGAAACAGATAAATGACTTGTCTATGCATGTGGTGTGACTCTCTTGGCAAGTCTCGTGCTACTGTTGCATTGAGTTGTGTTTCTAAGCATAACAAATGGAAATTGCATTATCCATTTCACTAAAAATAAGGATGTAAAGGAAATGTTCTTGTTCAATACCTGCCAAAATGGCCTACAGCCTTCCTCCTCCTTTGCCACAAGCAGATATTTGATTGTTTTTTAGCTGAAAAAAAATGTAACAAGTTTCTGCCTACGCTTCCACCTCAGGCCTTCTTCTCTCCTCCCCCATGTAGCTCAGTGACCCTTGTTATGCTGAAATTCTTAGTAGACCTTTGCTACAAAATCCCTGAAAAATCAGAGTTTTAAAATAAAATTTCTGACCTTTTTTTGTCTCTTTTTGTCATTTTTTTTTCCTTTTTAACCCAAATAATTTCAGTGAGCTTATTTACAGCACAGCTCTCCTAACAGTCGTGTCAATGCAACTAAGGCAGCAGCAAACTGGGATATTCAACTGGAAGTGACCAGCCAGAAGGAGACAACATTTGGACTCTAAAATCCCAGAGAGGAAATCTATCACTGAAATTCATCCTTACTGCCTTAAAGCCCTAGGATAAAATGACACAGTGGTGTTGAATGAATAGTTCTGAGAGAACATATGCAAACACTCTGCTCTGGTGCATGAGGGATTGCTTTATGTTCTGCGGTATAATGCATACAGATTCAGATGAAGTCAGTTTACTGTTTGTAAACTGGAAAAAAAAAAAAAACAAAACCAAAAAACAACAAAGCTAAAACCATAGCCTCTAGTAGCAATTCCTGAAAAGAAAGGAAAAAAAATCCTCAGGGTAAACTGTCAGTTTACATTGCAATCTTAATAAAAAGGAACAGTTGAAAAGAATCAGGCCTCAAAGTAATAACCATGTCAGAAACTGGATTGTAAACCCATATCACAGAATTATTTTGATTTATGTTTGTAGTATAGAGAGAAATACCAGAGAGAGTGTACAATGAAATTTTACTAGAATGAAGTCTCGGAATTTGGTCTCTGTACAGTTTGCTACTCAAAAGTCTTGCTCAAGAGGGCCATAAACCTACTTTAACGGAAGTTACTAATTTGCCTACTGTGTGTTGAGTCACCTAATTGTTGTTTAGGTTGCTGTAATTGCTATGATAAAAGTAGTAAAATGAACTAAACTAGACTTTCAGAGCTATAGAATGATACCCTCGTTAAATTTAGAGATGATCACTAAATACAATCTGATTGGCTATTAAGACATTTCCCGGTGTTAATTCAGCATAATAAAACGTTTTACATCATGTAAGAGACAACACAGATAGAACGATGCCAAAAATGAATAGAGATGTTTGAAGTTTGATTACCCAATGCATCCCTTCTTTATAATTTTCTGATTTCTGTGTTCCTAATTTTGGTTCTTTATAGGCCATTTCAGAATTGAGCAGCTTCTAAGAAAAAGTCTGATGCTTACAGGAAAGTGGTGGGGGTGAGAAATACACAACTTCTATTAAGCATATGAATAACTCTTGGACTGATTTTTGTTATTTAACAGACCTCTCTGTGCCTCAGTTTTCATATTTGAAAAATTATAATTTCTCTGCTTACACAGCATTTTCCAAGTTTGAAACATTAATTTTTTTACTGACTCTTGTGAGGATCTCAAAATGCCATTTAAATATTGAAGAAAAGGTTTGGATGCTGAATAAAACAGCTGTGTTCACCTTAGGAGAGAGAACTGATGTAGTGCTTATAGTCATTCACGGTGCATAGCAAACACAGAATCACAGGTTACAATAAGGAAGTGGTGAGTGGTAGAACAAACACTCTGAAAAAGTGTAGGAAAAATTCTACCAAAAAATACACTACACTTTATAAGGAGAATAAGAATACAAGAATACAAAATGGAAGAATATACTAAGAAAACCTTAATATATGTAGGCAGAAAATGGCAACAAAAAAAGATGTCCAGGTTCTGCTAAATTATTTTTGAAGGGGAATCTACCAGTTTTGTATGGAAAAATAAAGAGAGAATAAAAATACCAGCAGACAAAATGGTTAAAAAAAAACCCCAACAACTTTAAAAGTGATGTTCTGTATCTACATTTTATCAATTTCCAAAACTACATACAAAAGAGCAAACTAAATTTGTGGTGTTAACAGCTGCATACCCCAGTGACAGGACTGTGCTAGTCCGTTATGCTATCTCAGTACCTTTTATATATTATCATTATTAATGATTTTTTTTTGTATTCTTTCTTGAGTGAAGAAGGGACTTCCTGGGTTTTGCTTATAAAATACATAAGTATATTAAAAATACATAGGTATGCTTAAAAATAGGGACTATAATTGAATTTTCTTCACTTCCATTGTTGTGTAGAAGAGAATGTTCAAATTAGTATGTGTTTGTTTGTAGGAAGTCATGAATTTATATATAAAGAATTCAGGGTATTCCTTGTTGTCTCTGCACTTTACCTCCAATACTACAGGGTTCTATGAGACAAAAGTATGACTAAAAAGATGCTACATAAATTCCTCTTTTAATTACCAGGAAAAGTGAAACTTGTTCCTCTGGGAATTAGTAAGGTCTTTCAGGAGGGGCTGCTGAATCAACCCTGTATTTACACTGTTCTCCTTTCCTCTGAGATTTGTTCTCTTAACACATCTCTCTGAAGTTCTTATTTGACACTACTTGCAATCATATTGAAGTTCTGTATATAATTACAGTTACCATTTTATATGTCTGTTGTCAAGTTCTTCCTCACGACACTCATGCTGTTACTCTAAATGTAATGGAATGCCTCAATAGGCCCAGGCATGATTATGGCTGTCATTGACCCCATATATGGGGTCATATGGCATAAATGACTCCGTGACCTTCATGTTTTGTGAGTGAAACGCATTTCTTCCTGACAATTTTCGGACTCGTCTATTTGTAATAACAGCTTTCTTTAGCTAGAAAATTACATGCATAATGAATATGCATAGTAAGCAATATATATTTTCTTGTGGTGATGAATTTTCTTTCAAGCATTAATTAGACACTCCACACCTACGAATCTCTAGGTTATCTCCTATATTTTAGTGGACAGAATATTTTGCACAAATTTTATTGAAATCAAGTTAACAAGATTTCATTACATGTTTTTTTTTTTCACTATTGACATTTTCCACATTGAGAGATAGGGAAAGAAGAAGGTAAATGGACAGAGAGCAAAAGTCAATCATCCTTTCAAGACCAATCCAAGGAACATCTCAGGCTCTAAATTCTACCTCTTGGTGTGTGCCTCTTAAGTACTATAAAGAAAACAAACACCAAATACAAACAACCAAAGAGGATACAAACAAAACCAAAAGCATCAAAAGGAAAACTGAATTTATGATCGTGTTTGTAGGTGCAAAGCCTCCCCTGTATGATTACTGCATGTCCATCTAAGTACAGCAGTAAATAACAGCCATTAGTAAAAAAAAAAAGCAGACCATATCAATTAGGTACTTACTGTGCACTTCTGTAGCAAAAAATGCTTAATATGGATAAATTATAAAGTGAATGCATGTTTGACATCTTGTGGTCCATTTCCTTTGAAATATGCAGTTAAATGTTAATATTAGATTCCATAAACAAAGGCCACCCACAACAAAGATGAAAGAACATAAAAAGCCTGAAGTTGACAGTATAAGTACCAAATCTGATGGAGCACAGCAGTTACAGAAACATAAAACATGCTGAAAACATCATAATTATATCTGGTTAGAGATCAAAGAGATATGTGCAATAAAAGCAAACGTAAACAATCAGATAAGACACATTAGAAAAGAGTTCTGCTGTAAATTTGAATGACAGCTATGGGGTAATATTTAGCTGACATTATTCAATTAAAAATAAAATGGGTTTATGACTGATTTTTTTAATTAGTTGCTCACTTCAGTTTTAAAATTAAGCAATTTTGCTTTGAGTATGAGCACATATCTTTTGGACTTATATAGGTTTTATGATTTAAGTATATATGTGCATATCCATACATGCCCATATATATATAGATATACACATACATGTACACACACATTATGCACATATTCGTAGGAGTGCATGTTCATATTTCTTAAGATTGTATAGGTGGAGATGTTGTATGACATGTTATGAATAATTGGTGATGCCTGAGAGAAAATATTTCATAATCTGCAGCATATCAGTGTGTATTATTCTAAGATGGTAGTTAAAGTGATGTTAGGGAAGTATGATACTTGAAATTTCAACAAATCATGGCACCTGCAAGGTGAGAGGTACCTATCACATGGTAAGTTTTATCAATTTTTTTTTGTTTTTTTTTTTTTTTTTTTTTTTTTTTTTTTTTTTTTTCTTTAGGCGATATCCTGCATGACAGAATTTGCCAGTGTCCATGGCAACAGGTATCTTCCCCAACACAGAGTCTACCTCAGAAAATATTGAACATCAAGTGGATGTCTTCTAACTTTAGAAATAATTCCTCAGACAAAATGAACCACACAGAAGAAATGTCTATTCACACCCACTATCTATAAAAGGTCCTAAAGTGATCATCTTACTATAAAAGTCTGAATTCATCTCTTTCCATCCCAGCTGCACATAAAATAAGCTGACCTCTCGAGCATAATGACATCCCATTGCTTTTCTCACACAGAACAACCAACATAAATGAGACAGAGATGTAATCTTGGAGATCCACCACCATATTATTGCACTTGGAGTATGGATGAGTCCTTGCCTTTTTGGGCAGCAGGAAGAGAATGTAGGACCATATAGTCTCAGCAGAAAGGCTTTCTCTGAAAGCTGTCCTTACAAAATCCAGATGTTGCCATGAGAAAAGGATTTCCTGGAAGGTTTCCTGGAAGCTCTGGCTAATGAACCAATTACAAGACTAGGGTATTAAGTTACCAAAAATTTAATTAGCAATTGAAAATGCCTTAATGAGGAACTTAGGAAAGTGAGAAAGAAAATATGGACATGCATTGTAAAATCTTTGAGTTTCTGACCTCACAAAAATATTTCTTGTTCACTTTTCTAAACTCAGATATGGAGAAGGTTCAAAATCAAAATCAGCTGTAACTTATCTTTCATCCTTGAAACTAAAGTTTCCTAATTATTTGCTTGTTCGATGATTTGTGTGGTTGTTTCAGTTTCAGTTATTCAGATTGTTTTAATGCAACAAAATAAAGTAATTAAAAAAAGCTCCAACAAATTTCAGTAATCATTGACCACAAACTTATTTTAGGATTATGCATTTCTTTGGAAACCCTGTGTAGAAAGTACCAATTTTACTATTATCTCCATCTTAAAAAGTCTATTCTGCTATTGTGTAATTGAGATACCTCTGTTTTTCCCTGGTCCCAAGCCTTAAGTTGTGTTTATAGCCAGCTGGCACAGTGGATGTCAGAGTTCCTTGTGAATGACAGGACACTTGGAAGTTTTGTCCATGATAGCCCAAGTAAGTGGTAAGAGGTAAAAACCAAGTTTGAACATTGTCCTTTGGCAGAAAATCTGCACAACATAGCGATGTCAAGAAAAAACCGTGGAGGACTGAATAGGTACAAAGTTTCCTAATCATTCCTAACTGATATACTTTAGGATTTCCCAATGCCAGATTATTTACTTTTTCTTTTTGTGTTGAGTATTTGAGAGTCCTATACTGTGACATATAAACAACTTAGCATCAGTAGCAAAGCATCATAAATTAGGAAGATCTTCTTTTATTTATTATTTTTCTTTCACTTCCCCTACTGTGGGAGATTTTTCCTATATTTACAATGGATGATTCTGCTTGATCTGTAAATATGATCCCAAACACATGAATACTTTGAAGTACTACTACTATAATTATGAAAGATTATTTTTTTTCCTTATTGCACCTATTAATGGAAATATATTTTTTTCCCCCTCCAAAGCCTAGTTAGTCAAAAATAAGATCTCTCATCTTTCTTTTCCTCTTTGTCTCACTCCCTCTGCTATTCTGAAGGTTGTGGGGATGTTTATTGTTTATGATGTAAAATGCAAAAGTTGAGTCGGTGTCCTTGAAATATACAATTATATCAAACTTAAAGAAGACATGAGAGCCATAAGCTGCAATGTAAATCCTGCAGGAAAGGGGAGCTGTTACAAAACCAAACTTAATTAACAGCATCTGAGCAGCATTCAGAATATGCAGCCACCTATCATCCACACAGATACACATTTGCTAACCCCAGAACTGTATCATCTCCCAGGTGTATACACTCTCATCCAATTCAAAGAGACAAACAGATTAAAGTAGCTTCACGTATTTAATATATTGATACTGATGCTCATGGTGATAAAAGTACCAGGCATGCTCCTCTAATGACAAACCAGTGAAATGCCTGGTAATAGGAGGCTGAGATGGAGATGAGCGTGATATAAAACTGAGGAGAGTGGTGGATCCTACAGGGGCTTCTGCTGCTGTCCAGATGGTCCTTGACAGGTCCTCACTCTTCATGGAATTCAACAAGAAGCACAGAGTCCTGTATCTTGGGAAGAAATAATTCCAGGCAAAGATGCATGCTGGGGGCCACCAAGCTGGAAAACAGCATGTCAAGAAAAGGTTTGGGGGTCCTAGTGGACATCCAGTTGAACAAAAGCCAGAAATGTGCCTGCAATGCAAAGAAGGCTAGCGGGATTCTGGGCTTTGTTAGAAGGAGGGTTGCCAGCCCTCTCCTCAGCGCTGTTGAGGCCACACTTGGAGTACTCTGTTCAGCCCTAGGATCACCAGTACAGAAGAGACATGGAAAGGTTGAGAGAGCTGGAACTGTTCAGCCTGGAGCAGATCAGGTTCAGGGAGAGTCTCAAGGGAGGGTCTAAATAACATGGACCGTGGCTTTTCACAGGGTGCTCATTAACAAGACAAGAAACACTGGACACAAACTGAAACATAGGAGGTTCAGTCTGAACATGATGAAACAGTTTTTTCCTTCTTGTGAGGGTGACCAAGCAACCTTGACCAAAGTACAAGGTTTCCAGGGAGGTTATGGATTCTCCTTCTCTGGAAATATTAAAATGCCGTCTGGATATGAGCCTAGGCAACTGGCTCAACGTGGCCCTGCTTGAGCAGAGAGTCTGGACCAGCTGACCAACAGAGCTGCCTTCCAGCCTCAACTGTTTTGCGAGTCTGTGAGCTATTAACTTGGTTTACAAGAGTGTTCCTATTTAGGGTTCAACTACTTTATTAATGAGATAGTATTTAACAAGAGCATTGCTGAGTGATAGGAGGAAGTTTTAAGAGGAAGTGTTTAAATTTTGGAGAATATCATATGTGCTCTAAGAAGGATGTGAAATTCTGCCTTGGGACTCCATGTCCAAGCAGTGATATCCCTCAGTGTAGGAGGGATACCACAGGGAATAGCACAGGTTACACTTCTGCAAAATGCTTTGGGAAGAAGGTGGTCAGTGACTAATTAATAAATAATATTAAAGCATGAAGATAGAAATTCTTAGCAGTGCTTAGCATCACTTGAGGCTCAGAACTGAGCTAGTAAAAATTATACTTGCATTTGTCCTCGTATTGTTGAAGACTCTGTTAATAAGATCGCCTAGTATCAAGAAAATAAAAAGAATCGAAAGAGTATATAGTGTTATTGGGAATTATATATTTCTGTGAAGTATCTTGTTGCCTAATTTGAAAGTGCTAGGAATATAAATTTTTGGGGAAACAACAACAACAACAGCAACATCAACAACAACAACAACAGCAACATCAACAACAACAAAACCCCAACCAAACAAAGACAAACAAACCCAGAAAGCTCTTAAACTAGTATCTGCCTGGTCTTTGACGTATATGTGGTAGATAGTAAAAGATAGATAAAATACATTTATAGGCTTTAAATCAAGTACCTCTACAGTCACTCAGTTTCACCTGGGGTTTAGTGCAATCACTGGAGAAATATTTTGCTGTTGTTAAACATATCTTCCTCTAGAATATGTATAGGAAAAATATCAGAATAAAAATTAGATATCTTAGGAAAATTAAGTTTTTATATAAAATCTCCTTCTCAAGTATGATTGTTGCTAGATATATTTTTGACTAGCAAATTGTGCCCATACATTTGAGGAACAACTTATAATGGGAAACAAACGATATCAGCTTGATAGTCACCACAGGAAGTGAGTGATCTGATTTTGTCTTTTGGCTGTTGAGTGCTGATGACAGCTTTGAAATTCTGATAAACATTTTCCATTGGAAAGACATAAAAGACAGTCAAAATTAAAATTAAAGGCAGGTAAGAACTAGAATCTAATTAACTTAAAGAAAGGATTATTTTGTAATGTGTAGTGTATTGTAAACAAATACTTGATCAATTGCAGTCAGGAAGAGGATAAAAATCACTATACTAATTATTTATTATTAGAAAAAAAATTACTATAATCATTAAAAAATTATAAGAATTTTTTTTCTGTCATAAATATTTGCTTAGAAAATTCTGTCACAAGCTGTGAAAAGGACATACAAAAGTCCTCAAAATTAGAAAATGAGCAGCAGAAATCTGAAATGTTTCAGAGTAACTGCCAAAAATAGATTTCATTATCTTTCCTCATGAAATATACTGAAGTTTATGGAGGCTGTAACTGCATTCTCCTCAAAGATCTGCCCTTAAATGGTGTAAACAACAAGGAAACACACAAAGCAGTTTATAATTTTCTAGGAATTATGACACTTAAATGAATTAACAATCCATTGATTAACTAATTAGGCTAGAAATGGTTTGGCTGCAATGGGTGTGGTTTTGAGTAGGAATAGCAATTTTTTTTTCCTACTAGCACACAGTGAAAATGCACTGAAGTTTAAAATGGGTCATAGTTGGCTCAGAATACCTCTTTCCATCACATTTCTTTCCAACCTCTGTTTAGGCAGTATCCTAAAATTGTCAGAAAAGTTTAGAATATGCTGTAAATAACAACCATGAAGTTCTGGAACTGATGACACATTTTCCTGTTATATGTTATGCTTTTCTGATAATAGAAGAGGAGATAGGATCTCATGTATTTCTCCATTGCTGGATGGCATTAATTTATACTATTTTTTTCTAGTGAGTCTGTATATAGTGGTTCACTAGACAGACAAAGAATTATTTATGGACTGTAAAATGTGTGGCTGCTACAGAAGTCAAATTTTTCCTTCAAGCTCCTGCTTCTGTGGACCTAGCTATTCATACACTCAGTAATGGGGAAGGGCAAGACAATTACTTCACTAAAATTTTCATCCAAATCAAATTAACTTTCATGTTGTTTTTTTTTTTTAATTTCATTTTTGCAAGAATAAGTCAAATGCATCTCAAAGAACAAGTTTATGTGTAAAAGTTCATGTGTAAAAAATGCTGTACTTTCCAAATGTATTTTTTTCTGCCACATTGCTGTGGGACTGCTTTTTATACTGCTTTTAATGACAAACGTATTAAAAAGTCTGCCTTACAAGCAGAACCAAAATTTCCAGTCTAAATAAAGAATCAGCCTCAGGAAGACAGAGTGGGTAGAGCATTGAACACTTAGTAGGCAATATGACGCTTTAATTCAAATTTCTGCTCTGCCTAGTGCAAATCTGGGAGTTGAATCTTTGCCTTCTATGTTGCAGGTGAGTGCCCTAAGTAAGTTTTAAAGGCATTCTGGAGTTTTGCCTTTGTCTCATATTGGAAAAAAAAAAAAAAAGAGAGAGAGAAGAGAGTGCAAATAGCTGATAATTCTTTGGTGGGGTCTAAGAGTCGAGGGGCAGAATGTTCTCTGGATGCGTATTAATGTGAAATAACTTGACTCCCTGATACATACATTGGCCCTGTCCTCTGAGCAGCCACACAACATGTCTTAATTCATTCTTGGGATCTCCTTTAGGAAAAACTAAATAATGTCTTCCAAGTGAATCAGAGTGCAGCTCTGAGAATCTGCTCTCTACAAGAAGTGTGGATGATGTTAAACCAACTCTTTCAGTTCCTCTTGGAAACTACATCACCAGCTCCTCCTGTTCCAGTGTCTGCTTAGAAAACTGACATTTCTGAGCACAATACCCAAAGACACGCGATGTGCTGTTGGAAGCATGCTGCAAAACATCATCCTGATCATTCTCCATATTATGCTCATGATCTTTGATTTATGCTAATAATAAAATTGTATATGCTCAAGGGACGTGGGAGCACCATCACTCATAGAGGGAACAAACGCACTGTATAGTGGACTGGTCTTCAGCCATGGGAATGTGAACCAGTCTGTGTCACCTGAACGGGAGGACAACAATCACTTCTCAGCTGAGTTTAAATACAGTCTTTGCTTTGCTTGATTCAGAACAAGGGCTCAGAATTAGTTCTGTTTCATCTCTGTTGAAAGTACAAACACAGTACTAAGGGGCACTGTCAGCTTCTCACAAAAGAAGGCTCTGTCTCCTGTGCACATGAGTTCTGTCAGAGTCCAGACTTAAGACAAACCTCTCTTCACTATTTCTAACTGGCATCTGGATGCGGCAGAAAGCACTGTCCAGCATAACTCACAAATACATAGTACTCCTCATGTGTCATATGACTGTAAAATGCTATTATCACAGGGAAGATTAAAAAAAGGGATTAAAAAAATTATTTTGCATGAAAGGGTTAAGCCAAAATCCCCATTGTAGAGGGTCCTTTTACAGAACTTCTCTTTCATCCCCAGCTGTTGGTGGTTAGTGTGAAAAGACAAGGTATTTAAGTGTGCTTCTTGCTAACACCGTTTCATTGCCATCATAGGTGGACAGAGACAATATCCTGAAACAGAAGTCCCAGTTGATGCTACAAGAATTTTTTTCAGCCACATTAATCACTCCACTGAAGTCTGGCTTGTGATACCTTGCATACAGCAAAACAAATAAACTCCCACATCAATAACTCATTCAACCACATGGAATTCTACTTACCACATGACTGAACATACTATTGATTTTAAACTAACAGCTCTCCAGGTTTTTCATCCATACAACAGTACTGGCTGGTTCTGTTTCTTTTTATTTCAGCTGCCAAACTTTTCCTTTTCCTTTATCCTTTCTGGAGAGCTTTCACTGGTAAACTCAGAAGTGGGTGCTTTCCAGTGAATTGTTTTTTAGCCAGCATATGATTTGCATTCAGAAACCCCATGTGTGATGCAATGGAATTTTCTTTAGGGGCATTAATGGTCACTTATCTGCAGTATAAGAGAAACAATTTTCTCCAATTCAAAATAATATCTACAAACAATATTTTGTTGGAAACAAAGAATCATTGGAAGATGTAATCCAAAATATTGTTTCTTAACAGCAAAATTCTGTAGTTTAAGAGACTGAGTCCAGCAAAGCAAAGGAGTTTCCACTATCTGGCTCACTTAAAGTAGACTGACCAGCACACTGCGAAATATACTGTAAGAAAAAGCCTTGTGGTGGTGGAGAAATGGTGTAGATAACTGAAAGGTTTCCCTATTTCCAAATAGTTTTATTTTTTTGTACATTTGTAGTCATGTGGAATTCATGTAAGGCTGAATGAGTGACTGGACAGTTGTGCTAGAAAACAGACAAGGAGACAATCTTTATGTTGCAAGAGGTTTCATAGAAAAGAGAGATTAGAAAATAAATGAAGTCCTTGAGGATAAAATCTTAGTTTGCAAAGAGAAGCCCTGTAAGTATTTTTTTTTAGCTTGCATCAAATAAGATTTATACAGTAAATATAATTGTATTTGGAGAGCTTAGCATCTGTTATTCTTTCATATTGATTAAAATACTTTAAATATCAGGACTCATGTGACTAAGACAGCACTAGCTTGAAATAGACTGTTGCATTTTTGCTATTGGCTGAATGCTTTGCAGTATTTAAAAAATAAGAAAGAGTCAGGTATTGTTTATGAAAAAAATAGCAAATGGATTTTGTCAGGAATACAAAATATGCAGTCCTTTAAGGCTTGATTTTTAGAAAAAATCTGCAAAGATTTTATTTTAAAATCATCATATATTTAAGACAAAGGAATAATTTTTACAGTCTTTTAATTGTCATCTTTAACATTACAGCAAGGGTATTTCCTTTTAGTTGCTTCTATATTTAACTTTTCCTCATTTAACACTTCCTCAGTTTAAATGAGAAATCTGGTTTCTATAGTAAATCTATTCCAATCCTATGATATTTTCGGACTTTATTCTTTTTTTCAGTAAGGGATACTTATACCCTTACTGGGTAGATTTAGGAAAGCAGTAAAATATCTGAGATTAAACTAAAGCTGCCAAGTTGATCTGCCACAGAGGTTAAATAGAGTGATGCCTGTAAATCCTAGAATGGGCATCTCATATTCCAACAGTTGTCCTTCCTTGAAGAAGTATTATCCCTCAATGATTTTCAAGCAGCATCTGTGTGAATGTATTTCATTGTGAAATCCCTTGGACTACTCTACCTCTGGTACATATTGGCAGGTGTGTGGCCAGTTGCACTGCCATTTGCACTGCTGTGGGAAACAAGGTGCTGTCCCTTCCTGTGCCTGGGGGCCAGAGTTGAACACTGACTTCAGAAGCAGCCAGCAGCCACAGGCTGGGGTTGCTAAGGCAGTGCTTTGAATAGACACATTGCTTAAACAATCTTTTCTGGACTGGTACCCGTTTCTGGATGGCTTCTGACTGTTTGGTGAAAGGGAGTTGTGCCTGTCCTAAAATTATAGCAGGTGTTTCTCACAGGTATCCATTGCAAAACCCCTGTTTTCATGGTCTTAATCATTCTTTCAGAAGACTAAGGGAGTATTCAACAGAGGAAGATGGGACATGATTTNCATTCCAGCATGATGTTTATTTTGGAAAAAAAAAAAAAAAAAAGAAAAGTAAGCAGACTGCTAGAAATTGATCTAAGGCTGTATTTCCACAGCCTGTCTCTACCACGCAGGGGAGAGCAGCCTATGACAGGGTGTATGAAAGAGAAAGCAAGGGAGACTGACATTAATCCCTCTTGTAAGCAAAAGAGTAGAAAAGTATCTAGAGAAGTGGAGGGAATGATCAAATCTTTGACCAGGAACAAAAGGGAATAAACTGCTTTGTGAAAGGAAATAAAACAGATGAAAAAGAGGAGTGAATGGTCATGGCTGAGTCATTGTCTGTTTACTAGTTTACTCCTGGGTTTTTACAGCTCTGAGTCAGAAACCATAGAGAAATGTAAGAAACAAGGTTTTACACAGCCTTCCCATCCTCTGTTGACACGCTTCTATGAACTACTGAATGTAGTAATGACAATCAAATCCTGAAAATTTTAAGTTTGCTAAATGAAATACACGAACAAAAAAATAGTTTTGGCAAATTTATTTTCACTATAAACAGATTTCAAAGAAGTTTATAGGCAGACTCTACAAACTGAATTTGAGATCTTGTATTTTAAAAATCACTGTGTAACACTTGGTATTAGATGCAGTTAAGCTACATCTGATTAAATGAGCTGAAGACTGGGAACAAGACAGCTTACAAGTATAACAAATGTCTAGTTAGGTTTTAGAAAGCACTGATCAAAACGCCCAGTTTAATTATGTAGCTCATTATTTCTCTTCTTTCTTTAACTGTTGTATCTGTTAGCATGTTTTAAATAAAATTGTTGAAATAAACTGTTTTACCAAAGGGTGCTTGGAGTGCACAAATATGGTACCAGCTGCCCTAGGATACTTGAGACGTGCATGATCTTGGCAGAGGCAACACAGGACTGCAGGAAATCTCTGTCTTTCTAGAGATGCAGCTGGAAGCCTGGAAGGATGACAGAAGGTTCCTGGCCCGTTTCTAGCCACAAACTTTAGGTGACTGATTCCAATGTCAGGTCAGGCTGACTGTCATTATAAAGGTTCATGGGTTAGTATCAACTTCAGGCACCTGAAGTTTATCTGCAGTGACATGCGTGAAATGGCAATTCCCATATTTGTGAAAATTTAGGTCATAAGTGGCTTTAAACTGAAGAGGTTTATATGGGTTTAAGTAAGCCAGAATATGACAGTAGCGTTTTCAACCCACCACTTTTCTTTTTCAACTATCTACAACAAATCTGAAGTTGTTTGTTGAAGTGCATTTGCAAGTGAGAGAGATGGGGAAAACTGTGACCAAAAAAAAGCAGGTAAGAAAGCCCCTTCTATTGTGTCTTAATTCTCATGGCTGACTGTTCCTTGTTGCCATCAGACACCTTCAGTGCTGTCATGGTTCAACTGTGGTAGGCAGCTAAGAACCACATAACTACTTGCTCACAACCTTCCCTCCCACCACTAACCACAAAACCAACCAAAATCCCCCAAAACAAACAAAGAAGAAAAAATCACTCCCCCACAAACCAAAAATACAAAAACCTCCAGAAACCCACAAAAACACACACACCCAAAAAAACCCAAAAAAACCANAAACAATTCTAAGCAAAAACAGGGATAAGGAATGAAAAAAAAAAAAAAAAAAAAAAACAAAAACAAAAAAAAAAAAAAAAAACAAAGCCAAGAAAAATAAGTGAAAAAATACAATTGTTCCCCACCAGACAACTGATGCCCAGCTAGTACCCAAGCATCAACAGTCTTACAAACCTCTCCTCACATCTCAATTTTTATTCCTAAGCATGATGCCATATGGTAGGGACAATGCCATATGGCATTCTTTTGGTCATTTGGGGTCACCTGTCTTGGCTGTGCTACTTCCCAGCTCATTGTGCAGCCCCATCCTCCTTGCTGGAGGGGTGGGTTGAGAGTCAGAAAAGGCCCTGACCCTATGTCAGCACTCCTCAGCAGTAAGGAAAACATCTGTGTTATCAACACTTTTCAGCACGGATCCAAAAAACAGACCCGTAGCACCTACTACCAAAAAAAATCAATCCCAGAATTCTATCTCTCCCAATGCAAGTGTCTATGGCATGTGCACTGCAAATCTGTATTCAATTACTATTGCTAATATAATTTATGCAGCTTCTGAATTTAGGAAGTAAAATGGTTTCCATGGAAAAATAAGCTATCCTCTGTCTCCTGGGTTTCACTACTTCCACTTTTTACCTTACTTTCTACCTATTCTTTCTAGAATTTTTATATTTCTTTTTTTTTTTCTTTTTTTCTTACATATATCAATATTATTCATATTCCTTGTTAGTTTACTTTGTTCTCTATTTCCCTGGATGGATTACACCAGACTGAATTTTAATTGTCAGTTCTTCCATTATTTCAGTCTTCCTAGTATATTTCCTCAGTGCTATAAAATATCAGCCAAAGTTCCACTGAGTATTTCACAGTCCCTCATAGTCAGACTTTCTGACACCAAACCTAGTGCACTTCTTTCTCTGCTAAGAAGTCTCATAAGTACACCAAATATGAAGATTTTTTGTTTGCTACATACTGCATGTTCTCAGTATCAACTGTGTTTATACTTGTCTCAAGTCATTGCCTTATATGCAGAACTGACTCTAACTATGTAGGCTATTTAGCAGAAAAACAAAACCAAAAGGACTAAATAAAAAGAAACACTCTTTCCCCATCACCTCCTTCCCAACAGTTTATAGATCCTTGGGAAAAAAAAAATCCTCTTAAGTTTTTGCTTAGTTTCTTTCAAAATCAGTATCAAGGTAATTACTTTTCCTTTGATAAAGATTAAAGCCAAGCTCTTAGAGACCATGCTGAGTGTACTGCCATATCTGGTCTAACTGTCCGGGAGATCTGTAGCTACATCAGTGAATTACCTGACTGCCTTTATTATCTAAATTTCTATCAAAACTTTCTCTACTGTCATTCCAAGTGTTTATGCCATTTTTCTCAGCAGATTCTATTTCATTTCTCAGTAATGTTGCTATTCTTGCCTCCTGTTTTTTTCTTATCTGTGCCTTATATCCTGACACTTTAAATCATCATGCTCTGTATTGATTCAGTAAAGTGCACTGTTCCACTCATTTCGTATTGTACATATAAGCGAAAATCAACAAAAGTGTTTATGGGAAGTGAGGAGGACTGACAAATATGTCATTCTCAATTCTCAAGTTTTACCCTGATTAATGGGTGAGCGCTCAACAATATGAATAACAATTGCTGGTTTCACAACTGTCCGTAGGTGCCTGGCTGAATAGGATTTTGGTGCCTGAGTCCCTGGTGAAATCAATGAAAATTAGAATTGTTGTACCTAAATAGCCTGGTATTCCTGTCTGCTGTAATTACTACCAATAGGAGAGATACAAGTTTCTCTATGATATTTAAATACGTGTGAACAAAACTCAGCATCTCATAAAATTGCAATGAGCCATGAAATGAGAAGGATTGTTAAGAGCCTGATCCTTCAAAATCCTGTGGTTGTTTTGGTCTATAATAATAAGTAAGTAGATAATTTTGTTGATTTTGATCACAGTTTTTCCTGTTGTGTTTTGGACTCTTCATATAGAGGGTGTCTCTCATACTGACTATACTATAGTGAGGAAGACCTCTCATACTGACTATGCCATGGTGATGAAGTCTCATCATCACAAGACCCCAGAACCCTGAAATCTACAGTTCTTACGAGGAAATTAAGAGCTTCAGTGGATGGAAGTATTACCATGATGTTCTATGTCTATTCCCTAAAAGAAAAGTAGGGGAGAAAAAAAAAAAGGTGGCAATCTGACATTTACCCATGAAAAATGTCAATATCAAGGAAAACACACATTCAACATTCATTAGATTTTGATGGAAATTTATCAACAAGTTCTATTCAAAATCTCAATATATTAGAATGTCCTTAAAAGGAGAGTTAAACTTCCAACCAGATAGGTTTATTTTAAAAAATGCAAAACCAGTATGAATGTAAAACAAGAGCAAGGCTTTACTATATTAAGTAAAAAAAATGGATTGTTTTTCAGAAAAGCTTGATTTTCTCATCTAACTTCACATCTCTTTTAATCTGTCAAATTAGTGTGAAAGGATTGCCATCCCCTATTTTTCACTGAGTATTGATAACATACTGCCAGTTGTCTTTTTTTCCTCAGGATAGGAGGTAATTGCAGTTTCAGGGTTTTTTTTTTAATTATTATTTTGAAGTATCTCTTATCGTTGCATTTGGTTTTTTTTTCAATATAGAGGTGCATATCATTTAATACATTGAACATCTGCAACATATTTGAACTGGGGGAGTAAAACAGCAACCATAAGATGCACGCTCCTGATGCAGCAACATAAATATATTACTGACTATTAAATGTAAACATTTATCACCATAGTTACTGCTGCATGGCATCTTACTTCCCATAGCTATTTATAATTCTTTATAAAAGGTCTCTCAGGGAAAAAAAAGTGGTACCTTTTTATAGCTATCGACTTTTTAAGTGAACATCACTAAACTACCCTATTCTGAGGCAAATACTTTCTTCGCAGAAATTTTTTTTAATCATTTCTAATCCAACTTCATCAACAAAAAAAGATATTTTAGGTTAACTATTCCATTTTTTTATGTTATGCACAGTCCTTAATACCTGTGAAAAGTGAGTTAGAAAGCGATGCAAAAGTATAATAGGGTGCCCATAGAGATGGTGGATGCCCCATTCCTGTAAACATTCAAGGCTGGGTTACAAGGGGCTCTGAGAAATGTGATGTAGCTGACGATGTCCCTGTTTGTTGCAGTGGGGTTGGACCAGATGGCGTTTAAAGATCCCTTTCAACCCACATCATTCTGTGATTCTATAAATATTCTACACTCAGACAGAGAAGATGTAAGCAGCTACAACTATTGCAAGCCAATAGGAGGCCCAAAGGATTACTTCCCCATGGAGTTCTCCTCCTGAAAAACTCATGTTTCTTCAGTAAGAACAGCTTCGACTCCAACAAAGATCTGAGGGGCTGTTTAGTTAGTAGGTGAATCCTTTTTCAGAAGCAGCTTCCTGGTTGTGTCAGTGCTAGGGTTAAAGTGTGGACTGAGCTTGTTTTCTCCCTCAGGATCGACTGGCAGCTGTTTCAACCTCTGTAGAAGTTACAAAGATAAGTAAAACCTCAGTTTCACTGCTTACTGCTCTAAGAAGCTTGCAACAATGGAGCATCTTTGTGCATTGGCTTCCAGCCTCCGAAAAGGGGTGGCCCACTTTTTAAGTGGTCCTTGGTCTCATACTCTCTTCTGAAATATGATAGTTATTACTTTAGAAGAAAATATTTTATGTTGGTCCAATAATTCTGCAGTAGTCCCTAAAAGCTTAATTTCATTTTATTTAGTTCATTTTTGTTTGAGATTTGTGGCTAAAATACATAAGCTATACCAGCTTAATACATTACATTCAGCAGCTGATCTTCCATTACTGTATGTGCACTCCTAACCCATCCCACTGCAAGACAACACAATTTATTGTAAATTTCAAAGGAAAAATGTGCATGTAATCTGCATTATTTGGCAACCTAGCTAGGCCAGGAATAAGTGGCTGGACTGTACCGTACCCTGCTATGTCTGCTTTACTTAATGACGTGTGTTTGAGCCTTCTGGAAATGCCAAATACCCATTTAAAGTTCATGTTTGTAATAATGAAAAAAGTATCAAATACACATCAACTTTTCTAAGATGATGCCTGTGAAAAATGCAGTTAAATCTTCTGTATTTCTTTTTTCCTGTTCTTAATTCCACATTTGTCCACTTATTCCCTGGAATAATGCTGTTTTCATTGACCTAAGAGTTATACAAGATTCAGAACATGAACAGTTAACTCATTTCCTTAATATATTCCCTTCTCTTTTTTTTATCACCTCTCCTTACGGTCACTGGTCTTTATGTCAGCTCGTTTCTCTTATGCTATGCCTTTAATACACTTACCCTGCCACTTACATGACTGCTCATCTTCCTCTGTCACTTCTTCTAAGTCTAAAAACAGTCATGTGTGCCATCAGTGAAGCTCACATATTCATTTATCATTTGGAAGCAGGCTGTTATTTTTTTCTAAAATCTGATCCCTTAGCACTACAGCCAACCAGTTCTTGCAGTAATCATTTCCCACATTCTCCCCTCTAAAGAGGATTAATCCTATCTTTAATACTTCTTTTCCCTTCCTCTGATAAATTGTAGGAGGAAAGGCTGTTTGTGGTCAGCACTCCTCAGGCTGGCAACTCTGCAATCTGGTTCAATTTCTTTTTCCTTTTTTTAAATGCACAGGTGCTGTATTATGGTTGGGCTCTACAAGCAATCAATCCCTTTGCAGCCAAATTGGTAGGGGAAGATATTTTTTGTTGGGACATTTAACTGGTACTGGAGAAGTACACATTTTGTTGCAGATTTTTTTGACTGACTCTGAGCAGCTCATCGTTTCTCTGTACCTCAGTTCCAAGTCAATAAAATAGAAGAAAAATATTTTCTTCTTCTCATCTTTTCTCAGAATGTTCATAGAAAAAATCCACTTTATCTCTAATAACGATCAGTTAGACATAGAAAGCAAGTATTAAATATTAATTACAATTATCTGCTCATTTCTCAGGGAGAATAGCAGCCATGGTCTTTTCTGCCTAGTTTTCTTGAAACAGCTTTAGAGTAATGAGTGGTATTCTTCCCTGGTTTTTGACACAGAAGAGTTATATGAAGACACTTCTTTCACACAATAATCCTTACCCTTTTCCAGAAAAAGATGAAAAAAGTTTAAATAACCTTTTAAATGAAATATTGCAATAGTCCAGCACTTTAAGGATGAAAGTGCAGTTTTCTAAAAGGTCAGTTCAGTCCCTGAAAATGTTTTCAGTTTAGACAACACATTATGAGCTCTGTAGTATCTAGTAGCAATTTTCAGCACCACTAACAATAGGAAGTAAATTCCAGTCACTCACAGTAAGATGGCAATGTGGTGACATTTGATGCTTGAATATGTGTGCTCTGAGTTACTGCAAGAACCTGCCCGATGAGGGGGGAGAACCTTTCCCTAGCTAACTGCATGAATTTTAGATATACGTGAAAAATAAAACCAGAACATGCTATAAAGTGATTGCAAGTCATCAGCCTGCGTGGCAGTTTCCCCCACCCTCATTTAGCAAACAAGAATTGAAATTTATCAAATTAATAAATCCCAATGAAACCAATAATCTCACATTTTCTGTACAATTTTATTTGACAGATCTTTTTATCTTTTTCTTCCAGTGAGCCACTACCATTATGTTTTATTTTCCAGATGTATGTCCTTGCTCTTTTAAAACTACAGCAGTTCCACTACGCAATAAAGCTATAAATTTATAGAACATTCTTCTAAAGTGCCTGCTTGTTTCATAATTCCACTTCCATATCTTTAGTTGTTCTAAAATATATTGAACTGTCAATGTGAGGGTCAGGAGATTAGAACACTTTCTAGCTTCTCTGCCAATGCCTTTGTTTAACTTGGAAAATAAGCTACACCACCAAGGGAGTGATGAAATAAAGGATATATAGAGTCACAAAGGCATAAAAATATTAAACTCTGTATGCCACAGACTTTTCTTAAGAGACAGAGTGCTATATCCACAAGTATTTACTTTGGGCACCCACCAGCAAACTGCTTTAATAATTGTAAAGAATACAAAAGAGTGCACAAAGGTTTTGCATTTAAAAAAAAATATTTAAAAATTACTCCCTGCTCTCAGAGTTACTGTCTCAAAGAATCATCTGCCTTTTGACCCTGATATGTTATGCATATTGTCTGACCCTGGTTTACTCTAAGTTAGTTTAAATTTCATTTAATCATTTGCTTTTACCTGGAAATCAGCAAACATCACAGGGCTTTCTTGGAATTTTTTGAGTCCTTCCTTGGTTTTCATAATATTGAAGGCAAACATTACGTGTTTTCTTATAATTTCCTAGGAAACAGACAGAATGGATATAAAATGTCTTGCAGAACTCATAAAAGGACAAAACATCACAGGATAATATTTATTAATATCTAACTTCATTTTATACCTAAAAATATGTTTATACTGACAGATAAAACTCACCTTTTCAAATTAGAACAACTTTATGAACATTGATAATTAATTAGAAAGTGTGAAAATGAATGGCTTTGTATTTGTGGGAGACCCAATACTGAAATGTTGTCAGAGAGAGAGACCATCTGTGATGGACCTTTTTTCAAGCCCAAGAAATGAAGGTGTTCTAAGAGGCAAGGAGAAAGTGAAATTGTGAGCATTTTAGCTTATATTCAGGTATATATGACTTTGTAGTAACAATCCAAGGCTTGTTATTTATGAAGTTTCACAAAACCTCTAAAGCCCCTGCCTTTTTCCTGGAACACCTTTTGATTCACAGTTTGTCTAAAAATTATGACGCTCACAGTCCAAGTACACTGGTAGAGCTTAGGGGTAACCAGAAAAATTGCAAATCAAAATTTACTGTTGAATGTACTTATCAGGCACCTGCCTACAGTATACTATGAAAAGCACAAATCACAGGCCACCTCAAACAAATCAGAATCTTCTGAAAATACCTCTCCACTCTGAGGAAGACATCCAAGTCACAACACAGACAAATGATCATTAGCTCCTCCCTCCATTTTCATCTAGGCTTGCGGAAAACCTCTTTATGAGTGGTTATCCTATAATGAACCTCAGCTTTTTTCCCTTTTTTTTCTTACTTTACTTGTTGTCTCCTCTTGTTGAAACATTTATAAATGTAAAACAATTAAAATTAGAATTCATTACAAGAACGGGACTTAGAAATCACACACTGAACAAAGACCAGTGTGATTTACCAGTTAGCTTAGTGTTTAGAAGTCAAGTTCTCTGAGGGAGGAGAGGGGGAAAGCCAAGTTCTTACCTAAATTTGTCTCCTATTCATTCCCCTAGAAATCTCCCTGAAGATGCTTAAATATAGCACACCTGTTTTTTTGGCACAGCTTTTACAAGATACACCTTGATTTTTTAAAAATTATTTTTACATCTTCTCCATGTGATGATCACCTTATATATAGATGACATTTCCCTTTTCTTTGTATTTGGGTATTTCCCTAAACACACCCATTAAGAACCATTCTGCACAGGTACTCTTTTAAGCCCATGGATTTGAAGAAGTAACCTTTCTCAGAATTGTGGGCTCAGCTTCTAGCTCGGATCTGTCCATGGCAAAATTGTTACATTTCAGACAATCACTTCCAGCTTTTTTCTTACCTGTATCTCATACCTAGCAGGAGATCCTTGTAAAAATCGCTGTGGTTGATATTTCCACTTGATTCAGTATATTCTCCAAACCCTTTTGTCCCTAGTATCTGAACGCAGGTGAATCATGAATTAATAAATACATGTAAAATTTGTCACTTTAACTCTGTATATTTTCCTAATATAGATATGTGCTGAGGAGAGTTGTATGTGTTTTGAGGGTTTGTACTGCAGCAAGTTAGAGCTGTGCTTTGCTCAGAAAGTTATGTATTTCACACACAAATCACTGCAAGCACAATGAGTGTGCCTTGCAAAAAACAAATGTTGTTCTGCAGGGTAGGTATTTCTGTGTATTTGAAGAACAGAAAGCTCTTCTTTTTCACATTTTGATTCTAATGTTTGTTTGGTTTTTTTAATTGTCAATTTTCATAGGGTTAGTATGTAATTTGGTCCTTTGATCCTTTTCATTACTTTTTGCTTTCTTTCTTACTAGTTTTCAACTGGATATCTCAAAACAAACAAAATCACACACACACACAAAAACCCCCAACAACAACAAACAAACAAACAAACAAAAAACCCCACAACTTAGAAAAGTGTCCGTGGTATTATTTTCCTTTAATATCCCCAACAACAAATAATAAGTTCAACACGGTGTAAGGCAGATGCTACCAAATAAGTGCACATAAAAAGATTTTTAGTATCCCACTAGGCACCTATCTAATATAATACTAGAGAATATTTCTCTTCTCATTCCATTTAAATATTGAGACAAACAAGTTATACCACTCAGTCTAAACCTCAGGACTAGATCCAGGCAGGTGGAACAGTGAATAAGTTTTCTCAAAGCCTAAAAAGTAGCATAACTAATAGTGTCCCAAAGGAAGAGAAATTCTCACCAGGAGTCCACGTAGAGAGAAAAAAAAAAGAGAGTGCTCAAAAGAGACTTCTGATGCCTTAGCAGGAAAAAGGATCTAAATGTATTGCTCTTAACTTTTGACCTGGCACTACAGTCCTTTGAGACCTCTACCTTCTGGATGAAAGGGAAAGAGAAAGAAAAGATGGGTCTCAGTGTCACCTGGACAAATAAGAATACTGCGTTCTTCAATCCTGTGACCTTGGCTATGCGATTTACCTTGTTGGGTAAAATAAGCACCAGCAATCTGTGCATATAAAGAAGATGTCAAAGTTCAGGTAGTACCAAAATAATTTGGGATTTTTTATATATTTAGACTTTTAAATAATGCAGATTTCTAGCTACCCAGAATTTTTTAAAGCAGCATTATTCTCAAATCATACTTACAAGAAGGACAAAATCTTCAAACATCCACTAAAGCACTTCATTTTGGACATATAAATAGTTTTATAAATCTGTCTCACTGAAAATCATTTCAGAGACCGCAGCTCAGCTTTCATTTGGGTATTTGTTTACATGTAATCTGGATTTTTCTTTTTAAGCAATTGTGTAATCCAGGGACAACATACTATTTATCAACATATCTAATCTCACTTACATAATGTAGTACATCAATCCATTAATGTGATCTTACCTTATTCTACTCAGGCTAAAGAGATGTTAAAGATACATGGTTGGAATTTTGATTCTGTTGTAGTTAGTTTATTTCAGTGGATTGCAATTAGTTTTCATGTGCTTGTGCAAAACCTTGGCAGTGATTAAAACTTGTGTCCTGTATTTCTTTAATTTCCTTAAATTAACATTTTTTTCTTTATCTGGAACACAAATTTTTACTTTCTTAATAAAAAAAAATAAAATCAATATCTTTATTTTTCATGTATGCAGTTTACGTTTAATTCACTAAGCTGTTATGTCAAGTCATAACATATATTGAACTTTTAGGTACCAATAAGAGGCTTTCTATATCTCTACATGTAAGAAAGAAAAGGGGGAAGAAGAGATGTCCTGTTGCCTAATAATACCTCACCCTAGAACAAAATTCTGTATGAAATTTATGCTTGAGACCTGTTAGTTATGCTGCTGATTCCAAGACGTCCTGCTTAAACCAGAATTATAATGTAAAAAAAAGGTGGAAGATTTTGGTTTGGTCTCTTCAAATAACTCTCTTCAGAGGCTAAAACTTGTGATATGCATCAATTCCATCTGAGATGATGGTCACAGAATCACAGAATGTTTAAGATTAGAACAGAGCACTGGAGGTCAGTCTAGTCCAACCTCCCTGCTCAAGCATAGTCACCTAAAGTACATCACTCAGGACTGTGCTTTGGATTTTCCAGGGAAGGAGATAGTGCCAGAATCTCTGGGGAACCTGCACAAGTGCTCCATCATCCTCACAGGAAAGTTCTTTGTTATATTCAGGTAGAACTTTCTGGTTCTCGTTGTTCATGGGTGTGCTGGTTTTGTCTAGGGTAGAGTTAATTTTCTTCCCAGTGGCTGGGATGGGGCTGTGTTTTAGATTTGTGCTGAACACAGGATTGATAATACAGAGATGTTTTTCTTATTGCTGAGCAGGCATTTTCTCTCTTCATACTCCCACACCAGCAAGGAGGCTCAGGGTGCATGGGAGGTTGGGAGGAGACACAGCTGGGACAGATGACCCAAACTGACCAGAGGGGTATTCCAGACCATTAACATCATGCACGGTACATAAAGTGGGGTGAAGAAGGAGGGGGGCGGGGGGGGTGCGCTTTGGAGTGATGGTGTTTGTTCTTCCAAGTAATCATTACATGTGATGAAGCCCTGCTCTCCTGGAGATGGCTGAACACCTGCCTGCCCATTCCTCATTTTGCTTTACTTGTGTGTGCAGCTTTGCTTTCGCCATTAAACTTCCTTTATCTCAACCCATGAGTTATCTGGCTTTTACCTTTGCAGCACTCTCTTTGATCCTGCTGGCGGGGAGTGAGTGAGTGGCTGTGTGGGTCTTGGTTGTTGACTGGGGTTAAATCACAGCAATTGGGTTCATTGAACCCAGGAGAAGCATTTCTTATAATATTGAAAGCTTAGATACAGAATCACAGAAGCTGAGCTGGAAGGGACCTACAAATATCGAATCCAGCTCCCTGTCCTGCACAGCATTGTCCCCAGGAGTGCCTTGGAGCATTGTCCAAACACTACTTGAGATTTGTCAGGCTTGGTGCTGGGACCACTTCCCTGGGCAGGCTGCTCTAGTGCCCAACCACCCGCTGGGTGAAGAACCTTTTCTTGATATCCAACCTGAACCTCCCCTGACTCAGCTTCAAACCATTCCCTTGGGTCCTGTCACTGGTCACCACAGAGAAGAGACCAGTGCCTGCCTCTCCTCTTCCTCTCATAAGGAAGTTGTAGATCGCAATGAGGTCTCCCCTCAATCTCCTCTTCTCCAGGCTGAACAGACCAAGTGACCTCAGCAGCTCCTCCTACAGCTTCCCTTCCAGGCCCTTCACCATCATCGTTGCCCTCCTTTGGACGCTCTCTAACAGCTCCATGTCTTTTATACATTGTGGCACCCAAAACTGCCTCCAGCACTCGAGGTGAGGCCGCCCCAGCGCAGAGCAGAGCAGGACAATCCCCTCCCTTGCCTGGCTGGCGATGCTGTGCCTGATGCACCTCAGGACAGGATTGGACCTCCTGGCTGCCAGGGCACTGCTGGCTCATGTTCAACTTGCCATCGACCAGCACCCACAGGTCTCTTTCTGCAGTGCTGCTCTTCAGCATCTCTTCCCTAATCTGTACAAACATCCATAGCTGCCCCACAATTACCTGTCATTGAAGAAATTTGAAACCATATCTTCAATACAGTATATGACTATAAATTAAATAAATTCCAATTTTAATCTTCATTTTGGAGCTGCTCCAAAAAAAGGTCAGATGGTGGATGAAATTAGTGAAACTTTGATCTGACATTAAGATTCCATCTGTACTAAATAGTATATATACAGCACAGTATAGATCATAGCCAATGGCTAGGTGCTCTAACACATATTATAGCTGCAAAAATACTGATTACTGGGAATGGCGCTTGAGCTAACTCCCTGACTGTAGTTGGGCATGGTTTGAGATGGACTGACCTCACAGAGGACAGAACTGTGCTAAGGACTAACAAGAAGGACAACTGCAGTGCTAGGGCTTGGGCCCATGCTCTGGCCCAAGTGATTTTACTGGAAATCAACACAGTGTAAAAGTAATGAGAGTTTTCCATGAAAGAAAAGGAAAATATACAAGTTTTTGAAAGTTCAGCTAAACAACTTTGTGTTTAGCAGTGCCTGCACTAAACTGAACCTCTTCAGCTGACCTTTATTTATATCTTGGAGAGTTTTTGCCTGTGTTTTAAACGAAAAGATAATTTATCCAGGAGGCAGGATGGCATTTCAGTTTCTTTAGAAAATAATAGATAACTAGAAAACGAGAGAAAACATCATCTGTTTTTGCTCTATTTTTTTAAGCAGGATTTTTAGAAACCTTATCTTAGTAAAACAAATAACCTTCTCCTTCAGCTGTGAACAATAGCAACAAAAAAACTTCTACCACAGTCTTAAAATCTGCAGAATAAAAAACTCCTTTATAGTCATAGAAAAAAAATTGTAAAGCTTTAGAAGATGAGATGACTGAAGCTCCAGCCCTTAGTGAATTATGATAAAAAGGGGAACGTCCCAGTGTCCAGCTTTAATTGTTGTTCATTAGCTTGAAAATGCCACATAAATGTGAAAGATCCAGTTACTGGATTAGCTATGTGTGTTTGATAAAAGACGCATCAATCGTTACTAGTTTCGAGTTGTTTCCATAAGAGGTCTTAAAAGGGAAACGCAGCTTGGTGTTTGTGCTGCAGATGGCACCCAGTAATGACTCTGCCGCTGTTGAGCTGGCTGCAGAACTGTCAGCCCTGCCTTTTGCTCCATCTTTCCAGAGGTCTGTTTGTTTGCTTTGTGACAGATAAGAATGGGGGTAATTGTTGTTAGCAGACAAAAAGGAAGAACAGGGTACAAATTTTGTTTATGCTGTGTGATTTCTATTCCATCTTTTTCCCTTTGTTTTTAAATTCAATTTTCCTTTGGGTGCCCTTACCAGTTTCACATGCTCACTCTCCTCCAGTGTTGTTTAGCTGTGCAAAATGAATAACAAGTTATGCTGTAAGAAATGCTTCACTAATTCCCTTGAAGGTCAAAAAGCTAGAGACAACATTGTCGTTGAGCTATAGCACTGAAGAACATCTAGCCATTAACTTGGAAAATATTCAGAGGCAGTCATTCCATCATTTGTCCCATTGCATAGAATGCAAGGAGTGAGTGAAAACTTAAATTAATTGCTATAATTTTTTTTTTTTCACTTTGATTACAAGTTCAGCTCCAACAAAATTTCCAGCTAAAGTTTCAAAGACTATTTATATGGCTCCTCTAAAGGCAAGAAGTACTGAGTACGTCCTGTGTCAGCTTATGCTGTAAAGGTATTCAGGAAAGACTATTCATGAAGTCATGCACTTGAATGATGTAGACTCACCATAGAAGGAGAGCATATTTAACTTGAGTCTATGTCATCCTGGGTAAGTTCCTAAACTGATAGATAAAATCTCTTTGAAATATTTTAGAAACCTTTTCTCACTGGGTTTTTGGTGCGGGATTTGTTTGTTTGTTTGTTTTTAATTTTACTTTTTATTTTATGTACCCCTTGACGTGGTAATCAAACTCCCTGTTTTTCTCAGAAACTCTTTTGTGTATTGAATGTGAAATATCTGTTCTAGTAATTGGACACTATTGAAAGGGGTGGCTTGAATGGTCTTAATTTCCCCAATGAGTTTTTAAAACCATTACAATCTCCAATAGATACCTGCTATATTTTATATTTAAATATATTTTACAGGCAATCCTTGTTTGTTTGTTTGTTTGTTTGTGGTTTTGAGGGGGGTTCCGGAGGATTTTTTGTTGTTGTTGTTGTTGCTTTTTGGTTTGCTTTTTTTTTTTTTGCTAAATAAACCTGGTTGGGTCAACTTACAACATTCGTGCCTAAATGACATTGATGTACAGAGAGATGTTCACATATGTAGCAGCATTATAATTGCTGTATCTTTCATTGGGACTCCATCAATCACTGACAGTTCTGCTTTTAAAGGTACGTGGTATGGAGGACCATAACAGGGTTTTTTCATCCATTTTGACAGCTGTGTAACAGACAGCAAGATGTTATCTTTCAAAATCTGATTCTCCTCTTATTTATATCAATTCTGATTAACTCCACTTGCTTTAATGGAATTAAATAAATAATAAATTGTACCATTACAAAGTAGACTGAAGTTAAGATCACAGTGCATTTGACAATATTTACTACATAGTTGAAGGAAAAGAACAATTATATGCTAGAACTAGGTTTTCATTTTTATCTTCCAAATCACAATTTTTTTACAGCGTTTAGGTTCAGTTCACAACAGGAAAAAGAGAGGCAGGGAAGAAGGCAAGCAGGAAGGCAGGCAGGCAGGCAGGCAGGCAGGCAGGAAGGAAGGAAGGAAGGAAGGAAGGAAGGAAGGAAAGAAGACTCAAACCCCCCTAACCAGGAATAAAACCTCATTTATTTTCATCCCATTGACACTTAGAGCCCCACTGACTTTACCAGGTAATTCTGGCTTATACTAGAACAAAAGAAGAACCAAATTAAATGCATCTCTAACTGTAAGTAATATTTGCATGTGTGTGTGCACATGTATTGTATGTGTATGTAGGTATGATCACAGAATCTCCAGAGCATTTTTGTGCACTATTAATAGCAATCTTGATATGCAGGCAGATATATATTTCCGGAGTTTTTTTAACATAGTGATGAGAGGCTTGTACTGAGATTCTTTATCTATACGTAGAGCCACAAACATAATTTTGGAAAACCTCATAGCCATACATTTTCTTTTCCAGGCACTCCCTTCGCCTCTGTCCACATTTGTATACTACTATTTCCTTTCCTTAGATATGCACAAAATGGTTCTCCAGTCTTCTCTTTGCCATAGCACAAAAAAAAAATCCCAAGGCTGTCGTGAAGCTCACTTGCTGAGGTTATGCAGGGCATTTAGTGCCCTGACATCAACATGCTGAATATTAGGTGCTGCTAGAATTAAATATTTAAAGTTTAAAGTTTTCTCACGAAATTTCTCATCCATTACCATTTCTTCATTTTGTGTAAAACTCTCATTATGTCTTTTTATTCCTGAAATAGGTTATTGATTCTTTTACAGGGAATCTTTTACCATTTTTAAAATTATTGCTCTGATTATAAATTTCATGCAGTTTTGTAGTGTTGAAAATTTCCCATTGTCTGATTTCACATCATTGGGTGAATAACATTGACTCCCAAATACAATTCTTTTAAATTTTAAATAAACATGGCTACATTTTTTAAAGTTAGACTTGCTGCCCAAACAAATTCTAAAACTTCCCCTATCCTGTGAGAATGCTGACTTCACCTGGAACTGACAGTACTCAGGTCCTATGAAAAAATGACTAATTTCATTTGAGACGTTAATAGGGAGGTAAGTGTTGGAGGGTAGCCACTTAAACTAAAAGGCTGCTGCTCTGAAGTCAGGCTGCCTCTAACTTTGTATTTTACCAGTAGCCTTGACCCCATCTCACTACACCAAGGGTATAAAGAAAGGACTTTTGTGTTCGTAGGCAAGTGCATTGCTGAAAACTGTGACAAGGACATCCTGTGGTCCTCTAGCAGTTTTGGAGGAGGCTGTAGATCAGGACAATCTGAAGGTCCAGGAGAGCAATTCAGTTCACTCTGAGCTTAGGTAGACTTTTAAAGGCTGGACCTTTGATTTGCTCTCCAGGCTTTGTTGGTTGTATTGATTAAATCTCTGTTAAGTACATAGGAAATGTACATATTTATCTTTTCTTTAGACACCAACATTCAGGGAAATTAAATCTGGATCTAAATTCCATTGTGCCAAACTATTCTTACTAAGCTTATATCAATGTAAGTATTGAATATTATGATAAAGAAATCTGCTGCTAAATCACTGCTACAATTAGGACTGACTTGGCTTTTACAATGTGAAGATACAAATGACTTCTATCCCTGTGTGAGCCTCAAAACACATGGATAATCCTCTCCAGTAAAGAGAAGCCAGCTTGTCCTTAGCTGTCTTATTGCTTATTTTTCAGAAGGCTCTCAAATCAGACACAAGGGGATGAACTTTTAAAAGTTCATTTCTTTTGAAATAAACTTCAAACTTCAGACACACCATAGCTCCAGATGTTTAATTCCCATGCATGCTGATTGGCAGAGTGAAGGCAAAAGCATGTTTTAAAGAAGTTATTTTTTACTTAATACAAAAGGACACCTGTGCCTCCTATCTCCTAAAAATATCCACCTTATAACTCCCTTTCTGCTCATCTTCACTTCCACATTGAAATGTTCCCTTGTTCTGTTTTTCCATGTGTTTATCCTGACCACCATACATCTCTGCATGAGAGCAAAGAACAGAAGCTCAGAAATCTCTGGAGTAGTAAAGCTGCCAGAGGAACGAAAAGCAGATTTTAGAGATGGGCTTGCCTGCAGAGTCTATATGTCACATAAGACTTTCAGCAGGTCTGCTGAAATGCACCTTTGTGGGAGCAAAAAAACTGCTTTGGGAGCAACCAGGATCCTGGTGAAAGCTCTTTCTGTTCAGACCAGCTGCTTGGTTAGTCCTCAGAAAACACTGATGGGATTGTTTCAAGTTTTATGCACATTTGCCTAAGGCATTGGATGGGTACTTCTTTAAACAGAAAAACAAATAACGACATCACAAATGATTAAGAAACTAATAAAATGGTTATTTTTTTTTTATGGGACCTCATCCCCCCTGCACTTGGACGTGCAGATGTATTTTTTAGTTCATCAGCGACTGTCCTGGCAAGGGAAGTCATCAAAACCCTGTAAAGGTAGATGATAGAAATAGGATAGACAAAGCTCCTTTCCTGTTGTGGGCTGGAAATGCCAGCAGCTCCCTCACAAAGCATTTTTAAAGTTCAGGCCTGGGACAGCCACTTTGATTAACCATCTCTCGTTCTTTTAAAAAATTCCAGGGTAAGTCAATATTGTCTTTCTAGAGATTGGTTTCTCAGTACAGAAAGGTGAGAAACAACCTCCTTCCTTTCATTTTTTTCTGTTATTCTGGGTTTGGTTTTTTTGCTTGTTTGGGGGTTTTTGTGTGTTGGGTGTTTTTTTGTTTGGTTTGGGGTGGGGTGGATTTGGTTTCTTTGTTTTGTTTTGGTTTGGTTTTGGTTTTTGTTTGTTTTGTTCTTATTTTTAGTTGCAGCATCTCCAGGCAGGAAGTGTAGTAAACAGTGCATTTTAATTTTGACAAATTCTGCCAGCTATGGTCAAAGACCTAATTTTTGTTGTTGTTGTTGTTAGGAAAAGGGAAGGGACAAATTTTTATGAGAGATTGTATGTTAAACTTAATTTCAGGGACTGATTTATCTAACTGGATTTTTTCTGTGTTTGTGTCAGAGGACAAATAATTTAAATGAAAACATTTGCATTTTATTTCTAGTTTCAGTTATTCAACTTTGGTACCAGACACAGGCTGACATTTGGAGGAATCTATGTCTTTACTCCCACAGATTTTTAGCTGAAGCTTATCAGTAAAGGGGTTCTTTGTTAAAAAAAAAAAAAAAGAAAAGGCAACACACCAACCAAACACCCAAAAACCCCACAAGAAAAAGACCTTTCAAAAAACCCCAGCAAACCAGCACGAAGCTAAATGAAAGAGGATGTATTTCCATGTGGTTTTGACAGCACTGGTCATAAGAAGCTCTATGGGAATGTAGTCTCTGATTCACTAGATGCGTCTATGTGTGTTCTTTGAAACGGAGTGGTGGGATGGGCAATTCTCTGCAGCTAGTCTGTCCCTTGGATAAAACTGCTGATCTGCGGCATCTTTTCTAAAAGCTTATTGCTGTTTTTAGTGCTTCATGTCTTACTCCAGAGAAAGAAGCAGCTGTGAACTCCACTGCTCCATGCCTTCTGTGTGACTGCAGTGATCTGTGATCATAGTATTTGCTTTCGTCCAACTTCAACTTTTCAAGGAGTTTGCCTGTTTAAGGCAATTTTACAAAAGGCGCTCTTGAGAAAGCATGGTATGGCATAAACACTGTCTGGGATCTTTCATGGATTTTTTTTTTCTTATTTTTTGCTTTCTATCTTTCCTATTTTCTGCCCTGTGACATGAAAAAAAATCATTCTTCCTTTGGTATAATATACCTACAGCATGTTCCCAAAGATGACACAGAACACAAAAGGAAGCTAGAATCCCCTTCAAGACATGACTGATTTTTATACCGTTCCTGGAATTCAAATCAATTATTAGGTCAGTATATAAAATCAGCTCTAAATGGTTTTGTGATAATTCATATTTGCAGAGCAGTTACAGTCCTATCAGTAAATCTGGACTTTCCTCCTATTCTACTGAGTTTGCTTTTGCCTCAGCAACATAGATGTGTATTTGTTTTGCAAAAAAGCATAGCTTCTGGCTCTAACAAACCAATCAAACATTTTCTGTTCCTCTGGACTTGTTTTGGTGCTTTTTGTTTTGAAATAATCAAGAACTTAAGTACAGGAAGGTGTTGTTGCTGGAGGATGTTGTGTTTCTCTTTCTTTCCTGCCCATGCCAAATACACCCCTGGTGGTAATATTCAAGGGAAACAAGAACAAAGAGAATAAGAAAGAGAAAATGAAGGGAGTCGTAGAACTAGACAAATCTATGATTGCAGATACTCTACAAGAGTCACTCACAGCTCAGATCATTAACACAAAGAAAAAAGGAAGGTGAAAAGTTGTTCATTGGTTTTAAATTGGAATGGGGAAAGCTGATCTGTTAATCTCACAGTACACTGACATTTCCTCTGACTTCAAAAAAATACGCTCCTATGATGAATTGATAGAAACAGAAAAAAAGAAATAAAGACAAAATTCTCTCAAACCGCATCAGGGATTTATAGCTGGAGTAAGCACTAGTTGCTGCTAACTGGGGAAAAGCAGGCATTCAGCTGGTGACAGATGGTTTGTGGAAACACTTTGGTCTTTAAGGAAGAGAGCTCCTTAGGCTCTAGTGAAAGCAGAAATTTAGCCATTGATGGAAGGAAGAGGTGCTAATAAGGACAGAGAGTGAGTCAGGTCAGTTAGATTTTGGTGGTTAACTGTATATTCATTTTGACAGTTTTCTGTCATGAACGACAACAAATCACATAGTCAGAGCTCAAGATGCTGGCAATACCACAGGAAGGTGAAACAACTTAGTGAGTCACAGATTTACTAGGATGGCTAATGCATCTGAGATTTGCTGCCCTGTGGCCTTTTAGCTCTGAATCATGGCATACGTGTGATGCAGACTACATGAAATGGTGACAGCCATATGCCTGTGCAGCCAGTCCAGTTGAGACTGTGGAAGTATTTGGCTGAGACACTAATATGAAAAACAAAAACCGATATGGTCAACCTATTTAAAATAAACGTTGGCCTAAATATTCTTGCAGTATGACACAGTTTAGGGGAGCAGCAACAAGCATATTTGGGGGATGTGTGACATAAGGGTCAATTAGAGAAAAACATAATCCTATACAGTTTATTCTGAGTAACCTGAATTATAGTTTACCTTATTTACAGTGAAATATCTACTACAGAATAGAAAATCATCTCTTTTAAGGAAGATATTAATATGAGATAGCACCATTTGAGTGGTTACCATATCTGCCATATCTATATTATATCAATATCATATTCAGTTCAGCCATAGCAGAGTACAATAAACATCTGTTTTCCATTCCTGACCTATGTAAGTCCTTTGAAAAATATCCTGTGTCAATTTTTCCATTGTTTAGAATTTAGGCTTGGATTTTTTTTGGAATAACAGTGGCTAAAGTCATAAACGTAGTTAACTTTTGCTTGTTGTTTTATTCTGCATGTAAAACTGCATAAAATGTGCATTTGCTCAGGTTTACACACCTCTCCATGGAGCCAGTGCGATTCAAAAACTGCAGCATGTCCTATTTCTTCGTTTTGCACAAAAACATGCTGTGGAGGTTGAAGTGCCACAACCTTCTTATCGCATTTATTCATCTGGAAACTTAACTGAACTAAATAACTAGGATGCAACCACACAGGACCTTAACATTTAACACTGAATACATTGAACCGAGTCCACACCAGCTGGCAACTAGCAAAGAGAGCAAAACAGCAGTTAAGCAGAAATCAGAGTTATTCTGATATAATTATGAAAAAGCAGGAAGTCCGTATTTTTCAAACTGGACTGACAAATTTTCCTGCATTCCCTTTGTGTGAAAATTCTATACATTTTTTTACCTACCATTCTGCTGATGAGTTGTGTAGCTTAGATTACACACCTGAAGTGCATACTAAAAGAAGTTACATTAAAATAAATGAGCCTATTCATTTTCAGAGAGCTTTGAGAGAGAAAGGCTTAAACATTCACAGCAGGTGGCACTACCTATTTCATTTAAAAATATTGCCAGGGAAAAGAAGAATCTAATAGCTATCTGATGTCTGGAACGAGTTGTTAGGAGTATTACATCCAGTATCGACTTTGGGCCTTCAAAGAAACCAGAAAGACCCTAGTATCTACGTTTCATTTACATGCAGACCTGACTGGTAACCTATGCCCTTTTGTTCACTGTGTCACCCTTCCATACGTCCTGCCGCTGATGTCAAATATCTTTTCTAGGGTAAATGTCAGAGGAAGAAGGGAGATTTTTCTTGCATGAAGAGTTTCATTGCCTACTCCCTAAATCTGAAATGTCAGCTGTTTTTCTTTCTGGTTAAAATGAAAAAAAACCCAATATTTTCCATGGGCCAATTAAACACATATTACCAAGAATCATGGGGTTGAAATTATACCATAAAGGGTTGGGATCTCTGTGTTTGTGGGAACGTTCATAGATGTATTTTGCCCTCACAGAGGAAGCACACTAACCTCTGAGAATTGTTTTTATATTTGAACGTTCCATGCATGGAATACGGACAGGATGCACTGTTACCCTGTAGCCCTGTAACAGAGCACTACCACTGTAACAAACAGACCATAAGCTTTGCTGTGAGTTTGCAAAAACCTCAGGACTGAGGCTCAATGGGCCTGCTTTATGTGAAATGGTCTTGATCCACCTGCAACATTTGTTCCCTCAGTTTAGCTGTAACATATTCTAATGCAACTCTGTAGCATAGAAAAATGCAGGCCTGGTACTACAACAGAGTCTCGGAAATGTGGGAATGCAGAATGCAGAGTAGGAGGACCACAGGAGTGGGATGATAAGACATTGAGTGCAGGCTGGCACTGGAGATCCCACAGAAATAAACAATTCACTCAGTCAGTTGCAAAAAGGCAGACCTGGAGCCATGTAAAACTGAGTTTAGGGGTAACAAAGATAGTAAATCTGACTGGGGAGCAATAAAGGAAGAGGAAAGGTGTTTAAGCACATTCACAAACATAGAAAAATGACCCCAAGTAGACCCTAGAAGGAGGAGAAAGACACAATCAGCATGAAGATCACATTCCTTCCGGAAAAGGAGTCCAGCTGCTGATGTTTCAATGTTACAACCCACCCC
>VZTG01009684.1:907440-971979 GCA_013397845.1 Melanocharis versteri | reverse complement strand
CCCGCCCCCCCACACACCTCCCCCCCCGCCTAGAATAAAGCCACCAGGTATAGGATTTCCAAGAGCAAGTGTGAAGCAACAGCACCACCAGGAAAAGGGCTAGAAAATAGGAAGTGCACATATAGACATTTCAACTGTATTTTTTTTATTTCCTTTTCTATAAAAATTAGATCCTGACTAATAATGATTCTATTGTTAAGATTTCACTTACTTTAACAAGAAATTATTGTCTTTGTATATGTGCTTGTTGGCTCAAAGTAAGGTTCTGAGCATTACAACGTAGATGCATAGCATCACTTTTACATTTTCACCAAGAGCATGCACAGGTGGCCATGTGTAAATTTAGTATTTACAAAGAATGTCTGCCAGTGTCCTGCCTGTGGAGAAAAAAATCAACCATCTTCCAAAAACATAGTGCAGCTAAAGCAACAACAGTGCTCTCTTTCCATTGTGATTCAATTCCAGTTGATTAGGACCATCTCAAAAGTGAGAGGTTATTCCAGTTTCCACAACCCATTACTCACTTGGCCTGCCAGCATCACAGCCAAAAAGCATGCCAATTAGTGTGATATATTTCTATTAATTTCAGCATTAACTGCAAAAATTACTAGTCTGGATATTCTGGAAGTACTGTGACTTGAGCATATAATAAAACTGAGCATTGAATTAAACTAAATGGATCTTAATGATGCATATGAAAAAGTGCATAACTTTGGATATAAACATCTGGCTGATGACCGGTGAGGGACTGGCCAGTGTTGATTTGTAACACTGCTCACTATCAGATGAGGTCCAAACAACCCATTTCATCATGAAGCAATGCCACTGACAGACAGCTCTGTTCAGAGCAGTTTGTCCTTCTGGATGGAATTTGATCTCTGCAGCCAGTATCACTATAGTACTATTGTTGACCTCAATGTGTAACGTGGTGTTATCCACAAACTCTTATTCAGGCAAAGATTTACACATTATTTACCCATTACTTCTCTGAGGGAACCTTAAATAATCTTTTCATTTGATGCAGTTTTCCTAATTTCATTTTAAATAATGTAACAGGTTTTTTGCTTGGAGGAGATGATTTTCATAATTTTAGCTAGAAGTGAAAATACGCATGGAACAAGGACAGAAACTAATCCTGAAAAATACCTATTGAGCCTTAGCCCATGATATTTTTTAAATCACAGTTGCTCATATTTGATGAGGGGTTATTTTTCTTCTTTTCTACTTTTTTTTTTTTTTTTTTAATTTGGTCTCATCTCATTAGACCGGTTTGATGTTACCTTTAGTTATTCTCAAATTACTTTTTTCCATGTGAAAAAGCTTATTCCCACTGAAGACATTTGCAGTCCCACTGTTTTTAATGTAAGCAGGTTTTGACCCATTGAATACACAAGGCTTTAAACAGTCCATTTTAAAAGTAATTTTTTTCTTATGCTATGAACCCCTGAGGTATTGTGCCAAGGTTAGGAAGCTGTGCATAGTTATTTTTGTGCTTTATAAAATCTTTAACATTTTCGGTGCATAAATCATTTTTAGCTTTACCTAATTTTGGAGCATAAAGGGCATGTCAAACTTTACTAAACTGAAGCCCCAGGAAACAGTCTATAACAATGATGGATTTTTATAATGATATAACCCTTAATGAATTATTGTAGTTTCTTAACAAGGTTTTAATAAGAAATTTCTTTTGCCAGCATGGTTATTAGTTCTCTCATCTGAATAGCCCTGGGCCTGTCTGCCATAGAATTGTACAACATAATATTTTTTCTGTGTCAATCATACAACACTGCAAATCTCCAAGCCTGAATAAATGAACTTACTTTCTCTTTCTTTGATTTTTTTTTTTTTTTTTTACAGTAAAGGTCAGGGGTTTTGAATATGTACCTTGAAATGAAGATGTGTTGACTACAATATGATGGTTACTAGTGTTTAATGGAAGAATACTCACTGCTACTAACTTTCCTATATGCTAAAATGTCTAGGAGAAATTGCAGTACAGGATCTTTTCAAACTGAGTGAGTGCTTGTCTGTGTCCTTATTTACATTTTTATGGATAAATTGTGCTCTTTTCTTCTTCTTTAAGGTATTTCTATATGTCTGATTGGTATTTTGAATACACTGATAGACATTAGCCTTTTTTATTTTAGTGATCATACTTGTCAACATGCGTTCATGTGTGTGTACACATAATTATTTACTGATGTCCACTTGAGACAATATAACTAAATTGTTAAACCTTAGCTTTAAAATACTAAAAGAACATTAAACTGGCAAAACTGAGCAATGAAATGTTAAGAAATGTCTGTCCTATCTTTGTTCAGTCCTCTCGTGTATATGTTATGCTACAGTTATTAATTACTTGTTTAATTATTCGAGAAACACTACACTAAAGCTGACTGCAAAGAGCTTCAGAAAAAACTTATGAGACTCACTGACTGTGTGATATAATGTAGTATGGAATTTCATGTCAACAAATATAAAGAAATCAGCATGGTTAAAACAGCAGTAAATGCTCAAACACTGCGATGGACTCCAAATTCATTACTCCAGTCTAAGAAAAGGATTTTGTAGTCATTGGATATTTCTCACAAAACATCAGATCAATACCCTGCAGTGGTTGCAAAGGCAAGCAGAATGTTAGCAATTATTAAGGAGGGATTTTAGAAGAAAATATGAAATAGTATATAACCATAGAAATCCATAGAAATTCACTTTATGACGGTACTTGCATCTGGAATACAATATAAACTTCTAATCCCTCATTTCAAAAGGATATATGAGAACTAAGAAAGGTACAGAGAAGGCTGACAACAATGATCAGAGGTAGAGAATAGCTTATGTCCAAGGACAATTTAAATGCACTTGGAGTCTTAGGAGGGAGAATAAAAGAAAAAAAAAGAAGGAAGCAAAATAAAATAAAAGAATAACTGAGGAAGACTGCAATAAAAATATGTAAATTCAAGCGCATCGTGAAAAGGGGAAATATATCCCATGCCAACAATCAGAATTACATGCAGATGAATAAATTATTAGGTGACAAGTTTACAAGTGACAGAAAAAAACATTTCTTTTCACAGGTCACATCATTTCATTGTGGAACTGATTGCCACAAAATATTGTGGAGACCACATGCATAAATGGGTTTAAAAAAGTGATTATACAAATTAAGGAAAGAAAAGTGTCAAGAGCTATTAAACATGATGAAGTGATTCTCCAGCTCAGGAAATCCTTAAAGGATATATTGCTGGAAGCTGAAAGGACATAACAAAGAGAGGGTTTATTCCAGTTTAGCACTGTGGATTTCTGTTTTGTCTTGCTTTGTTTTAGTTGCTCGTGTTTAAATTATTTTCTTTAACGTCCCTTACTGACTACTTCAGAGGCAGGATGCTGGGTTAGATAGACTTTGGTCTTAAACATTAGAGACATTTTTATCTTTTTATATTCTTTTAACAGATTAAAATCTTCAGAGAAAATCTTATAATTGCCTCTGTGTCTTGAAAGTGTAATCACAAAGTAATGCCAGGCAGTGTTGACACAAGGAACAAAAATATGTTTGTACAAGGTATTCTACAGTGTATCTAGTTAAAATCTGAAAAGGCGTATTCTGATCATATGAGTGGGCCACGTTTTATTTTTCAAAAATATGTGACCTAATCAAATTTGAGAGGATTTTGATTAAATGGCAAAAGGAAAATCAATAGCAATTTCTACCCTATAAGTACTGGCCCTAACCTTCAGTTGAGTCTAAGCTTATCTTTTGTCCACATTTTCTGTGTTGAAACCTGAATATGAGAGTAGGCTTATGTGCTTCAGGCTGAGCCAAAAGGATAACCCCCAAGATAGGATTTTGGACATATTGTTATAAAGACATGTTCACTTTCTTACATGAAGCAAGATCTTGAACACAAACATAGCATTTTTTAGGTTTGTTTTCCAAATATTAGACTTTACGGGGTTAGGCATCCCTTCTGATCCAGAATATTTTTCAGTATTTATTTGGCCAGAAAGAAGCTTGCTTAAAAGCTTGCAATGTTATTTTTCTTCTTACATTCTGTTGTGTTGAAATGTAGGGCTGCTGCTAGTGCAGCCATATTGTATAACCACAATTTCTACTTTCATCAGGCAAAAAGCATCTCAGTGATAACATACACTTTTCATTCCATGTGTTGCACAGATAAACTCACCTGAGATGTAGGATACTGTGGTCCTGAGTAATTCTGAATATTTCAAAAAGGAAGTAGGTGCACCCCTAGCACGAGGGCCTTCCTGCAGGATATGAATAAAAGTTTGAATAAAGAGGATGGGCATGAATGTTTTACTTGCATCACCCAGCAGCTCTCTCACTCTCCTTCTCCCACAAGATAGAGGGAGAAAATGCAATGAAAAATCTCATAGATTAAGGACGGGGAGATCATTCACCAGTCATGATCAGAGGCAAAACAGACTCAATGTGGGGAAAAGGAATTTAACTTATTAACAATTAAAATAGATCTAGGTGAAAAACAAAAACTAAACTACCACCCCGTCTTCATTTTTTCACAGGCTCAACTTTGCTCCTCTCACCTGACCCTGCTTCTCACGTAGCACAGAGGGATGAGGAATGTGGGGTGGGGGGTCAACCCATAACAGCTCTTTGCTGCCATTTCTTTCTCCTCACACTTTCCCCCCGTTCCAGAGTGTTCTTCTGCATGGGCTTCAACTTCCTTCAAAGCATGTTTGCCTGTTTCAGCATAGGGTCCTCCATGGGCTGCATGGAAATGTGTCCTTCACCGTAGTCCTCTTCACAGAGGGGAATCTCTGCTCTGGCTGATGGAGCAACTCCTCCCCGTCTTTCTTCTCTCAGCTTGGCGTCCACAGGGCTCTCTCTCACACTTTTTCCCTCACTCCTCACTGTCATGCAGGGACTTGCCCTTTCTTAGAAGTGTTTTCCCAGAGGGGCCACCATCTCTGCTGAGGGGCTCTGCTGTGTCCTGTAGTGGGTCTTCTGGAATGGCTGGAACCAGCTGGGGAGATGGGGAACCAGCCCCAGTCCCTCCTTAGAGATGCCACCGCTGCAGCCCTTGCCTGCTGGTGCCTGAGCACCTGCACCTGACAGCTTTATGGTGTCACAGGTGCCACTGGCAAATAAAACATGTCAATTTTATCAGCTTCTGTATTGCTTCAGCTGAAATACAGTGGAACTCTGCTTTTGTTCTTTTATACAGACATGATCCATGAAACCTAGGGTCAAATGACCTTTGAGGAATGTCTTTGTGGATATCATTTTTGTACTGAGGCAAGCTGTTACGGAGTTGATTTACAAAGTAGTAGACTTTATAATGCTGTGGTTTGTATTTGTGACCAAAACAGTGTTGAAACTCACCAGTATTTTAGCTCTATAGCTTTAAGTTGTTCTCTGTCTCTTACTCTGCTGCCCCAAAGAGTAGTCTTGTGCTTAGCAAGAGGTTTGGAGGAGATACAGCACAGCCAATGACAACTGACCCAAGGGATATCCCATACCATACAACACTGGCCTCAGCAATAAAACTGACGGAGATTTTTTTCCAAGGTTATTGTTGCTCGTTGTTCTCTTGGTAGATGGTAATGAGTGACTGCCTTTGAGCCAGCTACTTATTTTCTATTTTACTTATAAAAGTGTCATTTTCTCAACAAACAAGTGGTTTGGTTTGGTTTGGTTTGGTTTGGTTTGGTTTGGTTTGGTTTGGTTTGGTTTGGTTTGGGTTTGTCTCACATCATCCCTTCCAATTGTCTCCTGCATCCTCATGGGGGAGTCAATGACTGAGTGGGGGCTTACCTGCCAGCCAGGTTCCGCCCAGAGGCAGAAAATTGGTCAGATTTTTGTGGAGGCAAAAAACTGTTATCGGAGGGCTCCCTCTGCACTAGATGCTTTGTGTTTCATTTTCACTGAATGGAAAGAAGCAGAGACTGGCAGGACATTTCACATGATTCATAAGGTCAATGCAGGTAAGACTGATCCAGCTAGTATCTTATTCATAGATTTGTTTTGATTCCAGGTCCTGGATTTCCATTTGGGTGAAAATAGGAGACCAGCCAGTTTGCCGCTTAGGTAGATATACACACCAGAGAAAGCAGAAATATAAGTATGTTAAAAATATTTTTGGCTTTAAAAAGTTTGTTCAGTTCTTGCTGTAGGCAGGTGTCTGTGTTGGCTCTTTTATGGTTCAGCAATCCTAGCAGGATGAATTTGTATTTGTATAATCAATTATATATAACAACTAGGGCTGGGCAAATAGATAATATTTTACTTCAATAAGCCATTCTTGCAAGGCATTCTATCAGAAAAGTGATTTAAATTTTTCAATACTAATGTCTGTTCAACTATATACTTCTCAGAGGGAAAACTTTCAGGGATAAACGCAAATTATTAACACAGAGTACTATAAGAAATTAGTGGTACAGACACACAAAGATCGAGTATATATCACCAACAGGAGACTTCTCTTTATAGTTTAAGCCTCTTTTGTGTCTTAATTGGATCAAATTTATGTGAGAAATTTGCATAAGTCAGGAGAGATCCTTATTATATGATTCACCATAACTCATTAGGTATTGTTTCCATATATAAATGAACTCTGCTGATGTAAAACACAAATGATTGTGCTTGATTGACCCTGGAGTTATACATTCTTGACAAAAAAGGATGGAGCATCTTGAAAGCCATATGCCAACAGATGAAAAGGAGATGAATTCCATTATAAATACGGTGATTATTACTGGTCAGCATTGTGAGCAGCATATTTTTAAAGCTTGCAAGCAGAGAAGGTGAGGAGGCAAAATTAAAAAGCAGAGATATTGATCTCATCCTGCAGCTTTGTGTTTCAGCACATCATTCACTTTCAGCTCTCTGTCTCAGTAGCAACCAGCTTGAACAGCTTGAACTTTTTTTCTCTATGTTATGGCTATTACTCTGTGTACAGAGTTTTTGCAGAGTGATGGGGTAGAGACCCAACATCCTTTAAGGCAGAACAGAACCATGGCATTCTTTTAAAATACATTCATGTAGCGCCTTGATTAGATAACTCAATTTTGGTTGTACACAGATTTATTTTAATACTCATTGTTGAGTATTGGCCTATACCAATATTTTTTCTGGGCTTTTTTTCAGTAACAGATTTATAAAAATGTGTATAATTGTATGTATTTATATAAATAACTATGAAAAATAGAAAAGATATTTTCATATATAAATATAGTGAATAATGAGACTTATAATCTATAAAAGCTGAGCAAGAGAAAGCGGAGAGAAGATTAATTACTCATGATCTTTACCCAATGCATTATTAAGCATATTAGGCAAGCTATGATAAACCAGTTTAGATTAACTACTTGGAAGACGACCAGACTACGTAACTTTATTTCCTGACTGCAATGTACCAACAAAGATTTGAGATCTGACCTGGACCTCTTGTATTTTGTCAGTACCATCTATCCCAGTTGAGTTAAAGAGGTGTTTCCCACTGGCTGGGTCAGTAGGAGCTGTCATAAGTATTTCTCAGTCAGCAGGAGCCATTCTTGAGCCAGTGGGAGCTGTCACAAACCATTTTGACATAACATGTATCAAGCTGGAAGTGAGATTGACCTCTCCAACCTCTCTTGCTATTATATGCAGGTAATCAGGTCACTCCACCCATCTGGTAGGTCAAACTGAGCTCAGCTCCACCATTCAACCCCTGATACTACTGGTCTGACTATCCTTTCAGCTGCAACAGCCATGTACTCGTGAAACTTCATCCAAATCACATCCAATCAATGGGATTATTCTACTTTGAAATTATTGTGGACTGTAAAACACTGTCCTTTTTCTCACACCATTTCACCCTGCAAACCACCAAAGGGGAAGTTTGGGTAGCATTTGAAAAGACTGCAGAGTAACAACAGATGCTCTGTTATGTAGAGCAAAGCATCTGACACACTAAGTGTCTAATCCTGAAAGTGCCCTGAGTTAGGCAAGTAGGGTCTTTCAATGGAGATTTCTGTGCAAAAATCCCTTACACTTCAGGAGGGCCAAGTACTGCAGAAAAGACTAGCCAACGGATATTCTATTTGCTTCAGTGGGTGATGGTAGTACTGGAGAAATTGATATATTTTCCCTCTGAATAAGTCTTCAACCATGAACTTTTTCACAAAGAAAGTGACTAAGCTTTCTCTTTCAAGAAAGGATAGTGGTCCCTACTTTTAAAGTAACTTTTTAAAGTTACTTTTCTTTATCCAGCAGTTCCTGGCTACTTTACAGCTGAACGCTAACATTTTCTCAGAATATGAGCCACTGTTGCCCTAAATTTTGTTTTCGGATCAGGAGAATCAAAAGCCACAAAGCCTGTCTTGCAGAAAAACCTGAAAGTACTACCTGGGAATGACATGAGTATGAATGAGGGGAAAATCTTCACTGATACCCTAAAAGCCTTTTCCCTGTGCCATATATGTTTAAAGATTAATTAGATACACAGGAACAGTCTGCACTACTGGGACCACCTGAGCAGGGTTCAGAACTTCGAACCCTGCGTTACTTTGTGATACTAATATATGCCTCATCTCACAATAGACGGGCTATGGAAGAGAGAGGTCTGCACCTTTTATCTAGTAGTTGGGGGCTAGAGCACCTTCATGTGTAACATCTATACATCCCGCAGCACAGATGTGAAGATCAGTCTCTGGGACATCTGCAGTAGGTCAGTCTCAATTTCTATTGCTGGAGTAGTTCCACTTCATGTGAGTGATTACGGAGTAAATGGTCCCTGAGACAGCACAAGAGTGTGTGTCACTCTGACCTCATGACAAGCCTCAGTGTATGTGATGAAGAAGGAGCAGCCCCCTTTCATATGCCTTTATCAATAGATATATTTCGGGAAAGCTTTCTCTGGATCATGAATGAGGATTCTGCTCTTCTTAGTCACATGGAAAGTTCAGATTGCGAAAGGCAAAAGATAAATGATCTGTGATTTTCCACTTCCAACATCAGTGTTCTCAGTTTTATTGTTAACAGCTGAAAACGAAAAGAATAGGAAGCTTTAGGAGCTCTCTTTTGTGTAGTCCTTTTCAGTATCAGCTATGTATATGACTGAAGACTGTGACATATCCTCAGAAAAATACTGTTTGGCAGATAAGGAAATGGAAAAAATAAGCCAGCTTGATTTTTGTAAGACAAGAAGCTGGATATGATGGCACATTGCAATTCCTAGTGGTGCAGAGAGTGAGAGGAGTGCTACTTCTAGTATGGGATCCTGCTACTGTACCTGGAGGTGTAGACAGAACAAGAATGTCAGTACATAACAGTGAGATGGGACCATGAATTGAATTAATATAGAGATTCTGTGCATAACGTGTCTTCTTCTAGTACTTGGTTATACAATTCCTTGTATTTTTTGTTTCACTTGGTTGCAATCAGTAGCATAGTCCAGCAAGGTCCTCCACTGTCTTATGTTTCAGCCTCTTTGTTCTAAATTGGATACTTAGTCTCATAATCCCAGTTGATATCCAGGTTTACCTCATACTGTCTTTTCTCTATATCATATGTTGTTACTTGATATAATTAATCCCTGTAGAATGGATCATAGAACCATAGAATGGTTTTGGTTGGAAGAGACCTTAAAGATCACCTACCTCCATCCTCCTGCCATGGGCAGGAACACTTTCCCCTAGACCAGGTTGGTTAAAGTCCCATCCAAAGCCTTGTATCATGTTTCTCTGGATTGAAGGTTTTATGTGATCTCCCACAGTCTCTCTTCTCTTCCTCCTCTTCTTCCAAGAATATTCCATGTATTCCTCATTCTCTCATAATCCAGTGTTTGCGATTTTAAAGGAAAGTTAGACAAACCATCAGACTTTAATGGAAAGCCAGCTTTGCCATTCAGGTTGCTGCAAATACCTACATGACTAGTAAGCAATGCCTATCTTTTGGAGCAGATCTGAGGTGTTCTTCATATTGCCGAATAATGGAATGAAAAAGAGTTCCAACATGGTTGATCACAGCTCTTTCGATTCACTTAGGCTGGAATGAAGCACTATGTGCTAAATAATTTTTATCCTAACAGTCAATCAAGCGAAAAACCGAAACCAAAATCCCAAACCACAGAACAAAGCTAACAGAGAACCAATCATATAAGAGTAAAAATACACCAGATAAAGCCTTGTCATCCTCTTCCCTGCTACCATAACTTTCAGGGAGATATACTTTACCCAGACTAGGCTTTTTCCATTTCATTATATTAATTACTCAAGATACATCATATAGCTGGGAAATGTGTGTTCAAGGGCCACTGAACACTGAATTTTCTGAGTCTATCACAATTACAAAAACATCTGTGCTAAATGGCTTTGCCTTGAATCACTGTGAAAATTGCTCTATTCAGCAGCTTTGTACAAACCTGATTCTTGCAGGTGCTGAAACAGTAATGAGTGTTGTTTTTCTGTTTCAGTTCTTGTGACTTCATATGGCCACCATGAACCTGGTGTCTCACCTTCATGTGAAAATCTATTTTCCTTTTTCTATTTAATGGTCAAAACCTGTTGCTATTATAGATTTACTATGGTGACATACAGCAGCAACAGACTTATATTTGAAAACCACAGGAGAATGTATGCATTACATTGTAGCTCACAGGCCACAGAGAGACTAAACAGAAATACAAAGAATGCTTTAATTGCTTTCTTTTTCTTACTTTTTTTTATTACTTCTTTTGGTTTTATTTCTTAAACTTCAGTTATATCTTTAGCGCATTAAAAAGGTCACACAGATGGTTTATCCAGTATTATAGACCAATAATTCCATCGCAATTAGCATTCATACAATTAATTGGGCTACCAGAGACCTCTGGAGTTTATTTAGTCTGACCTCCTGCTCAAGTATTAGCTGTGAAATTATATCAAGTTACTTTAGCTTTTGTCCAACCTTTAGCCAAGCTACTTGTTACTGATTTAATGGTTCTTCGTGCAATGATGGTGCCTTTATTTGGAATTTCTGTTGCTGTAATTGGTAGCCATTGCCTTATGTCATTTCTCTGTGACCCTCTGAGAAGAACCTGCCCCCATCTTCTTTTTAACCCCCATTAGGTAGAGGGGGAAGACTGCCATCACTTCCCTCCATAGCCCTTCTTTTTGAGTCTAGTCAAACTCAATTCTCTCAGCCTCTCCACGTGCATCCTATGTTCTAGCCACCTAACTTGGTGAGTACCCCGTTTTTCATGTTGATCACTTGATGAACTGGCACATTCAAAACTAGACACATTATTCTGTATGCAGCAACTGAAGATGGTTTGTGGAGGACTCCAGAAAGATCTGCTTTGTCCAACATTAACTTTACAGCTTTGAAGAAAGTATGTGTTTACTTAGATTAAGCTTTGTAGAAATTCTTTATGTTGAGATACCTGGAAGAAAGACGATGTAAGGAGGGATAGGAGACAAAATATGGAGATAATAGATAAAAATAGAGAAAAAAAAATCTTTCCAACTACCTACTACAGCTGTTAACATCTCTTAAAATCAGAATCCTAAGTGAATCGAATCTTTTTTTTTTTTCTGAGCTGCTGTGCATCTGAAAGTTAGTTCAGAATAGCTCTAAATAATGAAATCTTTATATTCTAGTTTATAATTTCAATTTCGTAGCTGAGATTCATCCTTTAAAAATTTTCTGTGTGACTGAATTCCTACATGGCTGAATGAATTGCCTCAGAAAAGCACTTCAGGGAAAAAGGTGTTTGTTTTACCCATTAGATATTCTCGAGATTTCTGAATAATCTTTCTCTGTTTAATTATTTTCTGACACTTTCCATTCTGATACCTGTTATATGTGATCAGATGAACATGCTTTTTTGTCCAGTATTTCCATATCCTAAAAACAGCTTATTAGTTACAGAAATCTGGGAGTTAACTAAAAATAATCATAGCATTATAGATTTGGCTAAAAAGGAAATAAATGGATGAAAATTAATCCTATGGTATGCGAAGATCTGGAAGAGAAGCGCACAGCCAGAAGGTAAAAGAATTAAAGGTTTTTCTAGCATATAGAAGAATACAGGTTTTTTAAACAATTTTAAATAATCAATTTTAAAATTATTAGCTGACTGTTTTACAGCTTTCTGCTTTCTTTCACTTACAAAGATTTAACAATAATTCCTTTTCATCTTTTCAGGATGCTCTGAATTATATATGGAAAAGCCTTTCTAAGCATAATCACGTATTCAGAGAATACGGCCTTAGGTTGATCATCACAAACCATACTAGAAAAGCTCCACTGGGGATTGACATGTAAAAGTTTAATATAATACACCCTGAATTCTGCCATGGTTATGTAGGCAATAAGCACATGGGCTTACTGCTACACTTGGGCTAAACAAATGGAGTGCTGTAAATTGGGTTTCAGGACACTGTCATTCTGAATGCACCAGAGTTCCTCAGCACTTTCTTCAGCTTGCACTCTCGTGTCAATCATCCACCTTTTGGTACATCAGGGTTTTCATTAGTTCTATAACTGCCTGACCTTGTGCCAGACTCGAGCAGACAGGTAGTTCATAACCCTTTACTGTCAGAATTAGCATTCATGATACTACTTAAACTGCAGAGCAAATTTAGAGTTCATTATTAAATGAGGCATATGTTACTACACTTATAAGTGATTCAGTCTAGTTATTTTTAGTTTGACCTTTTCTGTATTCATCAAATCAGCTTTGAAATAGACATTGAGGTACCCTTTACTGTTGGTTATAAAAATTCTTAGAGATGGGGTTTTTTATGGAGTTTTCTGGCAAATTCTCATATATCAGTAATTTAGTGATATACTAAGCACCTCACTGTTAACTTAAGTAAAAAGAAGAGAAGATGGAATCATGTGGATGTTAATGATCATTTTTCTTCAGCTGTATCATCCCTCTTTGGCTTTGCTTTTTTTCTGAGAGCCGAAATGCTAGTGTTGTCAGTTCAGAATAGAATGAAAACTTCCACCAAGGCTGGGAAAAAATGTGTGAAGGTAAGAGTATAGACATTATTAAAGTGCATTTATTCTTACTGTGGTGCCATAGATAAAATTTATGCATTATTACTGTGATTTTCTGGCTATCCCATTCTCCTCCTCCTGAGGTAAGGCACTGAGAATAGAGACAGTAAAAATTCAAACCCACTGGGACATGACAGGCTTAAGAACTGGTTCTTGTCATTTTCCTTTCACTGTCTTGGATTTCTAAATTCTAACATGAAAAAGAAAATGTCTTTAAATTCTACAAACTTGTAAGATAGGACAAAACTTTAATACTTAAAAAAACCTCTTTTTGCACTTAAAAACACCCCTCGCATTTATCACTGAATCCTTCACTCACTGATTTTCATTAATGCAAAAGAATAAATGTTCTGATAATATACGAATATATACTTATAAAAGCACTATTATAGTGATAAACCATATCGTTAGCAAATAGATTCAGAACTAAACTCTTTGTATATGTAGTAGCAAAGAAATTCTCATATAGTAAGGTGTTAAAGAAATATTACTTTATGCTTCACCTAGAGTCCTAAGAACTGCATGTGACTGTTCGCATGTATAGAGACAAGCAAATACTTAGAAACTTACTGAAGGTCAAAATTTCAATACTTCAATCCTCTTTTTTGTTACTCTTTCTTGTCTTCTTTTGTTTTGTTTTGTTGTTTTGTTTTTTTTTTTTTCTTTTGGTAACTAGTTATGCAAACAATCTTGTAAGTAAAAGATGAACAACTATAACAGGTAAAAGTTTTAGAGGTATTTATGTACCCAACTTCCACTGAAGTAAATGGGAATGGATTAATAGTTTTTAAAAATCAGCTTGTGCTATCATTACCCTTATGGACCATTGTGAGATGGAAACCGCTGCACTTTTTGTTGAATAGAGAATCCAAAAATTGCATTCTCCCTTTTTCCTTTTTTGGCAGGCACTGGGCTCACTTATAATAATAATTTTGTATTCTATGAGCACAGTTATGTTATAGAACTGCACACAAAACCACTTTGTTGAATTAACACTTTGGGGCTCCTGGAAAACAACAAATCACAAGAAATTGTAAGAGTTGAAACACTGAAATGTACTGTTTGAACTTCAGGTTACTATGTAATGTAACTGTAATTCATTGCTTAAAAAACTCTAAAATCTCATTTAGCTGGATGTCATACTCTCTCTTCTGCATGATATAGATGAAGGCTTCAGCTCATAACCAACACGATGAATGTAGGAACCTAATTAAGACAGACTGACTCACCCTCTGGGAAGGATCAGAAGCATTGCTCTTTCCTGAGAGAGTTGAGGAGAACGAGTGTAAGAGAATTAGATGAGTAAGCAGGAGTTACTTTAGGATAGCTGGTTTGCCTCCCAGCACTGTACACTTGAGCTGTCGATGCATCCTCAGCTAAGTCAGGAGCCCAGGACAGTCTGAACCTGGCAAACAGCCTTCAGAAAGGTCTGCTGTGGTATGAGCAGGAAGGAGGCACACTGGGACAGAACTTACTGCACAATTATCTTATTGGGGGAACCAGACTTGGTCAGAGACATAACTGTGCTTTCATATGAATCAATTTGCAGAAAAAAAAATAAACCAGACAGAGGATTATACCTATTTCATTTGCCTAAATATATATTTTGGACAAGGTTGATTTCTGCACAATTTTTTTTTCTGATTTCTCATTTGGTACCATGTGTGTTGTACATTTTAGATCCTAAAGACTATTTTTCACCTTTTTGTATATGTAGGAAGCACCCACGACATTTTAAGTGATGTAATAATAATAATAAATGTAATAGAAAACACATAGAATAAAACACAACACAGTTTGTTTGTTTGTTTTTGTATGTTTGTTTGTTTTGTTTGTTTTTTTTTTTTTCAAGATTTGTACAGGTTACCAGCAGTGTTACATTTTAGCCTTCTTGAATGTTTAAGCTCCATAACTACCTGAAGAGATGTAAGAATTATTATTAGTTTTACACTGTTTATGAAACTTTGCTAACATTTTTATTGCCTTTGATTTCTACATAAAAATTCTGATGTATTAAAAAGAACCCCAAACTTCCAAAGGTGCACGTGTGTGTGTAACTTAGGTATCCACTGTATTTGTCCTAAATTTAAGAAACCACCTCTACCACTGGCACAGCCCAGGAGGGCACTCCAGGGTGCTTACTTTAAGCTCCTTATCATTAATTCCAGAGGGTACTGGAGAGAAATCTTGGAGCTTACACTTCAGGCTCAGACCTCCAAGACTCATCTGAGGATAGAGGCTCAGGCTTTCTATTGGGTTCAGTTTTCCTTGGTTGCTCCTTTAAATGGCATTTACAGGGAATGTGAGCAAGCAGGTTCTTAGATCTGGACTGAGGATAGCTTTAGGTAGGAGATAAGTTCAGAACAGGCATTCTGAATGCACTTAAATTTAGGTATGCTGGAAAATCTCAGAACAATCTAAAGGAATCTTAAACTTACTCTCTGAAAGCCAGTGAATTCAACTGCTGCTTGGGCATTAGAATTGTGAAAAGGTCTCAACCACAAAACTTATGGGCAAACCCCAGAAACATCTTGGATTTTTATGTAATACTTATGTCCAGCCAAGAAAAAGATAGGTATATTCAAAGCCAACAAAAAATTATTTTTTTGATTTGTAGAAAATATTAGCAAATTATGTGAGATCTTCTGTACTTTAATTTTAGAGGATAATATATTTTTCCTACAATTTAAATTAAAGTAAGAATTCAGATTTCTAAAAAAAATATGAACATATATGTGAATCCTGTAGTAGAAGGAGCAAAAGCAACCTTTATGCATGTTGTGTTCTGCAACAATTAAATGAGGATCTTTTTTCATAGAAATGAGAGGTACTGGCACTAATTCCAAACTTTTAAATGAGATGCCACATCTTGTTCTTCCAGATTGATTATCCAAATTTATCCTCATAACACTAAAAAAGTCCAAACAAAAGGAGAATCCATTGGTTATTTAAGAACAAGGGAAAATCTATGGCTCTTTGAACTAATGAGTCCTGACTACTAGTTATCTTTTAAATTCCTTGTCTCATAAATAATACTTTTTTAAATGTCAGTCTATCTGAATATTCAGCTAATATCAGTTAAAGAATATTAAAAACCTGCATTTAATTTTGTTGGGGTTCCTTGTAAACTGAAAGGAGCTTCAGACAGCTTTTTTGCTACTGGTCTAACAATGTTATTTGATTAATGCTTATTTACTCTTGATCTAGTCGTGAATTGTAAACATTAAAAAATTAAAATCCATCACTTCTACAGCAAAGAGCATTTGAACAAAGTCTTATATCTGGTAAATCAGCTCTCTATCATGTAGACGAAGAAGAAAACATATGTTTAAGTTAGGGGTTTTTTTAAAGATGTTACATGGAGTCCTTGAATACTTTAAATTTCAATGTAATCAAAGAGCTCTGAATATTCCTATTCCTTAATGCTGCTGTTTCTGCTTTTTATTTTTAAGTTTGGTAGAAATAGCAGTTTCTGAAAAAAACCCTCGTCTTAGAAACTTTTTGAAATTAATTTCTTTTTCTTCAGAAAAGGATAATGGAAAAAATAAGTTATAAAAATTGTTGTAATCTTTGCTTTCATCCAACTTCAAAGCATTTTGAATTACTACACTGTTCAGTTCAATGTTGACATATCTGGTACCCTAGGAGAGTCCAGTCACTCCATCACACTTCCATTCTCCTCTGGGCCTGGTTGAGCTGCATCCTCCCTCATACGTTGCAGCCTTCCATCTCCCTCAACCACCATCATGTCACAGGCAGCCCATGAGGAAAGTCTGGTTTATCAAAAACAATTAAAAGCTAAGGCAATGGAACTCCAGCTCATAAAAGGAATAATAGCTATGCAGAGTATGGGAGCTAGACCAGTGTAAGATCAAATGTTCTGCTATTTCTTAAAGCTTATGCTTCAAGCTTGCTATGTTAACAACAGAAAAAATCCCTCTGAACACTTTATTTTGCTTTCTTTCTGTGACCAAAATAATCTGAAACATTTCTCATGCCACTGTCCTGTAGCATAGCATTTTTTTTTTATAGATGCAGGAGAAAGAGCTTTGCAATCTCATATCACAGGCTTTAGCTGTAGCTCTTTCAGTGAATTTTCTCATGTGCTCAGACTAGAACTCCAGGAGCTGGGAATCACTCAGCAGTGGGAGGTAATGCAGAGAGCAAGGAACTATCACAAAGTGCTTGTTACAAACCTATCTTGAAGACAAGCCCCTTGTTCAGGTTTCAAAGATATCTCTTGGTTGGTTTTTTTTCTCCTTCCTTTTCATATGGATGAAGGAGTGTGAAGTGAGGCCAAAAGAATGCCAGAAGTCTCTACAACAAAATTATCAGGTTTAGTTCTATTCTTTCCTATTTCTCCCCATCCTATGCAGCAGACTCCCCGAGTTTGCTCCTGAGGAGGAGGAATAGCAGTGATCCCATCTGTTTATGGGCCACATCCAAGTAAATCTCAATGGGCTCAGCTGAGGACAGACTAGCCTGCAGGAATCAAGACTCCAGCACAAACCTTGCTGACTTTGCTGACAGATTATTTAAAATTGGATTGAAGCCAGACTTCAAAGAGGAAAGTGAGTTCAAAATAAAGCTTTTTTTTTTTTTTCCCTTTCAGAACAGAGTTTAAAACTTCACCTGATCTGAAGCAGTGAGGTTTTTTATGACACCAGTTTCACTTTGAAGTCCAGATTCCAGACAAGGCACATCAATTTCAAAGTGTCTATAGGCATAAGCAGAGCTGACTGGGCTCAAAATACCAGGATGTAGGTATGGTGACTGCTACACATGCCTACATGGTTTTTTATTTTGTTTTTCTTAACATAGGAGAGAAACTTATAATTTTGAAGGCCAGGAATTAGCAACATCAGAAGGTTTAGAATAATCAGATAAATTTTAGGGTATTAAAAAGAGAACAAAATTATTTTTGTCATCCCTAAATGTTATAGTTGTTCTTCATCTGTGAATATATTAATTTCTTAGAAGTTTTAAATTAGTTAGTTTAGAAAACCCAAAAATATATTTATATTCACTTGTTTAAGATTTTTGCCTCAAGTGTTTGAATGGATTCATAAAATAATTTCCTCTCTAATAACAAATCTTTCAGGTCTGGAAGGGGGAAACAAAAATTAACTTAATTGGGTTTTACTCATAAGGGGGTGAAATCATGACTCAGTGGTACTGATGGCAAACTATCATGCTGTCAATTGTATACTTTTTAATGTGACTAATTGCATCGGTATATTAAAAAAAAAAAACAAACACCAAAAAACGAAAAATTCTAATTTTCCTTTTAGATATCAGTACATGATGGTCAAAGCCTAGAAGGTGAGAACAGAATATCTGTTTTCCAATTCTATGTATATTTATATATGCATACATACTTGTGTTTATCTTTTCACAGAGAATGCTTTATTGGGCACAGCAGTACTGGATTTAAGCAGCTTTGTCTAAGCTGGTGAAATAGTTAAGGAAAAGACTATATATGAAGAATTGTATAAGATTACATATACATGACTGAGTTTTTGGTTTTTTTTTTTTATTACTATTTACACCATTTTCCTGACTCTCAGGTTCCAGAGCCTCGTACTTATTTGTGTAAGGGCATCTGGGAAGGGGAGGGAGGCCAGCAAGGGATTCTCCTGCTACCACAAGAAGGCACTTCTTTCCATTCCTCCTCTACCTTTTAGGTCCTGTCCTTCTGCCTGGCATGATGATACACTGTGGAGGACACTGGAGGGGCTTCTCTATCCATACCAAAGTAAATGACTTTTCAGGGAAGATTTTGATGTAAAATATGATGTAAAATATTTTCATAAATTAGAGCTTTATTACATCTGGTGTATTCTCTTTGTTCATTAGTTTTGTAGTTCCAGTCAGAAGAATGAACAAGTTTATCCGGCATAATTTTTTTCTCTTTTTAACATCAGACAGATTACTGTTCATGGTTTTATTGTCTCAATTCTGTTTGCAAACTTCTTCCCTTTCTCTTTCATATTTACACCCTGAAAAGAAGATCTGGCCACAGTTTCCAAGTCAGGGCATCCTTATGGTAAGTCTGTGAAACTTTGTTTCCACAAATTACCTTCAGAGGGATCAGGATACCTGGAGCAATCAGCATCCCAGATGACTGGTATTTCACCCTGAGTTGGTCTCTCTTTGTTTTGGAGAGGGAGAAACAGTCTAAACTAGAGACGGGCTTGAGCTGTGAATTTCCCCTCCAGATTCAAGTGCAGCTCTTGAGCATTTTCAGTTACATACTTTTCTTCAACTCAGTATGCAGGAGCAAATTGATTGGTTTCAGATTTTGTTAATGGTTCAGAATACTTTAACCTCAAGATCAAATACGAACATGTCAAAAAAGCCCACAAAAAATTCCCCATAAAACAACAAACAAAACAAACCAATCAAACAAAAAACAAAACAAAACAAAACAAAACAAAACAAAACAAACCTCTCAACACTAAAATATTTGAAGAAAAGAAAAATGTTACCAGGTTTTGTCTCTATTATTTCTATACACCAAGAAAGTAGCAGAAAAATTTATGCTGTGTGATGTGTTTAAATTGGGTTTTCGACAAGACCTTGGACTAAGTCTCAAAATAATCCGCTAAGAAAACTTATTAGACAAAGTGGAGAAGGCCTGGTTGCCTGAGCACTGCCGTTCAGAATAATTTCAGACTCTGTAGGGCATCACATCTAATTTTAGATGTGACTCTCTGAAAAGTCAGTCACATCATCTGGCCCTGTGGAATTATCCCAGATACAAAGTGTCACAACAGGAATTAGACAGTGATGTTTATCAGTGCCCTCGGTAGGGAAAATGGAATTTAAACTCTCAAACTTCTGTAGGGATCTGGAACAAGAAAGCTCAGTCTATAAGGCAGAGGTTTGGTTATTTTTCTACTCCTCTGAATATCAGTTAAAGAGGTAATTTTTCTCTCCCCATCCACCACTATCACACAAGAAACTCATACCTTGAGTGAATACTCAACTGCCTCTGTTGAAGGGGAACCTGCTTTTCACACTTGTATACATAATATTTCTGGAATTCCCCTTCAAAGTTATCTACAGCATTTTGAAAGGCCAAGGAAATCATTCCCACCTATTCCCACAAAAGTGAATTGATTTAATGAGAAAGGTCTCTGGCTACTGGTCTAGCACTTAAAGTTTAAGAAGTTGAAAAAGTTGAAAAGAAAGATAAAAAAAAAATCTTAAGATCACCTAAATAATTAAATTATTAACTAGTTAAAAAAAGACCTTGAAGTTGGTAGTCTCAGGTAATTTTAACTCCCTTGGAAACTGCCTACATTTTTTTTTTTTTTTTGCCAGCAATGAAAAGGTACACAGATAAAACTGAACATTCAATGGAACTTATATATTTGTAAATCAAACTGCATGTTAGCTTCTCTAGTGTTTCTGAAGTTTGATTATTTTAAGGGGTCAAGATCACTATTTACTGTGGGGTTTTTCACTGTTTTCATTTCTAAATTATATTAGCACATGCAGAGTAAGCACACATGGGAAAAAAACTCCTACAGGAAAAATTAATTCCTCACTATGAAAACTATATAACCATAATCACGTCTGTAAAAATGATCACACATTTCAGAGTTTTGAGCTTTGCTGAAAAATTAATTTTGTGACTTGAGAAAAGTTTTACACACGTTCCCATTTAAAACAATTCCACTCACATTACCTTGGAAATTTTCACTTCTACATTTCATGATCACACTGAAAGGTCTGTGTTCACAGAGAAAACTGTGGAGTCTGTTACACTGGTTGAGATGCATTCACTACTCAGGTCCCGAATGCTTATGAGTAATTTGTTCATGTATAAGATGCAGCCACGCATCTGTTGAGGAATACTCCTGGTCTGGGTAGCTGTGCTGGCAAGGTGCAGAGTGAGATGCAGATTGAGCTCCGGGTGAGAGCCAAAGACAAGAGGCTGTGAACTGACAACCTTTGGGATAACAAAGGGCACCAAGGTGGGTGACATCAGTCAGTGGAATGATAAACTGTTTAGGAGGAAACTCTTCTCTTCTTCCTTCTAGCATTGCTTGCTGAACACTGGCTCAGTCATCTCATTCCTTCTCTAGCTGCAGTATCTACCTCATTGTCTGTCTCATTTTTATGTTTTGAACTTATTATTTTTTGAACCTTTTACTCTTTGAACACTTCCTCTCTCTCTTTCATTGTCAGCTCTACAGTATTTATTCTCCAAGTTATCTCTTATGTCAGTGTTTTTGAACTCACTCTTCTTCCCCTGATTAACAGCGCCTTAATAGGACTGTTTCCAGAAGCAAGCCTGAACCTCACTCTTCATGTGTGAAAAATCTTGTCATTCCTCTGTCTGTGTGCAGACACTTGCACATCATTCCCCTTAAACCTTCTTCAGGCATCCCTTTCCCCCCTGCTTTCTGTTCAAAATTTTCTGATATTAGGTGCAATAACTGTAGTCCCAACAGTTACCCTTATTATAAACACAAAACCATCCAGTGCATTCTTTGGAGGTTGTTTGGAGATCTGCCTTCTCTTGCCAGTATCATATATGAACCTCTGCTTACAAGCACTTTTGTGCTTCTAGTCCTAATTTAAAGTGCTTATTTGTTAAATATATTTGTAACTTGCAATTTAACCAGTCTTTTTTCAAGAGTATCATATGACAAGGTCTGACCACAAGTAGAGGTTGATAAAATATTGGGTTTTTTTATTACTTATCAGCCATAAACTGGGTTTTATAAGAAGGGATTTCCCCATTCTAGAACATTGTAATTGTTGGCCAGAATAAACATAGCTACCTGCAGTTACAGTTTAATTTTGTCAGATGAACACAGGTATCGTAAAGATAAGATGTTGCCTTTTGATGTCTGTTTGAAGTATTCATGCTTTCTATCTCAATCCTATCTAATGGATACCTGTCAAGATTTCCAGTGTTGCATTTCCCTGTACCCAAAGAAAACCTTTCATTAAAAAAAAAAAAAAGGAAAGAAAAATATAAATAAGAGGCTATATTGTAGGTTGATGCCTGCAATAGTGCCTGGAGGCAAAAGAAACATGAAAGAACAGTACTATGATGTCTACAAACTATAAGACAACACAAAGGTATTTTGTGGAAGCATCACCAAAACATTTTTTTTGGAAAATATTTTCATCAAGAAGTCCAATGTTTGTAAGAGATGAAAAGCAAAAACATTCTGGCTAAGCCTTCCTGAGATAATTTGTTAAGTTAAAAACTGACTTAACTTTGTCCGTTCCTGTAGGGAACAATTGCCTGTGAAAAACGAGTAACCACAACTAAAACAAAGCGTAAGAATTTATTGCATGAATGTCACTACAAAGAAAGGTGAAAACCAGTGAAGTAGGTTGGTTATTTCACAGAATCATAGAGTAGCTGAAGTTTGGAGTGACCTCAAAAGGTCATCTGGTTCAACCTTTCACAGGAAAGGGAACCAAAGGAGATTATGTAGCACCTTGTCCAATTGCATCTTGAAAACATCCAACAACGAGCACCCTACCATGTCCCAGAGGAGGCTGTTTCAGCAAATTATTGTATACACTGTAAAAAATTTCTTTCTTATATTGAAATGAAACCTCTCTCAGTGTAACTTGCAGTGTTTCTCCCTTGTTTTCTCCAGTGGCTCCTTCTGAAGAGAAAGCCTCAGTCCTCTGTATAACCACCCTTTAAGCACTGGAATACTGTGATGAGGTTCCCCCTGAGCCTTCTCTTCTCCAGAGAGAAAAGAACTGACTCCCTCAGCCTTTCCTACTGGCCCTTCTTTGGACCGTCTCCAGTCTATCCAGATTCTTCTTGAATGGTGGAACCAGAACTGGACACAGTACACCAGGTGCATCTCAACAAGCATGGAGCAGAGTCATTCTAAGGTAATGAAAATAGTTGCTGTAAATGATAATTCAGCATTTATCAGGGAACAGTAGGATGACATTGTACATGGACAAGAAATAAGTATAAGAGAATCTGAAAGACCTAGAATAAACTGAATAAAACTTCTGCATTTTATCTTAGGTTTTCTTACCTCTTCCTATTCATGTTTTTTCCATGGTGCATCACTGTCCTTATATCCACAGAAATATTATACCTTTTCTACATGGCTATTTAATAACTTTATATGAATCTTCATGTTTCATTCTCTGAATCCAAATATATTTTGTGACTTTTGCTTCATAACTAAATACAACAATAAAAGTAGCAATGAATATCTGTAAAGAACAGACCTACTTTGTCCTTGCAAAGATATATAAATGTAAGTGTTGAGATGAATATGTGGAGGGCAAATTAAGAAAGTGTTTGGGTATTACCAGTGGTTTATTACTACGCAAACCAAATAATAATAAAAAAAAAAAAAAACAAAAAAAATTCCCAGGAAAATAGTAGGCACATAATGGTATCCTTGATACATTAGGAAAGCTAGAACAGCAGGGGTATTAAAACACAGTAGTTTGGATAATGAAGTCAAATAAATTGTCTTCATCTTAATGCCTTCATTGTCACCAAAGTACACTGTGATAAATGAAATAGACCTGTCTGATGGAAATCATAAACATTCATATTTAATAAACAGTTATTAACACTTTTATAATATTGCTCTTTTATGTTCATTACATGCTCATTGCATTACAGCAAGTTTATTTCCTATTTCATTTCTCCACTGTCATTGTGTATTGCAAACCTGTGCAAGACAGGTCTATTTTTTATGTTGTACTGTACAGTATGTGAGTAACGTTTAGATCTTAATGGAAGTGTCACATCATTTTCAGATCAAATTATCTAGTTTAAACAGCTGAGGGGAATCAAATTAATCAATAAAATTAGAATACAAACCAATACAAATGTTGTGGTTCCCAGGATGTTGGCTGAAATACTTGGAGGTCACGTTTGCCAGTTATCACATTAAAAGGCTTGCTGGGGTGCTTTATTACTTATCATTAGTAGTCCTATATTAGGAGCATGCCTAAAGATTTAAACTGCTTAGAAAGTGCATGGCTCAAGTGAATTTAATTGCACAAATAATAACACAGATTTTCTTCTTTTTTTTTTTTCCTTATTAGTTTCTTAGGTACTGAGATACAGGAACAGAACACAGAAGCTCAGAATATTTACTCTAATTTAATGGTAATTTTTGCCTTTGAAACAAGCAAAATCTTTATTTCAGAAAATCAAGGCTAGAATCTCCTAGAAAAAAAACTTCACAATATTTTGGAAGAATCTGGGCAACCATCAGAATATCTGGACCTATTTCTTTATAGAACTCTTTTCTAATTTTCCTTCTGTGTGACTAAGCTACAGGAATGTGTTTTGTTTTTCTAGAATACTTCATAAGCGTAAGCTGCCAGAAATAGGACACTGAGTCCAAATGTGTGAGACTCCTAGAATATATGTTAATCTTTACCCTCTTCTTTCCGCACTCCCAATACACCCAAAAGCTGCTCATTAGCTCAAAACCATCTGTTTTCAGTCTGCCATGGGGTTTACAATTACTAAATCAGGAGCACAGAAATAAAGACAAAAAGATATTGTGGTGGGTTGATCCTGACTTATGCCAGGTGCCCACCAAAGCTCCATTACTCCACTCCTCAGCAGGGCAAGGGAGAAAAAATACAGCTAAAGGCTCATGGGTCGAAGTAAGGACATGGAGAGATTCCTCACCAATTACCCTTGTGGGCAAAATTGAGTCAGCCTGGGAAAAAATAATTCAATCTATTGCCAATCAAATCAGAACAAAGAGAAGTAAATTCAAATATAAAAGCACCTTTCCTCCATGCCTCTCTCCTTCCCAGGCTTAACTTTATTCCTGATTCTCTATCTCCTCCCTCCCGGTGGCACAGGGGGACAGAAATGGAGGTTGTGGCCAGTTCATCACTTGTTTTCTCTGCTGCTCCTTCATCCTCGGGGGAGGACTCCCCACACTCTTCCTCTGCTCCAGCGTGGGCAGTCCCCCCGATGGGAGACAGTCCTACATGAACTTCTCCAATATCAATCTTTCCACAGACTGCATTTCTTCATGAACTGCTTCAACCTGGGTCCTACAGTGGGGTGCAGTCCTTCAGGAACAGACTGCTCCAGTGTGGGTCCCCACAAGGCCACAGGTCCTGTCAGGAGCCTTGCCCAGCATGGGTTTCCCACAGGGTCATAGCTTCCATCAGGCATATCCATCTGCTCTGGCATCAGGCCCTCCAGGGACTGCATGTGGATCTTTGCTCTACTGTGGACCTCCATGGGCTGCAGGGGGGACAGCCTGCCCTCACCATGGTCTGCACCACAGGCTGCAAGGGAATCTCTCTGTTGCCTAGAGAGCACCTCTCTCTCCTACTGCACTGATCTTGGTGCCTGCAGGGCTGTTCCTCCCACGTATTTTCAGTCTTCTCTCCTTTGGCTTCAATTTGCTTCTTCACAATAATTTTTTCCTTCTTAACTTTGCTATCACAGAGGTGCTGGCACTGTCAGTGATGGGCTCAGACCTGGCAAGAGGAGGGCTCACCTTGGAGCTGGCTGGAGGTGGGTCTGTGGGACAAGGGGGAAGCTTCTGGCAGCTTCTCTCAGACCCTGCCCCTGTAGCCCCCCTGTTTTCACAACCTTGTCACGCAAACCCAGCACAGACACGTCAACTTGGTAAAGTTTCTTAAAGACCATGAGACTTTAAGGGGTGAGCCAGGAATGACACAATCATTTGCTATAAGCACAGTAATGAGCTATGATATCAACTGTAGTTGTGACATCAATGGCACATTATATACATCAACACACAAAAATCTACACAAGTACACACACTTCTTATACTTTATTTACATTTATATTCAAATTTATATTAATATATATTTTTAGGTGCTAGTTTTAAATGCTGTACTTTTATTCAGGCTTCAATGAGGAATCCTAACATTGAAAACAAAGTCACACAGGCTTCTCTGACGTTATCTTTGATGCTACTTGTTCTACAAGAAAAACTTTACAGAGTTTAAACTGTGGCACGGTCCATTTGCATAATTTATTGATCTTAAAGCAGTTAGACATCTGCTATTTATTGTCTTTGCTTTACTACTGGGCATGCAGGTGAAGAAGATTTTGTGTAATTTTGATGGAACAAGGAGGATTCTCAAGTATATGTTTTACAATAATTTCTCTGACATGCATAGAAATAGCATATAAAAGACTAATATATAAAAGACTATAGATCATTTTCTTTCTCAGTGGAAAAAAAACCCCAAAATAAATAAGTGTAGTAATTTTACAAACGGAGAAAAAAATCCCATGATTCTTCTTTCCATGACAGCATAAAACTGGGGAAAAAACAATTTCCCAATTCTGATCAAAATAACCACCCGTATTAGATAAGAATAGAAACACATCTTCAATGTTTGCATATGAAAAAATAATATGAACTGTTTAGTATATTAAAATCAAATTTCAGCAGTGTCAGAATGCTCACTAATCAATTTCAGATTAATTTTCTTAATTGAAACTAATTCCAGTGGTACTTTAATGTTGAACAGCACATGCTCAGGACATAATTTCTTATGCAGGATTTCCCCACGAGTATAAAACACTCTTTTTTAAAGTAGTTAAAAGATTAATACTCATTAAGGATTAGTGGATTTTCAAGCTTCATCTTTTATAACAATTTTTATAGTTAGCTGAGTGTCAAGACCCCTGAATATTAAGCTGTCTTTCAAAAAATGATACTGTTCTTCAGAAAAGATTATTTTTGACTCTTCCATCCTCCTCCAGAGAAGTAAGTTGGTGTTCAATCATACTAATTCATTTCTTTTCAGAGATGACAAGTGTTTGAAAATCTATATAACAGTGGCATGCTTTTTATTATTAATACTATAAGAGATGTAAAGTTTATTGTCTGAGAAAGACATTTGCAATCTAGCATTGCCATACAAGTGGTGTGCTGTTATAATGATTTCATATCCAAAATAAACTTATCTTGATTTACTGCACTTACTTATTTTCCACACTTTTCCACCTGTAGCATCTTGTTATAAATCTCAACTGAAATTTCTATTAGATTTTCAAGTTATTATTTTGTGCAGGAACTAAGAAAAATGAGGCCTTATTCTTCATGAAGATCCAGATCAAGAAGCATCTTTTTGTCCGCTGAAATAGTTTTCTGTATATGATGAGTACAATTACATTCTACCCAGATACAAATGTTTTTAACCCATACTTTGGAGTACCAAGGTCTAATTTTTACCTCACAAAGTTTCTAGCCTTTAATTTCAGCCTTCTAGATTTGGAGAATGACCAGTTCCATTTCTGATTTGTTCTCAATGTGCTTTCTATCCAGAATTGTTTAACCATGGAGGAAATAAAACACTTTAAAAAGTCGTCCTTTCTCCCAAAGCATGTACAGTGTGGGCAGGAAGTCCTCAGCCCTGATGTTTTTGCTATAGAAATGCACTCACGTTGGACTGCATTGCTCACTGACATGGATGTAGACCATAACATCCAGGTTCCCCTGTAGATGAATGAGACAGGAAGGAACTTCTAAGGCTAACTCAGAACTTTTTATGGCTTAATCAGCCTTTAATTGTATTGTAAGTACCTAGTTGATGTATATGAAATTAAACTAGGGCTTATCCAGGACTCAACAATCTTTTTAATCTATTTAGCTTGTAGAAAATAGAGCAAATGTATTTTGTCAAACAGTATATGACATTTTTAACATACAACAGCTTGAAAAATTCCTCAGAAAATTCTTAATAATGGGATCAGAGCAATTGTATTTTCCTATAAAAATAAATGAATTGTCAGATTAATTCTCTTTTTAACCTCTACTACAAATATAAATATGAACACCATCTCAGACTTTTTCTATTACTTGCTTAAAATTTTTGTCATGCTAACAAGCTTATTATTATTGATCATGCCACCTTCTCTTTCTAAACACTAGAACAGCACTAATATTTTTCTAGAATTTATCTCATATTCAAATATTAAAATTAATATCTTATGATCCCCTTAGCCCAGTTCTGAATTGAGGATAAGGTGAAATTTATTTGATGTTTTCTGTCTTAATATTGTTTATAGAAAGATGCTATTTAACTATTCCCTTAAAACTGTAAATATTGCATTATTTCCATGTGAGTTATCTATCCATACCTATACCTATAATCTATACCTGTATCTATACCTATATCGATACATCTATATTTCTATCATCTATATCTATATCTCTTTTTTATCCTATGCAAAGTAAGAATTCTGAACACTTCTCCATTTTTTGAATAGTTTTTAACAGATTGCCTCTTCTGACTAGGAATGGTTTTACAGATTTGTCAGGATTTCTTCTCTGGAACATTTATTCTAAATGTGTTACAACATATTAATAAATAACAGTTGTCTTCGTAGCTTATTCTATTAGTCACAGACTTGACATTTTAGAACAATTCAGACTGATATTTTCAGTCTAGTTTAGGTTGAAAACATAAAACTAACTTTTCAGATTTTTAAGTTTTCATCAGTAAGCACTGTAAAGTGTTATTTACTAATGATTGCAAAACATATTGTGCAACCAATAGAGCTGTCTTTAAGTACAGTTATTCTATCAAGTGCCAACAATAAAGCAGGTACTAAAGCTATGTTCTCACCCACTGCATTTTGTTTACAGCTTCAGAAAGCGCCTGTAATACACAGCATAAAATATCAAATTCAGCTCTATGGGCTTCCAGTTGACATCTAAGAACCTCATACAAGGCCTAGGCCATCCAGGAACTGGCAGTATGTTGGTTTTCCACAGGAAGCAGAAAATAAACAAACAGAACCATAGAGAAGACACCAGCAACTGAAGGCAAAGACACATTTATATACATATTTCACATTTTCATATAGGCATACTTGTACATTTGTGTACACATATTATATGAAGCTCTTTGTAGTTAAATAGACAAAACATAGTTAAGTAGTTTGCTAACTCTGTGCTATGTTTGGCAAATAACTACATATTTTAATCTGAGGGGAGGGGTGACATACATGAAGTATCCTGGGTTTGGTCTAAGTTTTCTCCTGCCAAAATCAACTGGCTTGTAAAATGATCATCACATCTGAGTACATGTAATTTACACATTCTTCATTTTTGCCATAGCTTTTAGCAGTTAATGCTTATTTTAACCTTCATAACCTGGCATTATTAATCTGAACTTTAAAGAAAGTATAGCTTGTGTCTGTGGGTATTTCCAGTAATTTGAAAATAATTTACCAAAGGAGCAAATGGCTCAATAATAGTACACAGGTAAGGAGTTTATCTGGCAAAGGCTGTGCATACAGTATCTAGTGTATAAAAATCCCTTCATAAATTTCACCAGGATGTTCATGTCTCAGGTGTCTCAAAGTTCTCAAATTTCAGGTCTTCTCTTACTTGAGATATGCTGGATAACTCTCCTTGTCAGTCACCAGTTATTGAGAGATTATTTCTCTGTTGTACGGTATGATACTAGCTCTCAAGATAGCCCTTGGCTCTGGAACTTGTATCCCATTATACTTAGGTAGTATAAATAATAATTTGGAGCTTTTTTGACACTTATCAAGGTCTCTTTACACACTAATTCTTGGCTGGCGGTATTTTTGAGGTAAAGGCATCTGATTAACTGGTTGTTTGGAATTATTCTAAACATTATTAGACAGACAAAAAAAAAAATATATTTTAATCCAAAATTGACAAAGCAGCTACATTATTTCTTTATGTTAGGAAAAAAAAAATGAAAAAGAACAGAAAAGGAAAACATGTTCTTGATCTATTTATACTGTAATTAATTTAAATGGAAAAGTTCACTTCCTGAAGTGAGTGACTTGCAGAACTCACTTTCCTTCCAGATTTTTTTCTAGATTTTCTTTTTTTTTTTTTTTTTTGCTACTACATATTACATTTAGAGCTAATATTATTTTTTTCCGGGATAATTCATCTTCTCTCCTTAAACTTGTTTACATCTCCCCCTCCACATCCATCCTCTCATTCCACCACTTATTTAACATTAATAAACTAATTAAATTAATTTGTTTCCAAAATATAAATTGATAATTTCATTTCTTTGGAGATGCATATACTGCTTTTTGAAACCATCTGTACTTGACTGGTCAATTAACTCCATGACTAAAGGAAAAATTAGATAGGCAGTTTGTAATTTTCAGAATGAATTGTTTCTGTCTAGTGAAGCATGGAATAATTTTGGTTGGGAATGACCTTTAGAAATGATGTAATCCAATCACTTGCTCAGAGCAGAACTAGTCTCATAGTTAGGTCATGTTGCTCAGGGCCTTGTCAGAGCATGTTTTAAAAATCTCTGAGTTCCAAGACTGGACAGCCTCTCTGGGCAGCTTGTTCCCATGCTTAGTTACTCCCACTGAGAAATATTTCTTCTCTCATATTTAGTTGGAATTGCCCTTACTGCAACTTCTGGTTGCTGTTTCTAGTCCTTTGACCATGCACCTTTGGGAAGAATCTTTGTGCAACTGCCACCTTCAGAAGGCTGAAGACAGAAATTAAAACTTCCCCTTAGCTTTCTAGTCTTTATGCTAATCAAACCGAGTTCTTCCAGCCTTGAGCATCAGCTGCTCCAGCCAATTACCCATCCTGGTCACTCTCCAAGGTACAGACTCATTCCAATTTCCTGCTGCCATTTGTGTGTGGAGGACAGTTCTCCAGATGCAGGCGAACGGGTGGCAAGTATAGCAACAGCAGCATGACCACCAACACATCCCCTTTCCTTTAGGAATACTATGCCTGTCCTAACCTGGAATTTAACTGCATTGAAAACTAAATTATCATCAGGTTTTCATCGTAAGTCCCTCCTTCCATTAATATTAATAGAAAAAAAAAAAAAAACAATAAAACTTGCAACTGTGAAATTTTAAAAATTGTGGGGATAGATGACCCCATCTCTTTTGTCTTTCTTCCTCTTCTCACTAAATGCAAATAAGCCAAGTAGTCTGACATATAAAATGCCACATATAATGAGGGTAATTACCCTGAGTCATGTAGTTCAGGCTGAATATCATCTTAAGTTCAAGAGAAAAAGTTTTTATATCTTATTATTAACCAACTAAGGATAATAAATTATTCAAACCCAAAAGTACGGAGGGAGCCATTCAGGAGAGAGAGGAGGACCCTTTTTTTGTGTCTTAAAGCCTTTGCACGTGGGTAGGAAGTGTGTGCCAAACTTTTGTCAGACATAAAAGATCATGGAAGATAAGAATGGCAGGAAACCAAAATAAGAGGTTACATGCGGCAAAGCTAAGAAGCAGGGCTTTTGAGAAACAGTTTTAAGGAAAGAGCGTGGAAATGAAGGTAAGAATACAGATTAACTTGGATAAAATATGGACACATATGGTCAGGATGGATAAAAACTGAAAGATAAAAAATCAAAGCTAATGGCAACTTCTAGCAAGCCTTACATGTCACCATGGGTTTTTTTTTTCTGCTGCTTTATATTTGCAAAACCTTGCAGGTCTTGAGACAATGCATCTGAAGGACACAAATATTGCAACCAGCAACCTGATGGTTAAACAATGGTTTTATTGTGAGAGCTCTGCAAGATGAGCTTGTCCTCAAATTACCTTTTTCCATATGCATGAAGATTGCAGTATGTTTCTGAACCCTGAAGTTTAAGGTTATTGTGCAGTCACTCAGCACAGAATGTTTGCTGAAAAAAAAGAGAGAAGAGAAAAAAAATCAAACAAACACTAATGGATTAGGATTTTGGCATAGGGTAATACTCATTAAGGGAATCAAATCTCCAGAAGAAGGTGGTCATTCACTAGCTGGTAGCAGTTGGAGTCACTGTCGTAAGAGTAATTGCAATGGTATTTTTAGGTGAGCTGGGGAAAATCTTCAAAATCACTATTTTTCTCGGTTTCCAGATGACCATCTCAACATATGCAACATTTAATGCTATTGTTCTGCTGGTTTTATATCTTGTTAGATATGAAACATCTCTTTAATATCTTACTTACATTCTAAGTGGCCTTTTCCACAGTTTCTATTGACCACTTGCAAAAGTGGCCACTTCTATCTGTGCACAATTTGGTCAACTCTGCAACAGGAATCAGTTAGGTATCCTCTTGGATGCTTGGCTCAGGATGTTCATCCACAAATATAAACATAAAAATGTGCAACAGGGAGCTAACAGAACTGTCTAAAATTCCCAACGAGGAGCTTCCTGTAATAGTCAAATATTTAATTGTGAAGATTCAGTGAAAGGCTTTGTATCTCAAGATAGTTGCACCTGCTGAGTAAATGACTCGCTGGGGGGTTGCTGGTTCATATACAGAATTAATAACTGAAGTGTGCTGCATGTGCACATAGTTGCAGCCCTGACACTATGCTACTCTGCAATTTGAACTAAAGAATGAACCTTGTTTTTGTCCTTATTACTTTGTTATTTAAGTCCCATGACTATTTCCATAAGCTCAGGTGGGGTCAGTATATGTTTAGGTTAAATGGAAGCATTGGGTGTGTTTTGGTTGGTCAGTTTGTAATCATATTAGCAATATTCTATTTTGTCAGATATAATTTGTTTTTTTCTTTTTTTAAAGAATTATTTATCTGTGAAGTACCATTTCCATAAAGCACTGTGATTGCACTTCAGATCCAAAATTATTTGGGATATGAGTTGTTTGTTTCCTCATAAATCTGAGGTTTTTATGAGGGAAATAATTCTGGTAACTTTAGTTATAATATACAACACAAGACCTAATATGCATTTGTAAATAGGCAAATGTGCTGTTTATATTTACATAAAACACTACCCTGGCAGGTATACAGGCTACTAATCTTATGCAGCTTCTGAAAAGAAGTTACAGAACTCCTTTTTACTTAAGTACCTAAAATCTGAAGTCTATGGGAAATTAATGCATTTCTTGCCTAAAATTTATTTTAAAATGTAATTTCACAAACATTCTTCGTAATATTTTTTTCTGTAATATGCCTGGTCCTTGAAATAATGATTAGATCTAGCTGAAAAAAAATTTGCTCAAATAATTTTTGGATGCTCAAAAGATTTAATTACAATATAACATTTTTATATAAAAAAAAAAACCAAAACTATTTTCCCTAAGATAATTCCAGTTTACATAGAAAAAAATTATGTGAGGGAAAATACTGTTATTTGGAAAAACATAATTGGAGATCATAGAACAGCCTCTTCCATCGATTAGGATCCCCAAGAAGCTAACCAAATATCTCATGATACATTATTTTCATCACAAAGAGATGATATTGTGATATTGACTCAGTGATGCAGCTAAAACTATATGAGAAAGGCTGTCTGAGGAATACAATCTAAAATTTATAGGACATTATTTCTGAATTCTGCTGTGAACTCTTTGTTTTCTCGTTGGTTTGGAGTTTTTTTTCCCCCGCTCTTGGCATGTTCCAAAATCTTCCTTTAGGAAACCCTCAAGTCTTCAGATTGAAGCGACCCCTGATGTACAGCACAAGTTCAGCTAAGCACTCAATTATGTTTTGAAGAATCACACCTTCTTTAAAAGGAACCATAACTTCCACCTTATGATAATTTTATTATCCCCAGCCTGTTACTAATATATTCATGATCACAGCTCTTTAAAAATGATTTTATGACTGGCTTACTCATCAGCTTCTAACACACTCTTGCCTAAAAACAACAGCATTTTTAAAATATTTACCTAAGACTAATGAGGACTTCAATCCTAAGCTCTGTTTGCAGCAAATGTGTAGGCTTCTGTTCCAAAAATAAATGTGAAAATAAGAGTTGTTAAATATCTTATTAAAATGATGACATTTGGAAGATTTTTTTTTTTTTTGAGAAAGAAACGCAGTTACATACCACTTAAGGGTGTCAGTCTAAAGAAGTATAAAAGTGAAACAACTTCTGCATGCCAATAATCATACAAGCACAAAATAGTGTGGGTTGGAAAGGGACCTTAAAGATCACTTATTTCCAGCCCCTGTGCCATGGGCAGAGATATCTTCCACCCGACCAGGTTGCTCAAAGCACCATGCAACCTGGCCTTGAACACTTCCAGGGATGGGGCATCCATAACTTCTCTGGACAACCTGTTCCAGTGCCTCACCACCCCCACAGTAAAGAATTTTCTCCTAATCAAAGACTTTCCAGAAGTCCAGATAAATTATATCTGTAGCTCTTACATCATCAACTGATGTAGTTTCTCCCTCATAAAAAGCCACTAGGTTGGTCAGACAGGATTTTCCCTTGCTGAAGCCGTGCTAGCTCTCTTGAACCTCTAGTCTGAGTGAACCAGCGTACGTGCATGAACCAAGTGGCTTTGTACAAGTATCCATATACTGTGTTTTCTTTATGTCTTCTACTTCCTTTTGAGGACATCAAAATTAGGCCTTCCAGCCATGTGCTTAGAAAGAAATTGTGAAACTCTTGGTTGCTTTTAAGCAACCGTGGCTTTGCTTTTCTGCAGATGACCTTGTGAAGGCTTACTGCCCAGTTTTAATAGAAAGACTTAGGAAAACAGATCATAACTAACTGCCTTTTTTGAAGTGTGATAATATTTGACTTCAACTTGTGATGTGTTGAAAGCAAAAAATGAGACAAAGGAATGAATATCAATGACAAATGATTAACAGTCTTGGAAAGCTAGATTATTCAGAGCTATAAATGGTCACTAGCAATTATTGGCATGCATTAGAAAGGAGGCAGATAGGTTGGGCTGAAGTTTCCTTTCAGTATACATTGCATGCTAAAAAATTGAATGGCTAGAACATGCTGAACATCATAATAGGAAAGACAAGGTTTTATTAACCTTGGGGGAAAAAAATTGCTCCATAAGATAAATAGCAAATTAACTATGCAAGATATATTCCAGATAATGGATGAATGCAATTACACGTACAAAACACCAGCATTTACAGTACAGTACAAAGTGTTTATTTTTGATCACACTATAGTAGGTTAAATAGCCTCCAACTTCTTGTGATAGCATCCACAAATATATTTCAGATGTATAGTATGCATATTCATATTTTGTGTGTGCAAAATAGGTTCCATAAAGGTAGAATTCACTCTCCATATCATTCATAAATTTCATCAAGTTGGAAAACATTTTTTGAATGAACAAGTTTAAGAGTCATTTCTCTTAAAAGGGTAAAACTATCTCACTTTATGGAGATTTTTTGTCTTGATCTGAAAACCAAATAAAATAAAAACATACCATTACCTTGTGTCATGGTTTTGGCCAGGACAGGGCTAATTTTTTGCAGTAGTTGGGAGGGATTGTGGCCATGGTCTGGATGTAATCTTATAGCACTTCATTTCAATGCTAGTGGGGAGAAGGATCAAAAAAACATGGTGGACAGAGCAGTCCAATGTTTGTTAATTGTAGGGGTGTTTCTGTGTAAGTAGTTTCCTTTTCTTATATCTTTTGTTATTAATATTGTTGCTACTGTTTGTTTTCATATTTCGTTGCTGTTTCCAATTAATTGTTCTTATCTCAACCCATGATCTTTGCATTTTTGCCTCCAGTTGGAGGGTGAGGAAGGGAATGCTGCACATGGTTTTAGCTGGAGTACTACTACACTGATGAACACCGTTCCCAAACCATGACACCTTGAAAGGATAAAAGGCAGAAAGTTGCATAGATCTTCTTAAGATTGCATAGTTATTTGCTCGTAACTTGGCAAAACTCGGGGACCCGTAATTTAGGAGCACTTTCCACTCATTTGGTTGGCATTAAAAAAAGGGAGTTTAAAATATTAACAACCAGCATACTATAATGGTAACAACACAGAAAGAGAACAAGTTAAAATTTAGAGGAAGATTTCACTGTCACTTGTTCTCCAGAGCAGAAGAAACAGAAAAAAAGAGAGGACGTGCAACCCCGGGCTGCATCTTAGTCTCAGACATGTTTTGGAAAGAAGCTAATCCAATGTGAATTGCTGCTTTTTGAAATTTATGGGACGATTTCAAATAAAAGTGGAAATGATGATGGGTTCAGATGAAAACATAAAAGTAATATAAAATATCTTAAAAATTGTAGCCAGAGGCTGAATAACTGGACAAGTAGTAAAAATTCACCTCTGGAGGTGTATAAGCACCAAAAACACTGAGGAAGAAGCTATGTGTGATGTCAAAGTGAACAAATGTGATACACTGGAGACTTGTGAAGGTAGAGCAGGCCAGAGCAGGACTGCTACCACTGACAGATCAAGGGCTTGATTCATTGCGTATGGCCCAGAACATAGGCCATATTTTCATTCACTGTCATGGCTGCTCAGGGAGAGGTTAAATTGCTGGAACATATGGTCATTTCAGGTGCAGGTCTCTTATACAGAGACCCGTGCATGGTTATTGAATTCTGAGAAGAAATTATTAAAAGTGGAAGAAGCCAAATATAACAGCTTATGTTCTGGATGTGATAGCTACACTGGCTCCCCACCAGATACTCATCTTACCAATGAGAAATTAAATTATTTTGGTGTTGGTTTGTCAAAGTTGTGAAGGCATAGTCTGGTGCATAAAACAAAATGATGCCAGTAATCAAGGTTCACCAGTTTTAATTAAAGTGAGGAATAAACAAATATCCAATTGACAAAGGGCATACTTTGGAAAGCAAAGGAAGCAATCTGTTAAGCCAACAAGACTGAAAACAATGAAAGGATCTGTAGAAAAATCTTGGAATGTTCTTAACTAAAAGATGTGAAAAATGATCTGGTATTTTTTGACCCTGACAAAGTGTTTAAAAGGCAAAGGTTCACATCAGTTTTCTGAATCAACATTTTAGACATGAGGTCAGACAGCGGAAGAGAACCACAGAAGTACCAATAAGGAAGTTTTGGGTTGCTTTTTTGATGTAATATAAATTAGCCCCATGTATTCCTTAGTAGGTACACAGAAATTGAATAAATTGTGAGTTTATGTTGCCAAGTTACCTGATGTGAGGACATTAAAAATTTCATCCTTGAAACTTATAGGAATTTCACCATTTGTATGATCTCTGGAAAATGTAAAATAAAACATCCAAGAAATGTAAAGACTTTTAGAAAGTTGCATTGGCAAATAGGTAGTGAAAAAATGGAAAATCCTCTCACTTGCTTAGGAAGCTAACTTTCCTGAAGGTGAAATCAGATCAGAAAGTAAAGGAATAAAGTAAGAAAGACAAAAATTCCAGTACTAAACATTGCTAATTAAATTAAATGAAACCACTCATTTTCTTCAGACATTAAAACTGAAAAAAGAAAGCAAAAGTGGATCCTATCTCTTGTGAAAACTGGAATGAGGCTAGACTAATTTATTGTGCCTTAAAGACAGAACCTATAATTTGCTTCTATAATTTGCTTATAATTTTCTGCTAAAGAAGTAAACCAAAACAAGGTTTTGAGGGGGCTGTTCAGGTAGAAAAACAAGACTAAAAAGATTTAATTTGGTTCCGATTGACTTAAAAATTTGATAGACAACATTTTCCAGCTTTTCTCTGAAAGCACAGAATGTTGTTCTGTACATTGTGGTTTTTGTTCTTTTCTCTACAGACCCTTTCATAAGTACCTGCCATAGTTTGAAGTCAGGCATTCACTAAGAGATTAAAAAGCATTTATGAAAAGCTTGTATAAGTGATTAATTTCACATTATAAATTATTTTGTAAAAGCAGGAATATCAAATCAATATTCACTATCTTAACTACCAATCTGTCAAAAAAAAAATCTTAGAAATAGCATTGCTATTTGAAAATTCTTTACCTTAGACCTTGCCCAGCTTCCGACATTTCCAACCAATGGAAACAACCTCAATTTTGTCATTTTCTAACTATTTAATGCTTTTACTTTGTGTTTATTGATAGCAAAGTAGGAACACAGAAATTGCATCATGTGGTATCATGTCAACAACTTCATTTTTAATTAACAGGATAAGAAACCTTTTACCTCTTAGTAACTGAATATAGTGAATATTATAGGAGTATCTTAGTTCCTACCAATGCTGTAAATAATTGCTTGATATGTCTACACTGCTTAGAGAGGTGCGAGGCCAACACCTTACTTCCAAACCAAGCAGCACAGAACAATTCCCACCTTCACTTAGATCACATTCTCTTTCGTGCATTAGTTTCAGACAGGACACTCTGGAGCCACCAGAACATGGGGTGAGTAGTAAACTCACCGTGAGACAGTGAATGATCAGGGAGCCGGTTCTTGAACTCAAACTGGTCCTTTTCTATTTAGCTGTATAGGTCAAGTCATTAAATAGGAGCCTGTTCTTGTCTGGGCTTTCCATGAGGTCACAACTTCTTTCAGGGCACATCCACCTGCTCTGACAAGGAGTCCTCCATGGGCTGCAGATGGACAACTTCTCCAGTGCCTGGAGCACTTCCTTCCCCTTCTTCTCCACTGATCTTGGTTCTGCAGGGTTGTTTCTGTCACGTATTCTCAGTCCTCTCTCACACTTTCTGTTACACAGTAGTTTTTACTGTGGAGTCAGCTTTGGCTGTTAGTGGGTCTGTCTCAGATCTGGCTGGCATTGGGTCTGTCAGATATGGTGGCAACTTCTGACACTTTTTCACAGAAGCGACGCCTGAGGTTCCCCAGCTAACAAAACCTTGTCACATAAACTCAATTGTAAAGACTAATAGCTTTTAGATATTTAGAAGGGTGTATATATAAGTAACAAAGCTGAACTGGGAATCAAAATAGGATACATTTCCATGCCTGATATTTATATGTCATTAAATCATTTGGCAAAATTGTTGCTAAGTGCATAGGATGTGCCATGCCTCGTACTACGGCATGTAGTAGTCTTTTAAACTCACATGAGACTTATGCTCACATGGTATTTTTAGGTTTCTTGCTGTCAACACTCCAGTTAAAAGGCAGTTCCAAAACCTTACTAGTTTAATGTTAAAAGCATTCTTCTAATAATGATTCTAAATGCATTCATGATCTGTCTGTATGAAGTGATTCGTGATATAACAATCATTTTTTGAGTGCCTACTTTATGCTACCTGATTTTTCAAGATGACATATACAAACTCAATGATGTTTAATGAGTGCAGTCAAAAAGATGAGCACTAAACAGTAATTATAGACTGTATTGAATAGTCCATTTCTTCTTTTTCTAACTTACTGTTAGATACCTCAAGAAATTAATTGAAAAATTGTGTTTCCCAAAGGCAACAGTACTCCAAGTAAACACTCAAGCAAAGATTCAGTCAAGTCAAGTCAAACTCTCTAAATACTCGTTATATTGTTGCTCTTGCATTCTGAGAAAAAAGTCTATTGGCTTGACATTACTTATATTTTTTAATATTCATTGTGCCTCCCTTTTGAGGTTATAGTGTCAACTAGCTAATCTTAGTGATTCTGCAATCAATCCTGAAAACACTGAGCTGTGCTTGTTCAGGGGTTATAGAGGCTTTTTTTTTTTTCTTACCAGAATAGTATCCAATAACAGCAAGCTGTTTGGTTGAATTACAAAGATAGATAGATACATAGATGATAGATAGATAGCAAACAAAATATTTTTTAATAGACCATTATATATAAATGATATGAAAATGCATATGCTCAATGAATCAGAAAAAAAAATAAATAAAAAAAAGAGCTTGGATTAATCTAATGTATTGTTGCCTGTCCACTGGAAGTATATCTTCCGTAGACCTAAAGATATGTTTCAATCACCTCAAGTTTTGAGTGTTTTGATATTCCATGACCCAGGGAAAGATGAGGTTAATAATCTGCATCCATCCATTGAGTTCTGGTTTTATTAAGGAACATGATAAGGACAATCAAGAAAAAACAAATATTCAGAAACTTCAAATTGAAACTTTGATTATTGACTGAGGTTATATTAGGACACCTATGTTCTTTTGAATGTGCTTTGAAATAGCAGAGTTTTTGTCAAGATCTGCTTGCAAAAGGGCAGTAGTTCCGTTCAGCAAGATGTTGCTGGTGATTCAACTGGCAACTTTAATGTCCTCTTCACTAACTTTGAAAATTCAGACATCTCTTGTAACAACCAAATGGAAAAATCATAAATGGAACGGAATGTTTATAATACCAATTATTTAAATAAATGACTGACATTTTTTTTCCTGTTCCACAAAGTGACAGCGAAGAAAACTTTTCATGAAGTGGCTAAAAAAATAGAAATTTTACAGAATTTATACTTACTTGAATTTATATATACATATATATATACACACACACACACACATATATATATAATCTATATACAGATTAAGAATGATATTTTGGGCCATGATCCTCTATTAAAAAAAAAAAAAAAATCTCAAAATATGCCTCAGATGTAAAAAGATTAACAGTTTTTGTATTAATTCCTGGACATGGATGATGAACATGCTGTTGAGAAGGAAACCGGTCTTTAGGATGTGGTCTATGGTCCTGCATGTAATATAGATAAGTAATTTTGTTACAGTTATAAATAAGGAACTGTTTTTATGAATAGAAATAAGCAAAAAGTAATGGAAATGAATCTGTGAAAATTGTGGAAAGTATGGTAACCATTCATTTTTTAAAGAAATAGTATGAATGTTATGCAGCACCTTTATTGAATAGTCAGCTGATCTGTTCTCAAAGTTCACAAAAATATCACATTTCTAAATGTCTGCCATGATGAATCCAATATACACTCAAAAGAGAGTGTACAGATTCAACTTCATTACTTTTTTGTATCTTCCTATGTAAAAAGAAGTAACATAAACCTCATCCTCAACTTACATTTAAAGAAAAATTATTTTCCAGATTCTCATCTTGCTACTGAGATTTTAATTTTCTTTCTTACAGAAATTCACACTTTCTTTTTACTCAACTAAACTGTAAAATTTTATTCCCGTGCCAAATCTTATGCCTCTGAGTAAATGTGAGAATCAGCTTTGGCACCTCTACTGCACAGTGTACAGAGGTTTATAGCGTTATCACCTGCAGTCAAGATCTTCACATTGCTGCTGTTTCAAACATTTGATGTTTTAACATGCTCTTTTTAAATGCTTATAAAACTAATATAGAGCAGAGTCATTCTCCGTTGATCTCCATTAGTTCTGACATGCTTAAACAGACAAATTTACTTTCATATTATTGGAATGCCAGGTGGTAAAAACCCATCTGATCTGGTCTTTCATAGAAAGTATAGTAAAATGAGACTATAGTTTACGAAATCACTTCACAAATTTCAAAATAAACACCTGAAATCAGATTTGATGTTCAAAAGTCAAAAGTTTGTTATTTTCAGAAATACTAAAAGTTTACTAGTTTGGATATAGAGTATCTTCAAGTTCTGAAAAAAAAAAAATCCATTCTTTGAAACTCAAGGTGTATTTCAGAAGCTATGTATTCTTATCCAGATTGAATTTTCTACAATAACCTAGAGAAGCAATGGTGTTTGAATGTAAATTTTCATGGGTAACACACACAAAATATAATATCTCTATAAGTATATTCTATACCTATCCTATAAATGTGATCTTAGTACAGCCTTGTTGTGGTCTCTGGAAAAGTTGTAATCCACCTGAGTACCCTTTTTTTACTTTTCCCTGGCTGACAGACTTACCCAGACTTAGACCTAAAAGCAATTCCCTATGAACTGTAAATTACTGGGCCACTAAACCACTGAACCCTCCTTGACACTATCATGGTTTTAAACCCAGCTGAAAATTAAGCACCACACAGCTGCTCACTCAACCCCTCCCTACTCAACCCAGGGGAATGGGCAGGAGAATCGAAGTAAAAACTGTATGTTGAGATAAGAACAGATTAATAATTTAAAATAAAGTAAAATACAGTAATCATTGTAAATGTTAATAAAAAGGGAAAACCAAGTGATGCAGAATGCAATTGCTCACCACCTGCTGACCGATGCCAGAGCCCCTTTCCTGAACCCAGATAGGTCTCCCTTCTGCCTAGCTCTCCCCAGTTTATATACGGGGCAGGATGTTCTGTGGTGTGGAATATCCCTTTGGTCAGTTCGGGTCACCTGTCCCAGCTGTGCTCCCTCCCAGTTTCTTTTGCATCCCTCCTCACTGGCAGAGCATGAGACAATGGGAAAATATCCTTGACTTAAGGTAAATACTACATAGCAAAAAGCAAAAACATTACCATATTATCAACACCATTCTCATTCCAAATTCAAAACACAACACTATAACAGAACTGAGAAGATATTAACTTTATCCCAGCTGAAACCAGGACAGACATTCTCACCGGCCTGTTCAACTCACATAGATTGGTCTGGAGAACATTGCCACAATGGGTCTGGTAAATTGTGCTCTTCATTACATGATGAAACACGTTTTTGATGGGAAAATTAGATGGCAAGGATCACACAATTAGATTGGCTTTGTTATCCAAAGTAAATTACTTCTATATCTAGTATTTTGATTTCATTTATTTTGAATCTTTAGGGGAGCAAAATTATTATGAACCAGAATTAAATGTGCATTTATATACGTGTATGAATACATATATATAGTTTACATTAATTTTTCCTTTTGATTGGCACACTACTTGCGAGACTTGTGTGAGAAGCAAATGTAAACACAAAAGAAATATTTTCTGTTTTATTTCCTACTCTAGTGGTAGTCATACCATACATGCAGTCAACAGTGTCGTACAGTGCTTTATTCCAGGTGACGTAATTTCTACCTGAAAATCACATTTTCACAAATTCCAGCAATAGTTTAATGGGTGGATAAGTTAGTTAAGGAAAAGAAAGGAGGCAAAAGGCTCTGTACCTGGCTACAAAGTTCAGACAAAATTACAGGCAGTTATATAAACACCGAATACCTTCTATCCTTCCTGCCTTAGAGGTATCCATATTTCATACAACAACATAACACATCTCTGCTTCTGTTTTTCAGAAATGTTCAAATATTCATATTGAGAGCAATTTTCATGGGCATTGTAAGGCCTCTTGGATCTAGGCTACACAGTATAGCATTCAATATCATGTTTCTGATTTACAGACTGGTGATGATCTGAAAACAGCAAACCAAAAAAACCCAACGAAATAAAACATAAAAGCAGTAAAGGAATGAAAAGAAAAGCAAAAGCATAACCAACTAATAATTGATAAAGCTCAGTACTTTCACTGTGGTACACCTAACTGTATTACAGTTCTTTCTGAGAAGGTACATTTTCCATATTGATATGTTCCCACATCTCAAAAAAAACCAAACAGCCAGGAAATTTAGAAGTAAAAAATCCAATCTAAAATCCAGTTGTTAAATCCAGCCCCACAGTTAAAAATCCAGTCCAATACCAATCCTTTTTTTTATCTTCTTGGCTTTTTGCTCCATCAGCTAGTTATAGACCAGGACCCATAAGTCATTCCTGCAAGGTTGACTTCTACTCAGTAAGATCCCAGCCTCGTCCTTCCAGCTAGTCTCATTCAGCTGTGATTAATCCTGCTATCAGAAGGTCTCCTCCGAGCGTCTCCAGGGTTTGGAAGCTTTGCTTTATTCCCTGTTTGGCTTTTTCTTCAGCTTCCAGTACTGGGCCAGGTACAGCCACGCCATCTCCTTGGGTCCCTGGTTTGGGGTCAAACCCTGGCCTCACCAGTACAGCTGGTGCAGACTGGGGGAATGGAACAAAGAGGTGAGGTTTAGCTACCTTAAGAGCCAGAGCAGAAGTTCCAGGCTGAAAATGCAGGCTTTGACTGCAATAGCCACTGCTGACTGCTGTGGCAACTGTCAAAACTGTGGGAAGCCTTCCAGAGCCTTCCAATGGCTGCTGGAGACTGGATCTTTCCAGGTCCCTTTAAGCTCAGACGAGTCTGTGACCTGTACCATGGCACCAACCTTTGTGTTCCCCTACCTTTCTGTCCCTTTGTCCTCTGCAGGGCTGCAGCGTACAGGACCCCAGGAGCCAGGAATCTTCCATCTGCACTGCGTTGCGTTGCACTGCATTCATCCACCAAGCTAGTAACTTCATCATGGAAGGTTATCAGGCTGCTCAGGCATGATTGCCCCTTTGTAAACCCATGTTTACTGTTTCCAATCACTGTCATGTCCTTTGTGTGTCTAGAAAGGTTTTCCAGTTTTATATGCTCTATCATCTACTCAAGGACTTAGGTGAAGCTGACTGGCTTGTAGTTCCCCAGATCTTCCTTCTTCCTCTTCATGAAAATAGGAGTGATATTTTCTTTCTCCTAGTCTTTAGGAATCTTGCCTGATCACCATGGCCTTTCAAAAATAGTTGAGAGTAGTCTTGAAATGACGTCAGCTCCTTCGACTTTTATGGGTGAATCCCAAGTGGAGTTAATTTCCTTGCAAACATAGCTTAAACCAAATAAATAAATAAATAAATAATATCAGTGTATCACAAAATGGAGCTGAACTTTCAATACCATAGACTCTGGACTGAAATATTTTCGTACTTCTTCATTAAACAACATTCAATCCCAACACTTTAAATCCAATTGTGCATGTGCACTGCAGAACAAAACCAGAGCTTAAAGTTGCTATGGTTTCCAGGCAAAGGAGAAATGATTGAAATTATATGAGCTTCAGAAAAAAAATGGTGATTTGCAAGGGTTTTTTTTTTTCATTTTTTTGCTTGTTTTTTCGTGAATATTAGCCGAATGACCCTCTTTTTTCTCTTACTACCTCAAGGATTTCAGTTACCTGTCTCAATGCTGTGGTAGCTAACTCTGAGACAAACTATCCTGATGACCCCTCCTCAGTCCTCTGCTTGGTTTCAAGGAGCAAAGACCCTGACATTTCAGTTTTACATGTGATCTGTTTGACTTCTGGCTGCTTATGGCATCCAGCAGAAGAGGTATTCTTTATTCAGCTCTTGCCATAGGAAAATTTACAGTGGAGTCTAGCAAACTGGGATCTGTATGTCTGCTCTTACTAAATGGTACTTGCTTTTCATTGCAGGAGCTGTGTTGTTGCCGTTGACAACCACAGCCTGCTATTAACATGCAGCCATTATGTTGCAGAAGTATTGAACACCAGATGAAAGTGCTATTTGCTGTTAATTTGTAAACAATACATAACATGAGCATCAACAAGGAAGATTTTCTAGGAGGAAAGAAGGATTTAGGTGCCAAAACCATTGTAGACTCTGTCAGGCTTAAGTTGTCAGACATGAAAGCACATATATAAGAAAAACATTTTAATTAGCATTATAGATTATGCAGAAATTTTAAAAATTCAGAAAGAGTCTTCAACTTCCAAACTTCATTTTATCATTTAACTTTTGACTAATTACACACCAACAAAATTATATCAAGCAACTCTTATGAAATGTTCATTAATAATTCTCCTGGTACAGTACATCATAACTGAATGTCAACCCATCATTAGGGACTGGGAAAAAAAAAATTCCCTAATAGAGAAATTAACTAAAATGCCACAGAGTGGTGTTGGGATTTTTTAACAGATCATGTTTAAGTCACTGATTGTACAAAACCAGCCTCAATGGGATAGAGAAAAGTTGATAAATTTTGCAGCAACAAAATCTCATAAATTGCCTTTTGATTTGAGGCAACTAACTTTTAATTGGTGGTAACAGTCACAACTCTAAACCACTAAAAACATACATGTTTGGAATTTACTTAAATAATGTAAGAATGACAGAATTGGAGAATGGCAAGGAGATGAGATATCTACTACAACAAACTACTCCAAATCTTGGCCAACAACTGAACACATCAGAACATTTCTCTACATTTCAAAAACACAAAAAAAAAAGTATTGGCCAGACTAATTGCATGTTTCCTCCTATTGGTCAGGTTTCTTGTGATTTTTGAATATTTTTATGCATCTAAATGGAATTATGTTAGATAAAGACCAAACTTTAGAGCTACACTAGATACAATTATGAAATATTAAACATCTGGCATCAAAAGAGTTCAAACTTTTCAAAATGTTGCTGTTGCTTTATTTTCTTCAGTGGACTTAAGATTATTTTCACCTAGTGCAGAAAAAAATGCATACAAATCTGTCCTGAAGTGATCATCCAAGTCTTTTCAGAAGCTAAGTTATGCTCTTCAATTCCTCTTGCTTGCCTCCACATTTACCAGACTTCTGCTTATACTCACTCAGGTCTTACAATTGAATCTTATTAGAAACTACAGGAATAGGTTCAAGAAGACATAGACAAGATGCCACACAGATGAAATTCGTATTTGTGTCTAACTTCCAAAGCTTTGTTCAGTGAGGTCTGACATGAGAGTCTCATAGTAGGCAATGTACCAGTTTGGTGATATCAGTTATCCTGATATATCCTATACTCACTCCTTGGTGTATCTCTGGAGATGCATGGGATCCCCCAAGTCAGGCAACTGGCCAGTGGTATGGGGGTATTTCTTCATTACTTTCAGATAATTCTTAACCTTGAGGATTTCCATGAGATTCATCAACATCCTTGGCAAATAGTGTTGTTAGTTTATCATCTTGCCCACATACCCGGTCACTAGAAGTTGGCATTCACACACATTCTTCTGAGGACTTGAATATCACAGGATGCGGTAGGTCATACAAGCACATCCTTCAGAATTTCGTACCACAGCACATTTCTCACAATTGTGGACATATGCCATGATGATGTTGGCCATCTGGAGGGATTGTTTTACTTCGCAGATCAAATTTGGAGATGAGATGCTAGGTTCTGTGCATAGGATATGTAGTTCTGTTCCAGTTCCGGCCTTTGCACTCAATTCTTCCCTCATGTCTGTTTTCCCCAGTCAGAGGTAAAATCTCTGTCAAACTCTCTCTTCATGTGATCATCCCCCTCACAATCCAGGTAACAACAGCCCATCCAGAACTATGAGAGTAGTCAAGGGGTCATACAAACATTGGCCTTATCAGGGTTGTGCTCGAAGGACATATCGCAGCCTCTTCCAGGAATGTTTGTTATGAGCTGGTTTCTCAATATGGATACTAATCAAGGTGTGTACTCCTCAGGAAAAGGTTCATGAAATCTACAGTGAAGATAGATAAGAGAATCAGGTATCTGATACTGGACTACTGAACTGTGACTAAATGCATGTGCCTCGTCTGCAGTGGTATTTAGACATCTTGTGGATTCCTAAGGTAGGGTAGATGAATGACACCCAATGACATTATGTTAATACAGCGGTCAGCCAAATAGGACATAGATAAAATTATTAAAAATATTTTCTTCTCTAGAAACCCTAGTGCATACAAGACTGGGTTTCTGATGTCTAAATAATTTATTTTTTATCATGTATAATCTAATGAAAGCAAAAACCAAGCAATCCTTATTGGTGGATAAGGAGTATAGAGATTACAGGAAATAATTTGAAATCTTACTGAAAGTAATAGTCTGAAAGTATGAGAGTTAACAGCTGACACATCAAAGGAGTCTCTGTCAGCAATCACAGTGGCAGCTAAGAAGGAATGGTATGTGTATTCCTCTGATCTGAACCCGGACTTCAAACTGTATCTTGTCAGTAAAACCCTGGGTGGTGGAAAAAGTTGTGGCTACTCTTTGCCTATCAAAGTCAGAACAGCATTTGACTATGCGATAGATTTAGTTCAAGACTAAGTTATTTTATTGAATAAAATAAAGCTAGAATTAGTGAATACTATTGAAGAGGTGAACAAATCCTGAAGAATAAGTGAGAGAGGACGTGACACTAAATTAGGATCTGTTAGGAATTTCATATACACAATTGAAAAGAGGAAACATTTCAATTGATTTTGAAGCAAATGGGCAACCAGGAGAGTTGACCATAATGCTCATATAAGAATGTGTATGTTCTGAAATCTAGATGTCATGAAATTATAGAAGGCTATAAAGAAAGCAGCAGTAGAAAGTTAAAAAGGATTAGAGAAAAGGTATTGTTTAAGTTTTCAGCATGTGTATAGTCATGAAAGTAGAAGTTAAACCATGCAGTGATGGCAGAGACAAATCCATGAGCTAATGCATGGTCAAAAATAATACAAACGTCAGAAAAATATCAAAGCTGATGGAATAATAGCACCAAGAAGAAAAGTATGAAAGACTGAAACATGATTTCTTTTGTTCTTTGATACCAAAAAGTAATGATACTATATTTCTAGCTGAAAATACCAGGTAAGAGCAGTGTTAAGCTCCAAAGGGAACAACCTTAATTATTTGGAAAATTAAAGAAAAATATGTGTCTCTGATTATAAAACTCTCATTGCCTAGTTTCGCTTTAGCCTGTTAGGGTTCTTACCAATTTTATGTTTCTATAGTCTTTGAAATAAAAAAGGGAACTAAAAATGGGATTGAATGCAGCATGGATTAGCTAAAGTTTGTTGAAAAATGTTAAAGCAATAGAATAAGATAGCTCATTCTTTTTGATAAATTATTTTCTAGACAAGAGAATTGTATTAGGATTCATGTATCTGGACTTAATAGAAACAGTACCAGATGGAAATTATCAGTCTATGCGAAGAAAATGAAGATTTGTGCTAGGATAATTGATTATTTAAAGAACTGTTTGAGATGTTTTTCTCTATGTGTAGTGGCAGAGAGGAAACTATCAGAATTGAATGGGGCTAACTTTGGAATAGTTGACAAGAGGAAGACAGACAGCTATTATTTAATGCTTTTATATGTGTGTGGGGGGGTATTTTTATTTTTACCTTTTATTGAATTACATCTCTTGACAACTCTAAGTTGAGAAACCATTGTGAAAACAGGGACTAATTAGGTCCACCAGAAAAAATGTGAATGATTTTGAGGAGTAAATCAGATGAAATTTAAGAGCATGAACTCAAAATTATCTGAAAATTGGATTTCACTTACAGATTATGAGATTTTCAATTGGAAAAGAAGAGGAGAAAAGACTCAAGCTACCCATCTCTTAGTACAGAGTGAAATTTAGTTCAACTCTTGGATGGCACATTTGAGACATTTATACCAGAATTGATCATCCTGAACTCCTTTTGCAGTCAGCAAAGAGAAATAGGCACTTACGGGACGTGAGCACTTTAACCAGTTTTAGCCATCTGCCTTGGCATGAGATGAATTTCACCCTGAGACTTTCTTCCCTCTGTGAAAGAAGGATAAATTTCTACCTAAGTTTTTTTAAAAAATAAAAAATTCGGTCTTCTTGCAGTCAAAAGAATAGTACCTTAGTTGACTACAACATACCATCAGATGTGACAATGAAAATGGCAAATGAAAACTTAGGATGTATTGAATAAGGTGGTTGAAACAGAGCAATATACTGCACTTATTTAATACACAGATGAGATTTTATCCTAAATACTCCGAACAGGGTTTCCATGACCAGAAGAATAGTTAGATCAGGAAAAATTCTGATGTGAAACATTTTCAGTTTATTAAATGGATTATAATATATACACTTGACTTGATAGTCCAAGAAATCCAATCCTGTTAAAATCTTTGATATTGTATAAAGGAAACTGTTGTTTTGTGAAATATTTCAGCAAGTAGAAATCAGTGCCTGCAGAGACAATGTGAAAAAATACTTTTGCAAACACTAGTGCCTCAAAAAGAATGGTCTTAAGTAGAGAAAATGATATAAAATTGGCTACAAATTAGATAAAACCTAAAATGTCATCAAATTTTGAGAGCATTCACATTCTAAAAGAAAAGTGGAAGTGAAGCTTTATGATTCAGTCCCATCCCTAATTAAAAAACATGATTACTATCTTTTATGATGAATAATTATTTTCACATGAATTGTTTAATTATTTTTTTACCCTAAGTTAAAATACTAATTAGTAAATATTGAACATAGTTGCTAATAAATAGGATTTTCAAGTTATGTTTTAATAACTTTTTATTCCATACTGTAATTTAATTGCAAACATAAATTATACACAATAATTAGTAATACTGAGAACGGATACAGCAGGTTAAAATTTGCTTTACTGAAATTTACCTTTTAAAAGCAAGCTATGTGAAGTGGGATCTTGTGCCGTACTTTGAAGACCTAAATTTACGCAGTAAAGGAACCTTGCAAGATAGCATTCAAGTTCAGAGCACCTATACTTAGGTGTTTATACGTAAATTTCTGCACATAAGCTAGTTGTCTAAGTTGCCATGGAGATCTCTAGAGATTTAATCAGTACAGTGAATGGATCTTAGAGGGCTTTTAAGGCCAAAGCCTTTAGGAGTGCCACTCCTAACCCACACATAAGAGCAGCGCAATTTAAGAAACTCTAGGACATCTGACACAAGATGTGGAGCAGCAGCAATGAAAGCTAAGGCATTTCAAATGGCATTAGATGGAAGTATTTAAAAGGCGCGTGGATGTGGCATTTGGGGATATGATTCTGTGGTGAACATTCTGGTTAATGATTGTACTCAGTGATATTAAGGCTCTTTTCCAAACTTTATGATTCTGTGATTCTATGACACCTAGTTGGAGCACCAGAGCTGAGCCTGAGAGAAGTACTGTGATGGACTTACTGCTTTCCCCATCAGCAATGTTTAAAGACAAGCAAAGTATTCTTTGCAACACAGGTATACGATATGAAATTTACTGCTACAGGAGGCAAGAAGCCAAAACCAACTGAAAAATTCAAGAAGGAAATTCACTTGAAAATCAGAAAGTATAATGGAGTAGATACAGTGTCCAGCTGAATAAGCTACCGGTCTTATAGTAACCAACAGCACGATGAAGTTTCACAAAAAAGGAAAGAGCTGTAGGCAGAAGGTTATGAATTCTGGTGCTCCTTCACTGTTGTTCTTTAGAGGAACAGTTACTTGCATCTTAACCAGCCTTAAATCCCATAATAGATGTTATGCCTACCTTTCATCTTATCCAAAAGCCTCTTTTCCAGATCAGAGGCAAGACTCCATCCTGACTTTCTGTTGAATTCATTTGGCCATGCAATATAAGCACTCATTGAAGATACTTTGAGAAGACAATGATCTCCATTTTGTTATTTCTTCACCTTCTTTTGTTTCAGTCTTCATTCTCACAATCTATCTCACCTGTTTTCTCTCTCTTTGTAGCTGCTACAATCTCATCTACATTTCTGTTTTACTGTACCCCTCATCCTCTACACACACAGACATACACGTGTTCATGCACACATACACAGAGTTAAAAGACCTTGCTTCTCTAATCTGTTTTATTTCCCCTATGCTCTTATACCCATATACTCCTTTCCACTCAAAAAAGCAGAAACAAATCAAGCAAACAGCAGTACCATCAAGTTGTATATAAAATGAACCTAAGTAACCATGTAATTATTCTCACTCTATTGCCACTGCTCTTTATTGCTCTCACTTATTGTGTCATCTTTCATATTGCAAGACTGTAGGCTCCTTGGGGAAGGGACCACATCATTTATTTTCTCTTTGAAGTACCTTCAGCACCTCAGGCACTTTGCAAGTAACAAATAATAATAATAACCATTAATCAGGTAATGGGATCAGTAGAAAGCACCAGTCATCGGCAATTAAAATCTTAGCAACAGTAGGCAGGTTCCTACTTCAGAATTTAGAAAGACTTTTCTTTCTGCTCCTTTCAAATTAGGAAGCCAACTTGATTTATCTAACATAAAATACAGGACCTCTCAATTTGCCTTCTATTTGTCTATACTTTATTTTTCCCTTTCAGACTGAAAGGATGAGTGATATCTACAATCCTTACATTTAAGTGACCCATAGTTTCAAATATATACCTATTTTCTGGTCACTCCGAATAGCAAACATGATTAAACTGAAGTTCTAGGTTCAGTTGAGAGCACGCTGAAATTGCTACAGCTGAAGGAGTAGGTGATGTTATTTGATTTTGTCAGTTGCTATTGAAATCCAATGAGTTTTCAGCACCTAACTGGTATAATCAAGGATGACTGAATCCAGGATGACACAGCATTTCCATGCAGCTGGTAACAAGAGGTATTTTTATACTGCAGCTTGTCTTCACTGTTGGAAACAGGCAAATGAAGGCACTTTTGCTCCTTTTCTTTTTTGAGTCCTTTGCTCACAGTGGTATAAAAAATGTTTTCAATAGCATTTCTAAATGACCAGTTGATATTAAGAATTTTTCCCCCTGACTGGTAATGACTAGGCACATAGTCTATTTCTGCATATTATCCATTAGCATTTTACTCTATTTTTGTCTATACTCAAAGCTGTCATATAATTATTCTTTACAGTTTTAATTATAGCAAAACACCATATAATGTTGATGAAAGGCCTTTAATTTCAGTTCTAGGACGCAGAAAATTTCCAGAATAAATACGGGAAAGATGCTTTCTTTATTGCAACAAATAAAGTGTCTTAATTGAAAATATTGATAGAAACACACTTTAGGCACAGATCGTTATGTAATTCTAGTGAATACATCAGTTTAGTCTCCAAACACTTCCCATTTTTTGCTCCCCTGTTCTATCACTCTTTCCTGTTTAATCTAAAGGTTTATTCTACTTAGCTTTACCTATAGCTGTTTTCTTCCCCTGATCTGTCTATTCTTATTTTGAAGACTAAATATTCATACCTATTAATATTAATATCTCTAAATAAATCAGATACTGAAATACTTGCATGCCCCTACTTTTTCTATCTATTTTCATATCTAATAATTGGCTCTCAACTAAGGTCATTCTCTGTTTTAACCTTGTATTGTATGTAAGCTCATAAAAGGTATATGCACATAGCTTCTATATATTTGTATATGAACAGATAAAACCTGAATGGCATATATAAATAAATTTTAAAGACTCATTTCTGTAGAATGCCAAGGTTTACAGGAGATAGGTAAAAAAGTAAAACAAGTGAGGGAGGTGGAGAGGGGGCTAATAAGTGAAATTATTTTTTTACACAAATATTTATACATATATATAACAATTGTCACAGAGATACACATGTCTCGTATGCTTTACTCTTATTTTTTATTCTTCTAGTCCAGTAACTCATTTATAATTTGGATTACAACCTCTTGGGGACACAAGACATATTTTATTTCCGCTGTGAGACACACAGCATACCTTTAGGGATTTGACACTGAACACCAATGTGGATGGCTTCATTTCTGTGCTTCATATTTCACATGCTGCCCTGACTATTTCTTCCCACAGCATGCAATTTGGAGAAAGATGTTATTTTCCATGTCTTTAAAAATTTGCCAACACAGCTGCCAGAAGATGTGGTTAGAGCATGTAGTAGCACACTTGTGATATTTCATCCACAGAGTGGAAAAAAGTAGCATCAAAATCCTCTCTCAGGAATTTTTTGAAAACTTGAAATCTCAGTTTGCATGTGGAAATCTTGAAGAATATCCACTTTGCTACCATGTGATAGTGCTTGAGGTGCTCAATTTTATTAGTGCAACCCATCATGCTGGCTGGATTTGCACGCTTTTGTTATGCCCTGTTGATATACTTTGTGCTTAGTGAAATGAGAGAATCCTCCCTCATTCAGCTTTATAATCATGAAAACTTCCTCTCTCATTGATTCATGACAAAATATTCTAAGTGCTGAGGAGAGTGGTGGTGGTGTAGTTTTTTTTGGTTGTTTCCCCAAAGAGAGTATGTGGACCATGTATAGGAACTCATCCATAAACTAACTGACAGAGCAGGACTGGATGGAGACTTAGGAAAAGAATCAGATAGGGGAGGGGTTCACAGGACCATAGTTTCCCCCCTACTATTTGGGAGGGATCAGACATTTGGCAATTGGAGATTATGGAATAAGTGATGGAAAGAAATAAAAGTTCATTAATCCATTGCCTGCGCTTTAACCCTGAATTACTATGTATCTCTTAGTGTTGTGCTTGATATTTGCTGTTTGACTTTTCTGTCCCTGAACCCTAAGTAATGTTTATGACATATGGGTGGTGAATGCTGACACTTAGCTGTTAAGACTCTGCATCCACCACATTATCACTGCAGTGCTGGGCGTGTGCTGAAACCCTTCTGTGATCAAGACTGATAACTAACTGCGTTCTCACCTACTGGATGTGGTATGCACTTGCCCCTTTCTCCATTAACCCACACACCAAATAGCTAAACCATTACATTATTTGATAACAAAGAATGCCTTTCTCTAAGCTGAAAAAATGCTAGGTTTTATTTATTTATTTATTTATTTTGTTATGCTGCTTGAACTTGATATATTACAAGACTTCAGTAGCATTTGATTTACAACATTACAGCCAAGACTCTTATTGTTAACATTAAGCAATGCTGTTGCAGGCAATGGTTTCACATACATTGTACTGCAGCACTGCACCCTTTGGTTGTGACAGATTTTTTTGCTATGCTACTCAGTGATCAGGCATATATTGAGCAAAATCACTGAGCCGGGTTTTATAAATACATAACTGATGATTACATTTCCCTCACAGCCTCATCTGCAGTCTTATGCCTTGCAGTTCACTGCCTTTAACCAGCGTGTGTCTCTGATAATTGGTTTTCTTCTGGCATCGTTTCTGGAGCTAGTGTTTAGTGGGAGTATAGTGCAGGCTGTTCTTGTCCTTTCATGTGGGAGGAGATACTGTGATTTCAGCCAACACCCCAGCATTTAGCTTCTGAGCTGCCCAAAGCCATGCTTTTCCCACAGTGTTTAAACAAGATTTATGTTCTGAGTTTGGGACTGGCAGTTACTTTACTGCCTGTTGTATTGTGTGAGCCAGTGCGACCAAGAGCCTTGCACCCAGCAGTGTCTGTGTAGGATAAGGTCACTTTTTGTGAGGCTTTCTTTGATTATACAGCTGCATCCAGAGGAGAAGGAATGACTGTGAGGAGGAAAAGGGAGGTGATGAAATTTCCCTTGGATCATAAGTGGTTTAGAAGAGGAATCTCAGTATTTGTCTCGCCTCTTGGCTAACAAACTAATAGGTAAAGGAAACTACTCTAGCCAAAATTTTGATGAGGCTGATTTCCTTTGCCTGGTAATGTGCCGGAGTGCTTTTTGTAAAAAATATGTACTGCCTCTTTACTTGAAAAGACATCTAGTTTAAGGATCTCAACTCTGGACAGTGACCTTGTAGTTCCTTGTTCACTAGAGAAATATTTGTCCTGCCAATTATGCAACCATTCTTATTCCTTCAAGATTTCATTTGAGTATTTTCTTCTCCACGGTTGCTTGTGAATACTTGATCCCAACATACATTTATCAGATGTCTTCAGCCAAATGCCAGGGAATGAGGTATCTTTCAGCATCCTCGGTACATCTTTTGCTGCAAGACTACAACAGTGTGGGGAGATGACTGGCAGTAAAATTAGAGATAATTGGGAAGTTATACTCACATTATAACAGAAGTTACAACAGTACAGAAATTATAGGGTGAAATGCAGTTGCTGCTTCCTGGATGGAACATGGATGGCATGCACACAATCTGTTTCATGACGATTCTCCACACACAGCCTGCAACCTTAAGTATATGTTAAGTGGAGCTAAAGGGAGGGCAGAGCAGAGTGAACATACCGTGGCCAGGCTATGTTGAAATCTTTGCAGGGTTGGGAACTCAATGGTACCCTCTAACTGATAAACCTCACAGCAGCTGCCAGGCAAAAGAGATAGGAGAAAATGTCTATTTATCAAGCCAGCAACTGTTGATGAATTTGGTTTACTATAATCCGATTATAATACTAACACACACCTCCAACCCAAAGTTACCAGCCTCCAAGGTATGACCAACCCTTACTGAGCAAGAGCTAAATATTTTATCAACTATATCTTTAGAAAGAAGCAAGAGAATTTTACACCAATCAGTATCAAAAGTATATATGACTAAAGTCACTCAAGCTCCTCTTAAATGTAAAGAAATAGCACAAAAGTGATTTAGAGATGGGGAAAATTTGGGGAAGACTGTTGTAACTTCTGGGGCTGGTTTTCTTCTCCCCCATAGTGATGCCTATTGGCTAAGGGCCATGCTCTGTGTGTGCTGAATGATTGTCTTGAGCTAGCTTTCACTGGTGATTAGAGCTTGTCTGTATATTATTTCAAGTATATTTTTGTAGTCAGATTTAATGATCGGCAGTCTTTGAACCTTAACCTGTCACAATTTTCTATTATCAGTCTGTTTATTAATAAACATACTCAACTAAAATTGAAGAGATCCAGGAGGGGGTCCCTCTTTAAAGGATTTGACTCTGACATGCTGTTGGCACATGTCCCAGAACAAGTTAGTTGAACTGCACTCCAATACAGCAGGCTGATCAGTGGAGTCCCAATAATGGGACGGTGACAGACTGGTCGGGCATAAGGGTGTCAGCTTTCCTGGGGTGTTGACATATTGATCAAACATAAAGGGTTCAGGGAAACCTCCCTTTCATGTGACAATCAGGAATGGTAAAGTTTCAGAACATGAAGGAATACTCCTTTCCTCTCGATTCTTCTGTTCAGCTGCTATCCTCAGATGGACCACAATCCCTGATACTCTAAAGATCTATCATATAGCTTTAACTCATCTGGTAGCTCTCAGCATATTACCTAGTGTAAGGTAACCTTAAAAATAACTTTACATCAATACAGATAGCTGCTTAGCAAAGCACAATAAAAATGATAGAAAATATAAGAACAGATTGACTTTAGTTACGGTTAAGTAACTGTGACATGTTAGAAGAGTCACAAATGAGAAATGAGCCAGACAGAGGTCAACAGACCAGCTTAGTTATACATCAGAGAGCTTAATTTTCAATAGAATAACATGATTGAAGAGTAGATGTTTCCCTTACGCAAATTAGAATAACTTTGTAATTAGAATGTCCTATTGTTTTACATATGACTTTATGTTACCGATAAGATAATCACTGAAGTTTATACCAAGATTTTGTTCCCCTGTTGCGGAACTTGTATTTATGCCAAAGTACCCATCTGCAGACATCCTGAGAACATCACTGTAATACAGTCTTTGAATTAAGGAAATTAGACAAGATTTCATCCCTATGTTGCTATTTTTTTAATGGTCTTTACAATAAAATATAAATATTTGACTATAAACATATTTTTCTTATAAACTATTTCTATAGTCACAGATTTAATAAGCTGGCTTTCTATATATGAAACAATATATATTAAACTCACTATGTTTTCTCTAAAGGATGTTATTTATTTATTTATTTATTTATTTTGCACTTCAGACTTTAAATTAAAAAGAAATACTTATTGCAGGGGGGGTATTTATTACTTTGCCTATCTGTATTTCCTAGGCAGCTTCCTTAAATTCCTTGGACTCTTAACTGTGTCTGGAATTCAGTAGTATCCTTGGGGACCAATATTGTATGGTCACTTTGCTTGCGTAACAAGTCTGTTTTCAGTGGTAAACTCTGGGACTGCTCATCAGTTATTGATAGATTTGGCTACAGAAGGCAAAATCTTGCCTGAGTGTCATCTTCACCTTGACAGTAGGTGTGTCCAGGAGGGAGCCATTTTGAGCAAATGTCTTGATTGCCCAGCTTCCCTGAGGGTTCAGTCACAGAGATGCGCCATCTAGGCTTTGCTCGAGCTTCCTTTTCAGTATGTGCTCACTTATTTCTGTGTTAGTCCTGAAGTATATTCCTTTCTGGGTTTACTTTTTTAAAGAGCCTGCAGCTGCTGCTTATACTTGTGTTGCTGCATAACGATCCTGTTCTTTAGATAACAATGAATTTCTATTTCTCCACCTCCAAAGGCACCTAATACATTTTAGTCTATACACATTTGAAAAGCTTTACCTTTGGCATCCACAAGCTTGTGATCAAGCTCTAAGCAGGCTTGTCTATAGGATTTTTAGAGTAAGATCAACTTTTTTGCTTTCATCTGGGACGTCTGCGCATATGGATCAGTTAACATGCATATGGTGATTCCAGGCAACAATTCATAGTGCAGTGCATAAGACTATTGATCCTGTCATGCTTCTAACATTAAATGCCTCTAGCTGCTAAAAAGGAAAGAGAAACTGATCCCTGGCCTAGAAGAAAAATGGCACTGACTGTTATGTGCTTTGTCCTTAAGACTGGCCCCTTTAACACTGACTTGTCTTAGAGACATCTGTGTGGAGTACTCCTAACAGAGACAGGGAATAAGCTGTCATTCATTTACCAACATGAACATGGCCTTTAAGATTCCTTTTGTTACTCTAACCCCAAGAGGGAAGTACACTGCTGGGGAGAATAATTTTCTTGCTTCTTGCTCTCCTCTCTGAAGTATCTCAGGCCATTCTGGACAAACTTCCAGCACCTGCATTTGAGAAGAGAACTGTGGAAGATATTTACAAGTGCTGAAAGTCAGTTTGAAGCTGAGGTATTCATATCCCTTTAGACGACACTGGGCCTTTGATCTGGTTTAGCAGGGACAGCATCTAGTAGAGAATCTTATCCTCCCACTAGATCCTCAACCTGATAAAAGGATTGCTCTGTTCTTAGTTTATTAGAGGGGGGTCACACTATATTTGCTATGAAGAACTCTACTTCTGAATTCCTGATTTTTGAAATATTGGATGATGAGCTCTGAAGGATCATACCCTTAGTTATCATATTTTGAGACTTGACGTTTGTTTGTTTGTTTTCCTCTAAACTTCTTTTTTCTTAGAAAGCTACGCTAACCTCTTCTGTTTTATTCTCATCTGCTTTAAACATCCTCAGTTTAGTTTCCAACTGTGCTTCAGTTTAGTTCAAAGTGCCTCCTATATGTTTTGGTTTTGTTTACATTCTTGTATACACGAGAGGCATGAAGATTACTTAAGCATTCCCTTTAATTTATTCACAGAAATAAATTTCTACAAGAATCAGTATAATATCCTGAATATTTTACTTTACGTTTGTATTAATTTCTCAGCATATTTGTACATTCTTTGCCCTTTTATGGTCCTCTGTTTAAAACTGTTTTAAGACTAAATGTATTGTTCAAATATTTTTTTCCAAACTGTGCTCTGCAAGTTGCCTTGAAAATAACTTGATCATTCTCCTTGAAGCTAGATTTTGTTGTATATATTGAAACAACCCTTACCTTTGCATAAGATTTTAAACTACCTGATATAAATTTACCATTATGTTGAATAAAATGAGATCAGGTAATTAAAATATTTAGATGTGCATAAAATGTTCTCAGTCTGAGTTGAAAAGCTCGTAGAAAAGCCTCATGGGAGGTTATCCGTAAGGCTTAAATAGTCTGTACTAGAAAAAAAATCTGTCTTCTGAACATCTTGTGAACAATGTGAAAATGCCTTAATATGCTCTGTGGTACAAATCAGCTGGATGCTACATTTTGTTTTGCATATGTTTCCACTAAACCTTTCATTGTAAAGGGACAAACACAGAGGCTCACTTTTTACGAATTCTGAAAACTATTGGTTAATGAAATAGAAACGCTGTTAAATATCTACATAAGTTAACAGTTTCAGCAGGCATAGCTCCTCCTGTAGATAGGAAAATTAAAAAACATGCATACAATATATTTCTGAAATAAGTTTTTAGCTAGCATAAATAGTAAGAGTGGTAATCAAAAAGAGCTGGATTTGTTACTAGCAGCATCTAATAGATTTCCAATTTAAGCATGATTTTACTTTCATATAAATTATCCAACACACTAAGTGGTTTTTTCATCATAAAATCAATACAATTTTCTAAAAACTGCATTTTATTAGTCTACAGACAAAGTTACTTGAATGTTTCAGTACTATTTAACAATCAGCCATTAAGCACTTTAATTTGAAATCGATCATTAAAGATTCATTTTCTCTCACTACAATTATTTGTAAATGTTGTCCTCACTTTTCTTGTGTCTTCATTCATACCCTGTCATCTTCACATTAGTTTGTAACCTATTAGAGTCACTCTAAGGCATCGGCAACAGACCTCTCATTAGAATCCCACTGATAAAGTGAACTATCAGGTGATAACTGAGGTAACTGATCACACTAGAATTAATCATTAATTAAAAACTCCATGGAATTAAGATGCACAAACACTGAACCATGTCCCTCGCTTTCCTGCAATAAGGGCTAAATGGTCAGTGCTCAATCACATAATTGAGACAAATTATCACTTGAGATAATCACTTGTAAACCTATCAATAACATTTGCTAGTAAACAGATGTAGGAAAAATTTGCAAATATTCTGCTAATATTCCATTTCAAACCGTTTGACATGTAGAGTCTGGTTGAAGGAAATGTATCCTTTTTGTTTGCCTTGTATGGTATCTAAATAAGCAAGCTCTGGCAGCTACCATCATTCAAAGCAGTTTGACCAATGAAATCTTTTTCCTTGAGGATCTGTGTCCTGTCTCTGTAAAGATTTTTACTCCACTACTGACATACCCCTTGTTAGTTCATTTGAAAGAAAACTTACTGTGGTCTCCTCTGGCTTCCTTAGCTGCAACAAACCCAAAATTCTTTCCTTTCCATTTCATATCTCTGGCATGCATAACAATAGTCCAATCTCTTTTCATATGAAGTCTCATAAGCCCTCAAACAGTATCCTGAGTTTCTTTTTTTGTCTGCTGATAATTGATGAAATGAAAGCACATTCACATCTGCTTAAGAGCTACAGCTGTTGTGTCTGGCTAGCAAAGAGCACAGCTGGTCAATTCCCAGCTGTCCCTTAGGGAAGACATTAATAGATTCTCTATCTTTACCCATCTCCTATTTTTTATCAAAAATTCATTGAAACATGATCTCTTTCAGATCTCTACTCCATTGCAAAATTTGCTTGGAACTGCACAATTATAATAAAGGTTTTTACAAGAGAGAGGATACAGAAAGTGAAATAGTACTAATTTCCTTAGGAGAATGGTTTAAGAATAAAAATTTCTAATATTATCGTTTACCAGCATGGCAGTTCATATAAACAGTTTCTTTTCTGTGTACAAAATGAGAAAGACTATGCCTTGGTTGAATAGAGCATCTCAGAGCCATTTGACGACCCTCTATTGAGCTGACATTGGCCAACACTTGATTACAATCCAGCCATTTTTTCTAGTGTCTCAATTTCAGTGGGAAGAAGGCCTGTACTTGTACTCAAATGGACATGACCCCACATGCCAGGAAGGCCAGGATGTAGAAAAACTCCTCTCTATTACATTCCAGAATAGAGAAATCCGGGACCATACACTGCAATTGAAGTCTTAGAGCTCCATAGATGAGGCTCCCAGTTAGGACTGTCTGGAGATCAGGACATCTGACACCAATATCAGTGAAAAGGGAACGGATGGACAATTATCACCACGTAGGAGAAGAGGGAAGCAGGTTTGTCTTTTCACCTTTCAGAAGGATATAATACAGGATAACAAATGAATCTTCTCTTTCCTTCAGTGCATGTTTATTTTCTCTGTTCTTATAGGTCTCAAAAAATTGTAAACAAAATACATCATTTGCTGCATTTTTTCTTATACAGTTTACACCTTAATTAAAACAAAATCCCTTAAATTCTACAGATGCCATCACTCAAAGTTAGTATAGCTTGGAAAAGACTTATTTTGAAAATGATTACACTAATGTGATGATGACTACAAAAAACTGTAATGGTTAAACAGCTGGAGGGAAATCCTGTCTGCAGAAGTTAATGAGAGCTTTTTCACTGACTTCAATAATGTCAGAATTTTACTCCCAGCACTCTGTTATCTTATCACACTCTTCATAACTATCCATTGTGACCCAGCTTCCTTTTGTGTAATTTGTTGGGGTTGTTTTGTTGTTTTTTTGGGTTTTTTTGTTTGTTTGTTTTGTTCTTTTTAATTCCTATTTCTTATATTAGAGAATTAAAGACCTGTTACAGAGAAGTACTATGTTCAGAACACTTTACCTGGAGCTTTGGTTTCAGGGGTGTCCCTGTTCCAGAGTTAATTTTTGTAGTAGCCGGGAGGGGCATGGCCAGGACACAGAGGTTATTCAGTATCACCTGTCATAATTTTCTGTGGACAGGGGGAGGGCTCACTTCCTGGTTGGAGTAGGGTAGCAGAGGGAGTGGTACGGTATTGTTGGATATTTCCTCAGGGTGAGCAATGGCGTTTCTTTTCTTGTACACTCTGTCATTAATATTGTTGTTGTTACTGTTAATTTTCTTATTTACTGCTCTTTGCAGTTAATTGTTCCTATCTCAACCCATGATCTTTACCTTTTGTGCCTTCAGTTCTCCTCTCCAACTTGGTGCCAGGGGAAGGGGAAGGGAGGGTGACCAAGTGGTGCATGATTTGGAGAGGTTTCTGTGGGAATACTAAATTGGAGAATACCATTCCTCTACCGTGACAAGGGGTCATACACAGCTAGAATACTGTATACTGTGTGCAGAAAGATGGATGGAGCACCTCTCCTATTAGGAAAGGCTGACAGGATTGGGATTGTAAGACTGTTAAAGACAGGGCTTTGAGGTGACCTGATTGCAGTCTTCCAGTACCTGAAGGGAACTAACAGGAAGATGGAGAAAGACTGTTTGCAAGAGCATGTATTGACAGGACAAGGGGAATGGGCTCAAATTGAAAAAGAATAGGTTAAGATTAAATATTAGGAAAAAATTCTTTACTGTGAGGATGATGAGACACAGGAACAGGTTGCCCAGAGAAGTTGTGGGTGCTTCATCCCTGGAAGCGTTTAAGGGCAGGTTGGATGGGGCTCCGAGCAACCTGCTCTAGTTGAAGGTGCCCCTTCCCATGGCAGAGAGTCTGAACTAGATGCTCGTCAAGGTCCCCTTCCAACCCAAAGGATTCTGTGATTTTGTGATCATTGGTTTGGCTACAATGAGACCGCAGCTGATGCAAATGAAAGAAACAAAAACTGTGGTTGCTGATTACTTTATAGTTTATATCTTTCTTAGATATTTCGTTATATTGTTCTTTTTTCATGTAGAAACTCCCATGGATTTATATCTTACTTAGGATTTCACTGTGATGATTTCATTATTTAAGCAAACAGACAAAGACTGGACTGTAACCTATGAACCACGAGAGTGCAGGGACAGTGTATTAGCTAAGCTTCCCCACTCACAATACTGGCTGATTTAGTTTTCTAATTCTATCTTTTCTTTTCTTTTTTTTTTTTTTTTTTTTTTTTTTTTTTTTTTTTTTTTTTTTTTTTTGCCTTACAGGTGATAATATCTGTTACAATGGAGAAGGCTTTAAAATAACTAACCCTCTCTAATAACGTCCGCTGATGCATGGAAGGTTCTGCCTTACTCTGTAATAAAGCCTGTCTAGATGGCAGACTGCTGTCCCCAGTTGCAAAATAGCACTGGAGCTTCTATTTCTCTGTGGAGCAAAATGCCAAATGAAGCTAGGTCAGTAAATCACAAAGCAAGCTAATTAGATGGTACTGAGACATAAATGCAAAGCAATAACAAGCCACTGACATTGCTAAGAGCTATGATCTTGCCCTCCACTCTTTGCTACAGAGTCCTTCTACTTTCTGTTGGGGGTGGAAGGGACAGAGTGAAAACTTTGGGTTTTTCCCACAGGATAATATTGTTCTTGTCCTTTCCTGTCTTCATAAATAAGGGAGAAGAGGTTCTTGCTCTCTTTTAAATGGAAACAAGTGGCCTACGCACTGCACAATACTGAATAAAATTGGTGAAAATTTACATTGGGTTGCTCTTCAAAGTAAATTAATAGTATCATTTGATATGTATACTTCAAATAATTATGCAGTTTTCCAACACCTGCAAGAACAAGGATAACTTATGTCAATGACTGAAAAGTGTTTTGCTTGCCTTCTTATTCCTATAAAACTAGCAGCTTGTTCTTTGTTTTTTCCCCCACTAATAGAGTCGTCTCTTGCCTTTCTCTGTCATTGGTTAACTAGTAAATGAAAGTGCTGAGGTGGTGGCTGATTTCTTTTCCTACTCGTCTGCATTTCCATCTTCCTAAATGTCTCTATGCTCCAGTTCTCCCTTATGACATCAATATTGCTGAACCCTCACAAGTGAGGATGTTAAACATCACCACCTGTTGACACTTTACAAGAGAGAAAACTGACTTGCTCTTCCATTTAATTCTTTCAGGTGATACTGTATTTTGGTTTAAGGTTATTTTTTTGTTGTTTTCAAAGCATTTAATGATGTTTTCATAGGTGACATTTAAACACTAGCAACAATAATGAAATCTTAACAAGACAACTGTGTTCACTTTTGTACTACCAGGAAAATGAAGGGCAGTTATTAACAGATTCAAAACAAAATGAAAACATACAAATGAGTTTTGAAAGAAAGAAACTTTAAGCTATTTGTTAGGGAAGTGGTAGGAGAGAAGCAATGCTTCAAAGCTCCTATTAATACAGATTGCACTCAAGGGGAAGGGTGCACTCAAGATTCACAGATGCTTGTGTTTGAAAAGAAATTTAAAAAGTCAAAGAGTCCACAAAAGAAACTTAAAGACTTTTATTATTGCATGGAAATTGTTATTAGTTAGTGCCTTATCTTCTAGCATAAGCATCCCATGCTAGTGAGTTTTGAATAATGGGCAGGGTGAAAGGTAAGAGAGAGAAGGAAATTAAAGAGGGAGAGAGGAAGAAAGGGAGAAAGAAAGAAAGATCACCAGTTCTGGCTCCAATGCCAATCCAGATAATGAGGTATCTAGGGTCCTAGGGTGTGCTTGCCTGGTCATCATGGGGGTACCTTGTTATAGATAAGTTTTCCCTCCCTGGAGATGTTTCACCTCTATCACCTAAACTGCATTTACTTTAAGAATCTTCCTTTCTACTGCCATAGCAAATGTTATGTTGGATTTTTTTTTT
>VZTG01009684.1:742724-907431 GCA_013397845.1 Melanocharis versteri | reverse complement strand
TTTTGCTTTGGTTTTTTTTTTTTTTTTTTTTTTTTTTTTGGTGGAAGTTCCTCTGCTAGTGACATTTTTTAGCAGAGAAGATCAAATCTTGAGTTATGTTTATCGCCATATGTCACCCATCTCTCATCCAGAGTAAATTTGATTGTGGATAACTTGTGTATACAACAAGGTCAGGGAACTTTAACTGAAATTGTGCAGCTATCACCAAGTATAATCAGAGCATGCATGATCCATCTGCACTTAAACAAACTAAAAATAGAAGGTGTATAATACTATTAGAATATTTTGATTAGTAACTTCTGTACAATGTTTTATTCAATAGGTTTCAAATGGGCATAACCTTCCTGCACCTGTAATGATCCAATGTTAGCATATTCATTACTGTGTTCAGGTTCCTTCGTTCACTCTGTGATGCAAATTTTCATATTGTTCTGCGAACTGGGATAAGAGAAATATGAACACAATGATCCTACGAACCCTCACATTTTCTTGTGTTTCTTAAACTGACTTCATTTTTAGTCTCACTGAGTGTCTCTTATATTCCACTCTCCAATGTCTAGGAGACTTGTCACTGAAAATCATTATTCTACATATTTATATTGCACTGCCCTGGAATTTCCTTTTGTCTTACTCAGACAAGTAAAAATCAGCAACAGAGCATTTAACACCTAGACAATATGATTTTGTATATTCTTGCTTTACATACATTAAAAGTTTCAAAATGAGATTTTACTCTTCTTATTTGTCCATAGCTTTCCCACTATACTGATGAAAAGTAATAATGGTTTTCCTGATGTATTTGTTCAACTGTAGTAGCTGGCATGCAATATTTTTTAGGACAAATTTATTTATTCCATGGATTTGAATACTTGGCAAAAGAGGATATATTTTTAATTTCTATCACAGTCAAGTTACCAAAAGTAAAACACACCTGAAATCCAAATAGATGTCCATTACCATAAATAATATATTGTTGGTTTCCTTTGTGGTTAATAATTGAAACCAAGTATGTAATAATAAGATTAATGCTAAATCATGATGGGAAGCAAAACTACTACTTACTGTAATAATCAGCTCCTTCCATGACATAACAGCAAACTAAAAAGAAATCGAACAGGATTATTTGTAAAATCATGCTAATATTAATCAACCATTCTTATTGATTGAAGAAGAGTAGTAGAATTCTTGACAGTTTCTTTATTCAGTTGAGCACTTCATATAATAAACTCAGCCAAGGTGATCTTTTTTAGGCCGTCTGGTGCAGGAGATTACAGTGGTTCTGTAGACTGCTATGATCTCTTTCATATGCCAATTTACTAACCATAGGAATCTTGTATGCTGGTTCATTCCTAAAACAAGTATATTCTCCACATAGATATTTTTATTGCAGAAATCTTAGACCTATATTATTAGAAATGGCTAGGATATATTATTCTCTATATTGAAACACACATTTTAAAGTCTAACCATAGACAGAATTCCTGTTAGTTTATTGTCACCATGTGAAAAGATTGTAATAATTCAGTAGAAAAAATATATCACAACCCAAGAGACACTCAGAATTGTATCCATGGTCAAGAGTAAAGGGAATGTTCTAAAGGATGATGCAAACTACGTAGCTCCCAGAACAGTAGATATCACACTTAGTTCTTTCCTCAAAATCTTAATTGCTTGAGTAATGATAATGTCCTAAGTCTTCGTCCCATAAACAGCTTTTTGTACTTGGTGGCACACTATCGTATACTCTGATTTCTACCCTATAGACATACAGGTTTTTGCTGCATTTTGGGCATATTGCCTCTAATTTTAAAATTGCTTTAATTGCATTTTGAACATGCAACAGGATGCTATACATTCTGGGGACAATCAAATAAAGCAAGAAGATGGGAAGCAGAAAAAATTTAAATAAGAAAAATTTAAATAAGAATAATACTCTAATAATCCTCCTTCTGCCATTTATTTAGTGTTGCTTGGACCGAGTACTAGGAATAACACGAGTGAGTTAAACTCAGAGGAAAGGAAGGCAGGAGATGTATAGGTTGGATTCACTCTTCTACTCACCCGTTGTCAAGAAGTAGAGGGAGAGCAGGTGCTCCAAGAAACAGAACATGTAGGAAACCATGCTGGAACAGATTCTTCCTAACAGAAACTGCTGGAAAACCCATACCAGGGCAATTTTTTTTCATGAAGGAAACTGCGTATTATGGGAACAGCCCATGCCAAAGCAGGGGAAAAATGCAAGAAGGAAGGAACAGCAGAGAAATCTCTAGGTACTGACCATAACTTCTTGTGTCATTTTGTGGAGGTAGAGGAGATGGGAATGAAGGAGTTGAGTCAAAGAAAGGAGTGATGAAAGGTGTCACTGTAAGTTTTGGTTTTCTGTATCACACTACTTAAAGCTATTTTCATTGGCAATAAATTAGCCTAAAGTTTTGCAAGTCAGGTCTGTTTTGCCTGTGATGGTAGATGATTAGTGATCTAATTGTCTTTATATTAACCCAAAAGCCTTTCATCCCATTATTTTCCCCCTTCTAATTGAGAAGGAGAGTGAGGGAGCAGCTTATTTGGCCCTTATCCCATTAAGCTTAACCCATCACAAAACTCCACCTACAATATACGGAATGGAGGTTCACAAAGGAAATAAGACTTCTGTCTCCTTTCGCAAAATATTAGTCCTGTCCAGGTATATTATTGCAAACTAAAATCTCTAGTGGCTTTCTTACAATTTTCTTCTCATATATTTTTAAGCTGGTGTGTGCATGTTTATGTAGGCCTGAGCACAGGCACACAGAAAAGTGTAAGTGGGAACATAGAGAATATATTTGCAATTTCGGAGGCTGTTCTTTTTTCCTACAGAATAATAGATGAAATGCCAGAAAAAGTACAACGGGCAAAAATTAAAAATATGAGAGTTTTACTTTGAATGTAAATGTTTTTTTCCAAAGATTACTTGTGTGAACATATGAGCAAAGTGTTTTCCATGCTTTGAACTGAATCATTAACACAATCTATGATTATTTTCACATTTCAGAGAATCTGAAATCTGTAGCAGAAGGCCAAACATCAAACTTCAAGTCAGTAAAGACCTATCGACTTCAACAAAAAAATAATTGACTGAAGAACTGTGCCATCATGTAAAGTAAGGACTTCAATTCAGCCAAAGACCAGCAAATCCTCTTTGGAAAAGGTTATAGAATATCTCAGATAATGTCAAATAAAAATCACTTCCTACTTCTGGTTAAGAAGTTTTAATCATAAAAATATTGAGGAGCTTACGCCTCACAACAGAGCCAGGAGCACGACTTACAGTGTTACTGAGTTATATACAGCTGTATAGTCTGGAATTTTGTTTGCATATACTTGATTATGGGATTGCTACGTAAAAATAAAAATTAGCAGTTCTGCCTAGGCCAAGGCATGGTCCTGAACAAAACAAGCATATATTATATTATTGATAAAAAGTATGAACACCACAAAAATATTCCAAGACTTTTCTAAATTTACGAATTATCATGAGTTGACTAGTGCTTTTGGCATAAGTAGATATGAATGAATACTACAAATTTGGTTTTGTGTTGAACTGCTGGAGTTTTTTTGCATATTAATGTAATCCAGAAGTTTTCTAATTTGCCCAGAGATTTTCTTGTGTTGTTTTGGCTTAATCTGATGAGCCAGTGGTGCTAAGAAGACAACTGGCCTCTCGAGTAAAACATGCACCTGGACATGTGTGCTTCATGTGGGGAAATTACCTAAGTAACAGCAAAAAGCTTGTGAAGTTTAGAGGTTTTTTTGGAATTTGTTTTATGAGAGTCACTTCAGGACCAGGGTCTTCATAAAGTTGTCCTTTCTTAATAGCTGACACACTTTCATGATATTTGAGCAATGTTTTTTTCAACGAAAATTAAGCTCAAGAAAAAATCTTCCATTAATTTGTATAACATAATACCTCCTATTAATTAGTATCCTAAGTAGCTCATCTGTGTTATCACTAAATTCTGCATAAAGTAAAAAATGGAAAGGCATAATATATTGACCTGTAATTTTATCATAAATTCATGCATGCTATAGAGTCAATGACATTCAGAAACTGTATTAACCTTTGGAATAAAGTGAATCATCAAGACAGTAATAGCTGAAGCATATGTGTCACCTCTACCCAGCAAGGTATGGAAAAATGCTTTCTTCCTCTGCACCCAAGTAAAGTAGAAAAATATTTCAGCTATGAGTAACAAGGCATGTTTGTCTAGCAGTACCAATCACATGCAAGTAAAAATTAAGTACTTACACCTACATTCAAAACAAAATTTGTGAATCATTTGAACAAGGAAGAAAGCTGGGACAGCCTCAGAAAGAAATTGGCACATCACCAGCTAGTTCTATATGTTAATGTAATGAAGACAGATGGCAATAGTTTTACTGTGACAATTATTTCAGGGCCAATTCTACTGTCTTTTTGGCTGATAAGGGTTTTTTTGAGTATAACCAGAAAACATAATTTGTGAGAAATAGGCTTATTTATAGGCAGTAGTGTGCAATTTTTTGCCAAGGAAAAAGACATTTTTTTGTCCATATTGATTCAAGAGACATTTTTTTTAATTAATAAACTACTGAGACAGTAATGGGGAAGAGTTTAGTAAATTAGTTACTGCTGATTTTATATGGCAGTTGCCCTCTACGGAATCTGTTATCGGAGTGGGAGCAAACACCCCAAACACCGACATTCTAAGCGGAGTTAGGAGAAGTACCTAAGGAAACCAGAAAGAAGTCATTGAAAGTTCTAGTGTCTGGTACAGCATGGTTGTAACCTTTCCTCCGTACCAAAGCCACCGTCTGAAAGAATAGCAATTGTCTGACCTAGCTGGAAGGAGGACATCTGGTATCTGTGTTTCAGAAAGGTGAGACAATCAGGGTAAGAAATAGAACTGAAATTTGTTATTGAGTAGCCTTCTGAGATGAAAAGAATGAATGAAAAGAAAGATGAAAAGAATCAATGCCTAAATAAAGCAGATTATTTTCTTCTTTTAGTGATTGTTGGGGTGCGCTTCCCCCCCACCTTCTTGCTCCCATAACCCCCCTGTTCCCGCCATACAGGGACAGTGTCCCCGCCCCTGCTCATCAGTGTATATTGTGTTGCCGAGCCCCGCTCGGGGCTCTTCGTCCCCCGTTCCCCTGTGTTCCTGGAACCTCCGCTCCCCAGAATAAACCTGCCTGAAGAGCCATTCCTGCCTCTTTTACTTCCTCCTGCGCCTTTACGATCGGTGGGAGGACGCGGGCCAACCAGTTCGCCTCAGCAGCCCTGCCTCAGACATCCGTGCGCCACCCTAGAGCACCGCTGCCAGACAGTGCGTGCACATGCTTGGGCCCTGGGGGCAGGCGTCTGGGAGCGAGCCCCTGAACTCCCTCCCGCAGACTAAAGCGGCAGCCAACCATCTCGCGAGCCACTGCAAAAGATCTTGCCGCTTCTCTCCGGAAGAGAGAACGCAACAAGTGATGTAATAGCTATTTCTTCCTTTGTGGAGAAAACAGTTATGGCCTACCATGTGGGTGTTTTCTTACAAAAATAAAAAAATCTGTAATATTTTGTTTTATATTTTTAGTGCATCAAAAATCAGTTCTCAGATGCTCTCCATGTTTTAAACACCTGCCTGTATGGTGTTGAATCTCTGCATCAAGTTGTGTGTTTGCCTGCATTGTAAAGGCAAATGTCTTTTCAGCCTTTTCAGACATTTATAACTGTGAAGCTTTCTCATTTAAGGCCACTGTATCTTGTTGAACAACCACAATAAACCATTTTCAAAGTCCTTTTACCAATATTTGTGTGGCTTAGTATAAAAGAAAGACTTACTCAAAGTGAGGAAAGTGAGAGTGAACTACTGTTCACTCTATCACAGAGCTATAGCTTTTCTAAATAATCTCTATGTCATGATTGACTGATTCCAGTTATAAGCAAAAAACCCCGAAGTAAGTATTAAAAATTAATGAAACTTTATCCCTGTATCTTTCCTTTTTCCTTCATTTCAGATATCCCTTGACTTTTACATAGACTAGTGAATTATTTACTGGATATTTTCATCAGATTAGCAGCTGAAATACAAATATTATAAATGTTGTAAAATTCTTTACATTGAGTCACATCTTACAGTAGGAAATGGCTAGCACTGAGAAGCAAAAATTACGGAAAGATTTATTGACTAATTGACTGGGAGGCAATGATTGGTCATCTAATGCTAAAATATGGATAAGGAAACCACATTAATTAAAATATTGCAAAGCTGTTCCAATACATTATTCAAATTCAAATTGGCAAAATGAATCAGGCCTATGCAATCTCTCTAAATGGCCTTGGATATTTTTATTAGGTTAGGTAAGATGTCCTTTTGCCATTTAGCTGTGGCCTTTTGCCTTGTGTGGAGCTGCATATTTCGCCCCAGTTAACAAATAACCTACCATATAATACATGATCTATGCTGTAGTTTTCCGTTGCTTTTCTATACATCTCTCCTTTATTTATGCCTGATTCACTCTTCTGCACCTAGAATATTCTAAAGTGAGAAAAAAGTCACTCATATACAGAACTTTAACTAATTAGTAACCATCACATTTGGTTTTATATTCAATACCGTACAGTCTTAAGGAGAGTCCAAAATTTACTCTTTCATAAATGACCTATAATACAAAAGTTCACACTCTAACAAGTTTTGTAGAGGAGAAAATTCTTCTTTCTAAAAATGGTGTGCCACTTGAAAAGTTCATAAAAAAAAAAAAGGGAGTAACACAATATGTAAGAATAATTATTTTTTGCCTTGCATCCTTTGCAGAAGCTCCAATGCATCCATTGTCAACACAAAAAACACAATTACAAAGTGAAAAGCAGTGAAATGTAGGAATCACAATTCCAAAAGTCTAAGAAAGAACAAAACTGAAAAACAATCCTCCTCCCCTAAAAAGGGTTTTGTAGTGTATCTGGAATTTCTCATTTCTCTTTGTTCGCAGAAATTCTCAAAAACCATTTGTGGAAAACAAACATTAGAGAGAAGAAAAGAGAGAGAAATTGGAAAATGATTCAGCATTCCCTGTATCAGCACATATTCCCAGAGTTGCAAAACTTTAATAGTCCTTTATGTTTTTCTTCAGTCAAACTGTAGTTGAAACTGATAAACAACAAGTCGCTTGTTTTTGATGCAATACTTGGAATAGAAACATAGAAATGTTGGCTTTAAACCTTCTAGTCTAGTTGTAGAACTGATCACAGATGGTTTCAAAATTAAATAAGGATGAAAAAGCAGAGAAAGATGAAATATGTGATAGAAATATCTTGGGGGAACACATTACGTTTTGTGCAAATCTTAAGGGTGGCTTCTTCCCATTTGAAATCAAAATTTGTCTCTATTAATCTAAGAACCTCTTTTACCTCTTCTCCAAGAATTATAGTACTCAGGTTTAGTGCTGTTGGTTGCAGTAACATAGGAACCACCATGTTTTATTTTTCTACTGAAATCAGTATCAAAACCTTTAGTAGGAGATAAGTAATCCACCAATTACAAAGCATTCTAGTCAGAAGTTCATTCATTCACCACGTTCATTTAAAGGTTACCTCTTAGTTTGTCAGTTTATAAATTTCTAAAAAACCAAAAAAAATTTAAATTTACTTCAGGGAAATTATGGGTGACACCAGTATATATCCATATGAGCTATTCATCTCTTTCTCTGTCTGAATATGTAGAGATATATCAATTTAAAAAAAAAAATTGCCAATTTCCCTTCTTTTAACAGTATTTTGTGATAGTGAATTGAATAATTTAATTGGGAAATGAGCAATCAAAATAGCCCATTTATTATTAAATGTGTTATAGTTTCATTTAAGAAATGTTTTATTATTCTTACACAATAATAATCATTCTCATTCAGGAAAATGATGAAAGATTACTAAATCTTCATGCAAAAATAAATTTTATTACTTGTATGCAACAGGCATCCTGAACTGATAGGTGAATCCCACTTGTTAACTAAATTCTTGGTCAGATCTTCTAGTCCCCCAGATGAAGACAGTTACAGTCCACTGAAGTGATGTCTAAAATATACATAGAATACAGCTATCCAAGAAATATCAAAAATCACGTAAACTTATGAGACTTCTTATCATCAAACCACTAAATACAATTTATGAAATGCATGAGAAGTATTAAAGGTATTCTTACTATCACTGATTTGATAAATATTTTTGAGGAGATTTTTCCTCATCAATGTTTTAATAAGTTTACCTTTCCTCACATCCTTATTTAAATCTACTTATCTGTACTGTTTGAATTGGGGAGGTGTTGTATAGATTCTGTTACTGAAGTATATTGATGTCTGGTTTCATTCTAAATTTGAAGTAAACTTGAATATTCTATGAAATTAAAGATCAAAATCATAGTAAAAACATTTCACGTCAACATGATTCTTTCTCAGTGTTGACAATTTGTTTTATTGTACTTTAACAAAGAGTAGTCTAACTGAAAAGAAAATCGGAAATAAAAATCAAAACATTCAGCACAAGTAATATCAAAACCCATCATATTCAGTCAGTGATGAAGGTTTACACCTTTCTTTTCTTGTGTGTATTTTTTCAGAAGGAAAACATAATCAACAGCATTTGACAAAGCCTCAGGCATTGTCCCAATGTCTCGCCTTTTTATTTTCTTTTCTTTCCTTTCCTTTTTTCCCTCCCGCTCAGTTGCCTAGAGAGATGAATTCTCAGTCTGAATTATGCAGATGTACTCTGCCAACATTTAAGAAAAATTTGTGGAATGGTGTTGCGTAACAGAAACTCCAATGAGGATTCAACCATTTTGTAGTCAAGAGAGGTTTCTTATGTAGATACCTCTTACTTTTATTACTGTAATAATTTTTAATTCAATTTTAATGCACATTCAGTTGTCTTATTTTTCAAGGGAGACAAAGTAACATTTTAAAGTGAAGTCATACTGACTAAAAGCCATATTACTAGAGTAAACTGAGATATTGCATTTGAATTTCTTCAGTAGAAATTGGTGAACTACACATTCAAAGTAAGTTTGATACTGCTTAAGATATTATCTATTTTTATTTGTCAGCTAATTGTCAGGTAAACTATACTTCATTGTATAAAGCCTTAGACCTGCATCCAGCAAGAAATTCCAAGGGCAAAAGTGGATATTGTCTAAAGGTTAGATGTTATAAGAGAACCTGTAGATAGTAATCTACATATTTAGGCTGAGTAGAACTTGCATTTATCTGTTTCAGCAAAATCCATCATCATTTCCACATCCTTAAGCACTGAGAAAACTCCTGTTACAGTAGTAAAACCACAGACATAATATTTCACCTCCTAATATTACTTCCCCCTGTATTTTTCTTTTTAATGCAGATAGGATATAGTGTGTGCAGTTTAACTTCCTATATATATTGTCGCGGCCGCTTGCCTCTTTCAGCCCAGCGGGCAAGCTGCGACTTGTACGGAGCGTCCTAGTCACCGGCTAGGTGGGTCCGAAAGGCAGTCGAATGGTGGCTCTCTAAGGAGCGTTCAGCTCTCAACCGCTTGAGAGCTGTGAAGCAGGGAGATGTTGGGTGGTCGCGGAGGCACGGACAAAGAACGAAGGAAAGACTCTTAGCGGCATTTTCCCAATCCTTTATTCCCCGCCAGGCGGGACGGAGAAACGTGGGGATTTGAAGGGGTGCCAACAAAGAGCACTGAGCGAGGGTGACAAGGAGTTTTATACAGGAAGAAAAGAGGGCGGGGAACAAGGATGAACCAATCAAGGAATTGACACGAACTGACATACAACCAATAGAGATACAGGGCAGGCAGAACTTAACACAGCAACCAATGGGTAACTGAACCTAACAGGGCTTTCTAGAACTACATGCATAAACATAACGTGGGCAGAACCAGGGGAGGAGCAATGCCTAGATTGGCATTCCTAGGGAGTGGCCTGGCCTCTCAACCTCACCTTCAGAGTCGCTAATGTTAGAAGGATTATCCTTCCAATTAATTTCATTATTCTTAAAACTGAAGGCAGGCCGGGCCACCACCACAATATATAACTGTAAAATGCACTGATTTATCTGTTTTGGCTTCCATCTGCTGCTCCAGAGGACATGGTCTTATATGTACAGTCCCTGTGCAGATGTATCAGACACTCTAAAAGTGTTAGTGGTGCAAAGACCTTATCTTACTCTTTTTTTAGGCAAGTAACTCAATCCCTTGGTTTCTGAATCTGAAAATTAACTCAGTTTTTCTGGAGATAATACTCAGTTTTCAGGTTTCTGGCCTCATTGGCATGGTCCTGAACTAAACTTAAATCCCCAAGATATCTTAAAATTTCTTTGAAATACTAAATGTCTTGAAAATGCCTTTGCCTTAAACACTTCTCTTCATCAAATGGCTAAGGAGTCAGTCTTCTAGGGAAATACCAACCTAAGATACATTCAGTCTAACTTTTTTTGTTGAAAAAAGGTATTTTAAAAGGCAGGATTGCTTCTGTTCCAGCACCATAATTGTTTCAGTTGCTCTTTTCTGTGCCCTTTCTAACTCCACTCTGTCTTATTGGAAATGTAGAGAAAACACAGCTGCACAGTAGCCAAGACGTATACACTCCAAGATTTTCTACAGGAGCAGATCATCTTCAGTGCCATTATGTGGTGTGTAAAGGACAATGAGAGAATCAGGCGCAGCCAGAATGGGTTTATAAAAGGCAGGTCCTGTTTGATCAGCCCAATCTCCTTCTATGACAGGGTAACACATTTAGTGGATCAGGGAAAGGCTGTGAATATTGTCTCTCAAGACTTCAGTAAAGCCTTTGACACCTTTTCCCAGAGAAACTGGCAGCTCGTGGTTTGGGCAGGTGACTGTTCACTGTATAAAAACTGCCTGCACAGTCTGTCAAAAGAGTGGTGGTGAATGGAATGAAATCCATTTGGTGCCCAGTCACAAATGGTGCACCCCAGCGCTACAGGCTGGGGTCAGAGAGGCTGGAAAGCTGCCCAGTGGAAAAGGACCTGGGGGTGCTGGTCAACAGCAGTTGAACATGAGCCAGCTGTGCCCAGGTGGCCACGAGGGCCAATGGCATCCTGGCCTCTATCAGAAAAGGAGTAGACAGCAGGACCAGGGAAGTGATTGCCTCTCAGCACTGTGATTGTACTCAGCACTGATGAGGCTGCCCCTCGAGCACTGTTTTCAGTTTTGGAGGTATTTAAAAGACATGTAGATGTGATGCTTAAGGATATGGATTAGTGGAAGTCTTGGCAGTCCTGGGTTAATGGTTAGACTCGGTGATCTTAGGGGTCTTTTTCAACCTAAATGATTCTATTATTTTCTAAGATAACATCTTCTATATTGTTTTCCATCCCTTTGTGATGGTGCTCAAGAATTTTTTTGGAAATCTTTGATTGCATAATGAGCCGATGTTTCTAGAAAACAGTGACTTTGACTTCAACATTTCTATTCTAGGTTTTGACCTCCAATTTAGAGTTCAGAAGATGTGATTTAGAAATCTTTTCCCATGACATATCGTCCTACGTTTATTTACATTTAAACTCAAGGATTTGGTGTCACCTGAAAACTTGAAATTTTCACTGCAGACTTCTACTCCAAGTCATTGATGGAAATGTTGAATGAAACTAATCCTCCCACTGATTTATGGAGAATCTATCGGTGATCCTTTTCCACCCAGAAAGTGAACTTTCTTTGCTCTCTTTAACCGCATTTCAAACCAGAAAAACAGCTTTTCCTGTTAAAACTTATTTTTGTTACTGAATTTTATTTAGAGAATTTTTCAAATTCCAAATATATTGTCACCATCCTATCTTTCTTATCCGTTTGCTCTTCCAAACCTCTTCAAATGACAGCAGGGTTTTTGAGGGTGGTTTCCTATTTCAGATTCATTCTGAACAGGAAAAAATCCTTTCTGATTCTTTCCTAACAGACTATGTTTATCCACATTTTCATTATTTCAGTGGCTGTAACTTTTATTACTGACTCTGCCAGATGGGTATTCAGGAAAGAAGCCAGGTTCATATGTCTGCAGTTCCTAGGATTCTCCTCAGAGCCCTGTCCATACCTGTGAGTTACATTGGTGACCTGCCAGTCCTCTGGCACAGCTGCAGTTTGTGATGATATCTTACACATTTTGGCTTCTGCTTCTACAACTTCACACTTGGGTTCCTTCAAAACTCTGTGGTGAATGTCAGGCAGTCCTGGTTACACATTAACAAGTATCAGGTATGGAAATCCCCCAACACCTAGCTGTCTGCCTGGGTTTTATTTCAGATATTCCTCTGTTATCTTTCAGTTTTCAATGCCAGCAACCTGGTTCCACTTTGATTAAGGGGAAAGATTTTCTTCCTGTGTAGGTTATTTTGTTCCCCTTCCTAACATCCTAGATGCCTCATCTCTCTAACACAATCTCATTGATTCATTGAGACATTTGATTCCTTCTCTTTGCCTCCTGGGCCTCACATGTGGGACTAGAATTATTCACAGAACCCTATGGTGGAGCTCAAGGATGTTGATCTCCTGGGTTGCAGTCTGAGTTTAGCCTCTAGAATGTTTTTCCTATGCCCCCCTATACCATTAACAGTAAGGACCACAGACCATGATCCCTGGCTGCTTTCCTGAACATCTTGTGAAGTTTACTGCATTTGCGCTCAGCAGGGAAATTACCATCCAGTTTTCTGAGATATTACAAAGCCATCTGTCTATATCTAATAGTTAAATCTCCCACTACCATCACCCACCTGAAAGTACTTTTCTGATATGAGAGGATCCCCTGTGTAATAAAACCGCACCAGTCCTAAGAGCAGAGACAGGAATAATTATGCTTTAATCAGTCAGAATAAACTTAGGGAATTTCTCACAATTAGTTTTCTGATCAGTGAAACTTTCATGCAAAATGTCATGGCAATGAACTTTTGAGAAAAAGAATTAATTCCATTCCAGCTGGACCCAGCACAGATATAACTACACACATATGTAAGTATATCCATATATATATATATATATATATATATGTATGTATATTCAGAAGTGTGTACATTAAAAAACATTCAAGTTTATATAATAGAACAAATACTGTGATATATATGGGATCTCATACAGTTTGGGGTACTTGACTGGAATTCAGAATAGTTTCTGAGACATTCTTTATATAAAGAATATCTTATGCTTACGAGCATTTATATGCTTGTAAGAATACTTATTAGAAACAAAAATTTCACAATAATGTGTCTCTGCAAGAGTAAGCACTTACCTCGAAGAATTAAATTTCTCTTCCTTCTGTATCCATGGTCATGAAAGTTGTGTTCATCAAGTCGAGAATATATAACACATTGTAATGGATGTCAGTGATTGGAATGGTTCAAGACTGCTCTCATACTAAAATATATGCACATTACATTCTTGTAAATTGTTCATGTATTTCAAAGTGAGAGCTATTTGTAAGTAACTCTTTAGCAAAATGAAAGCTAAATTCATCAAATGTGTTCCCGTCTCTGTGAACAATCCCCTGAGTTTTAGAGAGATGAAACTACCATTTCTTTGTACCAGATTTCTCTGTCTTGAGTTACCTAAATCTAAAGGAAAGTAGAAATAATGTGTATGACTTCCTTTTAAAGTTGCTTAATATAAAAGTAGCAGTGGCTAAGTCTCAGTGCTTTTTCTGTGCAATTTACAGATCCTAATGAATTCTCATCTAGCACAAATGTGATTAGAAATGCACTAGGTAAAGGAGATTGATCTCTGCAATAGTTAATGAAACTGAGCTGAAGAATAGAAAAAAAAAATGCTGCAGATTCGGTTTTCACTGCCCAGAGTGTTGTTCACCCTTGGAAGTTCGTCTCATTTGCCATGCAAATGACTGATGTAGTATCATGAACAACCTTTATCTGGGAAGAAAGGTTATGAAAATCAGGTTGCAGTGAGAATTTGGGATGTTTCCACAACTCTTCAGCATGCTCTTATTACTAACGTGTAATTCAACAAACTACCTTTTATGAATGTTAACATAGCAATTGTATTTCTAAAATTCTTACCTTTGGTTTTATTGTCAAGGAGAGTTATATCTAACCAAGACTGGCTGACGACACAACTAAAGGCAGCATTAAAAATCGAATTTAAATACATGTAAAAAACAAATGAAAATAAAAAAAAAGCAAAAAACAAAATTATATATAGGAATAATATTCATCTCTGATAAAGCAAACTCCTTGTACATGTTCCAGAACTGGGGGCAGAAGACAAGCAAACAAGAAAAAGTGGTGTACTAGATGGGAAAAATAATGTCTCACAACAATTTATTTGGCAATCGATAGACAGCATAGACCTTGCCCTGTTTTAACAACTAATGAAATATTAGTTTAAAGTGCCCAGAGACACAGACATTTCAAATGCTACCACAGTTGCCAAGGAGCAGAGGTTTCTGCATTTGTAAGGCTGTTCCTTGAAATAGAGAGGTGGTTTTAAGGCAGTAATTCATTCAAGGGGTTCACTGGTCACCATAACTCATGAAAATTTAGAAATGTCAGGTATTTGTGAGATAAATTGCCTCCTTACAGCAGTCTCTAATTATATGTCGTAGATAACCTAAATTAAAGAAAACCACAATTAAGAGTAAAAACAAATTATTAGTGTAGATCCTGTTCTATTTATAATTCTGAATACTGTACCAATTTCATACAAACAGAAATAGGACTGGAAAAAATCTTTATTTTAACTGGTCTAAAACTGCTCACTCATATTTTTTTCTTTTTAAGTCTGGATTTCATTATACTTCCTCTGTCTATAGATTTGATGAATTATTTCAGTCATAGATTTAATTTCTTTTGTGTATTTTGCAAATTCTTGGCAGCAGAGAAGGACAATCAAGTTGGGGTTAATAATATTAATTTCTCTTAAAGATTTTTAAAGTCGCAAGACTGCTGCAAAGAGGTCTTTGTGTTGTTGTGAATCTGACCTAAGGCACTGATCTTTGTAACTTCCTGAAGACTGTCCGCACCGAGATTGACAGATCCTTCTGGGACTCCATAACGCTGTGAACACGTGGACTACAAACAGTGACATCCCGGAAGAGTTTGGCTTTCAGAAGAATTAATGTATATGATAAAAACCCAAACCAAACCTACAGATTTCAGAATTAATAAATCGTCTCTTTGCTTCTAGCTGTTGGTCACTAGAGTTTAGGGGTGAAAGGCTGATATTTTGCGCTTACACACCTCTGATGCATTCTATGAGGTTTACCGTATAAATTTTTTGCTGTGTGTTTATTAGTTTTTGACTGAAAGACTTTTGAAAGAGCCTATGCATCCACTGACACCCAAGGAGATATCTGGGAATCAGATGAAAGCCTAGTCTATCCATCTGGAGGTGCTGCTCCTCTCTACTGGCCCTCATCCAGCAACACTGTGTTTCCTGGCAATTTAACTCCAAAAACTATAGTGCTGTAACAAGTACTTCTATTGTGTAGGACTGTGGCTGCTGACAAAATAGTACAGCTTGAATCTTTTTTATTGCTTTAAAATTTGGGCTCAAGATAGATTTTGAACAATGTATGTTCTCCATTAAAAATATAACTTTTCCTCTTTCCATGCCAACTGTGCAGTGCCAAGAATAAAATGAAATAATGTCAGCGTACATCCCTTGCTCTTAAAAGATTATCCCCATCTCTGTTGCGTATTTATGCGAAAGAAATTATATCTTCCTAAATCAGGAGGACTATTTCACATGCTAAATAGTGTAGGGAAGGAAACTTTCGCATCACAGCAGGATTTTCTGTGTTGTCAAAAAGAGGAAAGAAGGAGTTATGGATGCTTTACAGTTTTCTTATGTTGCAACACACAGGCTATTTTGATCAAAATAAATTTTGATTTTTGTTTGTTTTACAATTATGTCACCATAGTAACTTGCAAAAACAGTGTTGTGATGATGAAATGAACAACATTGGTGAAATGTTTACACTTATGCTCACAGAAAAAAGTTGTGGAGAACTTTTTGCAGTAAAAGAATAACACTAGTCAGAGCAGCTACTCAATATTCTGGAAATCCCAGCATTTGTATCCATATGCGTGTATTCTGTTCAAAAGTTCATCAAATGCATCACACAAACAAATGTAATTAAGGTTGCCCCCCAGAAGAAGTTCATAAAGAAGAGCCTGAATTTGTTTCATTTAAATTTATGCTTTTGATTTAGGATCTATGGGACTGTTTTCTCGCCCTATAATCAGTGGGGACTTCAGGTCTTATTTCTTCTCTAGGGAGCCTTTGTAGCCTAAGTGGAGGCTACTGATAAATCTATTGCCTCAGATCCCTAAAGCTTGGTGAGATGAATCTGGACCTTGGATTTGGCAGTTGGGATTGTCAGTATTATATGACAATGCTGTGCAGGATTAGGCTCCCAGCTTTACCCTATGTGAAGTCAGTGGAGCTCCATATGGTTATAACAGTTTGCCCACAGGCAAACTATTTAAAACTAGGGCCTGAATGTTAGTCTATCTCAAAACAGTGGGGCTCTGTGTTGGTTCATTAGCTCACTACGTGCTGCCAATTTGAGTATAGGGGTTTTAATTTGAACTTATTTACAAGGTAAATTGTTGCTGGAAGTATTGTTCTTTTTTTTTTTTTTTTTTAACTGGTTGGAGGGCTTTAAGGTGAATTTTGATAAAGAACATAGGAGATCTAAAGGCAAGACTGATGAAAAAGGACAGCCAGAGAGAAGTCATTCTCTACATCCATATCTAGATATAAGCACCATTTTTCCTTATCTGCCTCTTCATTTGTGTTATGCAAGAAGGTGGGGCAAAAATATTACTAGAATGCTACAAATAATAAAAGCACATGGTTCAGTACAAGTTAATCAGCTGTTTTTCCTCATACTACCTCAGCCACCAACTCTGTTAGATTTGTCTTGATTCGAGAGGTTCAGTATCTCACATTTATACAGTCTACCCGCATCAGGTATATTCAAATCACTCATTAAAGTAATTTCCATCAAGCTGCTTCTGCATACTTAGCCATGTATCATCAATCAAGTGCTGTCAGTCTGAGTCAGCTTCAGCTCCTGTGCTGAATCATGCTACAGATACTAGATGGACTGAAGATGGCCACAAGCATACATTAGGAATGTCAAAGAAGAAAGCTGTAGAAGGAAAGTATTTCCACCCCAACATTGAAGAGAAAGGGAGCTGAGTGGATTTGATAATCTGGTAACAACCTGTTGTGTGGAGCAGAAGCCTGTTCAGAATTCTGATTAAAGCAGAAACTGTGCAAAATGTAATAAGGTAAAAAAGAAAATGTTGTTCTATTTTCCTTTGTTACCCTTAAGCAACCATGGATGCAACAGTTATGGAGCCAAAAGGAACATGAATAGAGGACCATTTCTCTGGCACACCTAGGAGGAAAACTGTGCTGAAACAGATTTGTTTTCTTCATTTTCAGTATCATTTTCATTGAATTAAAAAAAGAATAAAAATATGAAGATGTAGTCCCACCAATTAGCTACAGGGCTCAAGCATGACTGAGAAAACACTGCAATTGCACAATTACAGGTTTATGTTTGCTTATGCTTGATTGGTTTCCTATCACAGGGCTGCTATTTTTTATTTCAGTGCTATGGCTGCAAGAGAGATTAAGAGTTTCTCACTTCCCTTCTCCTCAGCCCATAGATAACTTAATGGACAACACTGAGATTGGATATCCTTGTGATGATAAGAATATTGATGTCTGGCATTTACATTGTTTGCAAGAGTTTCATATCCTGTTCGGATATAAGAAAGACAAGTTTCACAAAAAAGATTTCATGCTTTGGATTTCTTGTATTCCAGAGAAGGACTGTGCCTAACTTCTCTGGATATAGATTATCCAACAGAAAAGACATTTTTAACTGTCTCCTGATGATGAACGTAGACCAAATATTATTAAAGCTATTTTATAATTAATAATTATAATACATTAATGTAAAAATAAAATAATGTAATATGTTAATGCTATTTAATTATTTCAACGATAATCAAAAAACCTAAAACATCATGGCATTGACATCAAGTATGAAGAATTTTTAGAGGGGCACCAAAAGATATACAAAATTCTTGTTTTGTTCATTCCCTCATCTGTCCCAGTTTTACTTACACACATTTTTTCAGTCAGGCCTGGATTGCCTCTTGTGCTCAGGTTCTCTTCTGGTTCTGTGATCTTCTGACCAGATTAGTGTTGCCTATGATGAGCTCTAATCAATATCAAGCACATGCAGTCTTCAAAGAATTGCATATCAGGTAGGGATAAGAAGGATCCAAAACTAAAAATAAAAAGTGGGAAAGTCAATCCAATTGTTTTTGTGCTTCCTATTATATGTTTCTGGATAAATCGTGATAAAGGAGCAAAGGGCCTCTTTTCATCACTTTTACATTGTCACAACAGGGCTTAGAAGAAAATTCAAGAATCTGTCCCCATATTTAGGTGTTGTATTCATGAAACTGTAGAGATAATTAGCAAGATAGGCATCTTTCCCTCGAAAATCAAAAATAAGGCCCAAATTAATTAAATGTTCTGAGGAAACAAGCCAAGGATGGCAATTTCTGCTGAACTTAATAAGATTAATTGGATTTGGAGCACTGGCAAATCTGCTAACATCATTCTTTCATATCTACCTAGTCAAATATAGAACACTTGAGAACCCTTCTATGAACAAGTCCAGTGACTGCAGTTGTGCACACGGTTACATTTTTAGGAAACTCACCCAGCATGTGTATGATTCTATGTGGATATCTGGATGTTCATCTTAGATTCCTCTGTTTTGGAATTGATCTGTGTGTGGTGTTTGGCAGTGTTTGACAGATGACGGGAGATCTCATCGCTGTCTTCAACACTGTCATGACGGGAAGTGGAGGGGCAGGTACTCATCTCTTCGCTCTCGTGATCAGTGGTAGGAGTCAAGGAAACAGAATGAAGTTGAGTCAGGGGAAATTCAGGTTGGCTATCAGGGTGGTTGAGCACTTAAACAAGTTCCCCAGGGAAGTGATCACAGCACCAAGCCTATCTGGGTCGAAAAGTGTCTGCGCAATCCTCTCAGGCACATGGTGTGACCCTTGGGGTATCCTGTGCAGGGCCAGGGCTTGGACTCGATGATCCTGATGCATCCCTCTCAACTCAGCATATTTTGTGATTCTATGATTTTATGAACTTAGTAGATTAGTTTGATTTTTTTATTGGTCCAAATACATAGTTTTTATTTTACTGTCATCATAGTTCTTTCTAAGATGGTTAGTTACTTTCTTTTTCAAGTATGAAGGTGAAATTCTAATTACTATTTAGAGCTTTTTTGTTAAGACTTTTAAAATTTGAAGTATTTATAATTTATATGTTCAATGTTTTTCCAGTCAACAACAAAGCAGCAGTTTTTAATGTCCATAATTAGCAGCTTTGCAGTTATTTCTGATAGCAGTGATTCTGTATACACAGAGTGGCCAATTAACAAGACACTTGAAATACTTTCTAAGTGAAGATATTTTGCAGTAGCTGTTGCAGGTTAACATACACACATGAAATATGTCTACTGATTTTGGAGCAGCTGAGATATAAAGAAGTGCATGGAATTAATCAGGGGTGGGAGATCCTGTTGGAATTTGGATACAGGAACTGCGCTACACTGCTGCTCTTTTCTGTCAAGTGACATAGACATCTGACTAGGCTATGTGGCGGCAAAAAATTGTTTGATATACAACCGAGGTTTAAAAACTTTATTTCTCAAAGTAGGTTAATTGGAATCCTCTGTATTTGCCTTCAGCTGGTCACTGTAACTCCCCTTTCAGTGAAGGAGAACTAGACTCCTTTCTGCCCCTGCTTAATCCGTTCATGTTGTGAAACTCCACGTGAAAAGTGTGTCAATGAGGATTGAGGATTTTTTAAAAACATTTCTAATACAAACTTTGAACTTCTATTCTAGAGTTGCATTGTTGTAGATCAAGAGCAGCTTCACTGAATTCAGTGGTCCTAATTCCCCTTCCACTGACAAATGATACAAGTATCTCAGTCAGATCCTAATCATGGCCTTCATCTGAGACACTGTAAATTTAACAAAAATGTGCACCTGTGACTGTCTAATGTGCTTGGTCTTTCTCTGTGCTGTTAATGTGATATCCTGACATCCATCTCTCTACCAATAATATACTGTCTCTTTTCTAGTTTTGTGGTCCTCTCCAGAAAGCTGTTAGTGGAATGAAACTATAAAAAGGGGGAAAACAAAGATACTACACTGTTCTATCCTTCTCAACTAACAAGTGGTACTTCTTCTGTTACTACCATGTGAGTTTACTTTCTTATAAGCCCACTTTATATGTTGAAAGACTGCAAAAGAGTCTCCCTGGATACTTCTCCAGGCTGGACAACCCCAACTTTCTCAGTCTGTCTTCATAGGAGAGGTGCTCCAGACCTCTGACTATTTTCCTGGACCTCCTCTGGACGTATACTAAAGGCTTCATATCTTGTGCTGGGAGCCACAGAGCTGAACACAGCTCTCCAAGTGAGGTCTCACCAGAGCAGAGGGACAGAATCACTTCTCTCAACCTGCTGGTCACCCCTCTTTTGATGCAGCCCAAGGTATTGTTGACTTTCTGGGCTAAAAGCACACACGATCATTTTAGAATTAATTTTTCATGCACCAATATTCCCCAGTCATTCTCAGGACTGCTCCGCGTCCATTTGACTCCCAGTCTGCATCAACATTGCCAGTTGTCCTGACCCAGGTGTGAGATTTCGCACTTGGCCTTAGCAAACTTCATGAGGTTCACATGCACTCAGTCCTCAAGACTGTCAAGGTCTGGTCTGGATAGCATCCCTTCCCTCCCATGAATCAACTGCACCACTCAGTTTTATCCGCAAACTTGCTGAGGGTGCACTAAATCCCATCTATGTCATTAATGAAGACACTAAATAGCAGTGGTCCCAGAATGGACCCTTGAGGGACACCACTCCTTACTGGTTTCCACTAGGGCCTTGAGCCATTGCCTGATACATCCTGATGTATCCTTAGGTGCAATATAGATAGATAGATAGACAGATAGACAGATAGATAGGTAGATAGAGATATACAGATGATATAGATATAGATGATATAGATAGCTATAGCTATAGATATAGATATTGATATAGATATAGATAGATATAGATATAGATATAGATATAGATATAGATATAGATATAGATAGATATAGATATAGATATAGATATAGATATAGATATAGATATAGATATAGATATAGATATAGATATAGATACAGATATAGATAGATATAGTTGTAGATAAAGCCTTTTTCTGTTGCTATTCTCACTTTCTTCTGGCCTTGTCAGTTAAACAATTCCCTTTATTTCACTTAAGGAAGGTTGAATTAACTTGTAACTGTCTCAAACGTACAGACAAGATTTGTTACTACTTCAGGGGGATTTAAAGACACAGAAGAAATGTCACAGAATTGCGAAGTATGACTGTTACTTGTGCAGTCATCCAGCCCACAGTTTAGAAACACCTGTGAACATTTGAATAGGTTAGTCAATGATTTCCAATTATATCCATGGATAAGTGAGTCTGCTTTGCCAGAATGACTAGTCATTTCAGCATATTTTCTTAGTGTTAAGCTGAAATGCATTATTATTCAATCACTATTCTCATGTTCCTTTGTACAAATCTAGGTGAAAACATTTTTTGCCTAACCTTGAGAACTGATATGAAATTATATTCAAGAAAATGTTTTTACCCTTCTTGTTTGTGTCCTTTGATAAAGGTGTCAGTCTGTTAGAGTATACTTCTTTGGGGAATACTGTGCACTATCTCCCTACTCACAGCAAGATCTTAATGACATCTGATTTTACAGCTGTTTATTTAAAATTAGAGATGCGGATTATGTGTTAAACTAAGAGTTATCCCCTACTTCTCATCAAACCACAAACCAGCCAACCCAAATATATTTCATGTTGTACAAGCAAGCTGAAAGACAGTGGTCTTAACAGAGTAGGCTGATATCTTGTGGCCAAAAAAACGAAAATTAAGTTTAATCTTCCTGCCAGTCTATTTGAATGCAAATTTATCTTTGCTTGTGGATATACAACATAAAACTGATTTTTGCGTTCCACTGTACAATACAGTGTTGCATTATATTTGTTATTACTGTTAATGAATCTGAAGCAACTTTTAGAGCTCATAAAATCTCCGGAAAAACTCTCTTGTTTGGAAACACCCAGACATTTCTGAAAGAGTTGTAGCTGTTGATTATATAGTCCAAAAGAAATTACTGTGTTTCTGTACGAGGTAAGATGTCCAGTACAGACAGTTTTAGAGAGACAGTCAATGGAAGGTAATATTCAAATGAATCAACTCTCTGACCACTAAGCTGTGATTTCTTTGACCTGACTCTATTCTTTACTGGGGAAAAAAAGAATATCTCAACACAAATTAAAAGGAAAAAAAAAAAAAAAGAGATTAAGGAAAGCAATACAGCTGTCTGGGAGGCAGATGAATTTCTACCAAATGTGTACAGAAGGAGTCATCTGAGTAAGGGGCCAAAGAACAAAGTATCTACGTATCCTAAATTCCCATCAGATTTCTTAAAGCACTTCTGAAAAGTGCTCAGAAGCTATGCAACTGAAGCTGGTTTGAGAAAATATGTAGAACTCCCTGATCATTAAAACAGGGCAATTTGAGAGCAGTAGACACTTTCATCACCTTGAAGGTTACAAGAGAATCTTTCACAGGTTTTCCTATTTTAATTGATTCTTATTTAGCAAGGTTTATTAATTTTAGTTGATTTTTTAAAACTGAATTCATGGAAAAAACTATCGGAGTCTACTTCAAATTGACAAATTATAAGAATAGGAAAGCTAGAGAGGAAGAAATAAGAAAGAACTGTAAAGAAAGAGGCACTCAGGAAACTTGAAATCTGAGAGGGAAATGTTAAGTTAAAGAGAAATGTTTCATGCTTTTTCTCTTTTGTCTAATATAAAGGATGTTTCCTCCTACTCTCATGTCTTGAAATGATCCGAGTAGTAAATTCCATTTAAAGTAACTTTTTTTTTTTTGTAAGGATAAAACCAGTGTTCTATCTCTTTAAAGTTTGTGTCAAGACTTGACCTCTTAGGTTGATGGTGATCACTCTGAAGAAAGAGCAAATAAAACAAAATCAGGTAATGATGGAACTAGTCTTGCAAAAATTAATTTCCAAATTGTTACAGGCCAGAAAATGTGTTAAAACCTGATATTGGTATTTATTCGGTTAGCAGTTCACAAAGAAATTCTCTTGATATTTCTATGTTAATATGACTACTGAAGTATTGAAGTGATTCTATTTCCTTAAACCTTAGAAATTTTTCTGTGTCAAAATTTATACAAACTGCCCAAATCTACACGGAGGTAGGTATCTATGTAGACATATATATATTTGTGTGTGTATAGCTATATCTATCTACATCTATATCATCTATATCTATATCTATATCTATCTATATCTATATCTATAAAACCTAGCAATTAACTTGGACATAGCAACACAGTTGTTACCTATCCCACCCAACCAAATAAGAAAACACCTCAGAATGCATAATTTTTGTCTGCAGTACTCAGCACTTTCCGAAGATATTTTGTCAAAACGAAATTATTTTCCTATATATGATTGGAAGTATACTGGACTACACCCAGAATTTGTCCTGAAGAAATCTGCAATTTCATTCTGCTTTGAAAAACATTTGAACTCCCTTCTACATTGATGATACAGGTCAAAATCCACCCCTTACCACATAAACTATAAGCAAATATCTCTCTTAAACAACTTCATCATGAAAAAAACTTCACTGAGGTTTTCATCAAACTGAGGAGGCTTCTTGATTTTACAAGAAGAAAAGACTTTTCTGATCACTGTCTACAATGGAACTTATGTCATTGCATCTGTGACCCAGGTCAGAATTATTCTTAATAATCATAATTAATTTCTACAGACCAGCTTGTCTACAGCAACAACAGCTGTTCCTTTAACTAACTATCTATATTTTGGCAAGCAACTGCAAACAGAACTGAGTAATTTTTTGCCTTACATTTCACTTGACATACAGCATGAACACTAGCAGCAAACTCAGTCTTAATGAGCCGCTTTTTGTCATTTTATTCTGTACACAGATCTCTCACTTAGATTTATGGTTTCCTCTTTTCTCACTGAAGACTTTTCAATCTGTCTGTAATAACTTGGGCCAAATAATCCTCCCAAACTCAAGAGAGACTTCTCTGTATCTTCAATGGCAACACTTTCAAATGATTAAAGAAAAGTGAAGATTATACGACAAATGTTTTGTTGTTGGTTGTGGGAGGTTTTAGGGCTTTTTTTTTGTTGTTGTTATTTAGCACATTATTTTTTTTAAATAGTATTTTTAAATAAGAGTGGTTTCTTCATGTTTGGTCAAATCTTACAAAATGAGTTCAGTAATTAAAAAGGAAATAAAATCTAATTGGAGTTGAGTTTGGAATTGTTAAAACAGATTTAGATGCATGCCGATAACACATTTCCAAGTTGCCACTAAGATCTCATTCAATAGCTCATACAGAGTAATAGAAATTTTTAGGCACATCATCATCAGTGAATATATATGCATTTATATGAAATATACCATACTGTTTCTGTCCACTGACTAAGGTGGATACAGTCCAGAGGCCTAGCATGACAAGCTCAGATATAGTAAATCAGGTGAGATGAATCCCATCCTGAATGTTAAGGACATTATCCATCAGAAAATTACGTCAAACTGAATATAATTTAATATGAAATGGACAAGGAAAGGGACTGATTTCCATTCTGCTTGTGTCCAATTCTGTATAAAGATGGCCCTATTTCCTTTTGTTACCACAGAGCAGATTTGTTAAATACAACTGTGTTATATACTTGCTTTCAGTATGTAGATGAAATGAACTGTGGGCATCGCAAAATCTGGTGTCCAATTCTCATCTAATAAGTCTAGGCTTCGTTTATAGTTAACAAACACGAACAAATTCCTTCAAAGAATGTCTCATCTGAACTATTTTAATGATTGCAAATGAAATACAGAGTGACTATCTTTTAGAAGCTTGATTTAGGAAAAATAAGTTCCAAGAAAGTTATTTTAATAACATAAGAAATGCATTATCAGATATTACTGAGCTACAGTACAACTCTCTGTCCTAAAGAATGGAGTTTTTTCCAGCTTAAATAAGTTTTCTGGCTATTGCTGGAAATCATAGTGAGTGTCCTTTACACTATTATCCAGTCTCACTGAAGCTCGATTTATATTTGTTACAGACTGTAGCTGGAGCACCACTGTGATCACTGTTCTTCAATACAGAGAGTCCAAAAAGTCAAGTTCTTTCTTGGGCTTTGTGTAGTGTGCCTATTCACATAATTTGGTAGAAAAAATAATGCCTAATAAAATAACTAGATATATAGTTAGACCAATTGATTGACAGACTGACCTAAAAGGGACTTAATTGAAGCAATATATAGTTTAAAATTTAAATTTAAATTATTATTATTATTATTAACAATAATAATAGCAATAGTAATAATAATAATAATAAGTTGACGTGATAACCTGTATGTCTAAATCATCTTTTCCTATCCTTTCACTGAGCTTGGCTGTAATTCCTTTGTATGAGTACCACAGATTTTTATTTCATCTCTGAACATATTTCCATAGTTCCTTTCTAGTTTTCCTTCTGTGGCTTTAATACTCGTAGATTATTACTGTTGGATTATTTCTCTTTCATACAAAATGTATTTTTCATGATACGTCCTTTGAATTGGTTAGATGATCAGTCAAAATCCAAGAAAACAACAACTGTTTAACAAAAAGCTTTTCTTTGTATACCTACAATTTCCGGAAAAACAGGAAGGGATGCCTAAGATACCTAGTCTACTCACCAAACATCTTGGGAATGTTGAGAGCTTGGAGACAGCGTACTGCAGCGCTCATTGGTAGTTTCAGCGTCTTCAAGTACAAAGTACACATTGTTTACACATCCAAATTTTTGTCCCTTTTTTGTTCTTTTCAAGTTTTGTTAGTTTGCCAATTCTTTATTTGTGACTTCGTTGTCTCTACCTGTTGTTTTCAAGCTGCTGCCCCTGGGTAAGTTTTCATTTTTATATCTATGGACATTTTTCTCAGGTTTCCTCATTTTTCTCCATAATAGGTAGGGAGTTGCAAATAAAAGAATGGCTAGGGGTTTTTTTTATTTTGTTAGCAAGGTTCAAGTGTGAATTATTTATATTAATGGTTGCTCATACCAGCTGTAGGCTAACTGGCCTACAGCATCCCTGATATATTTCCTCATGTACTTAATTTATGAAGCAGACAAAACTCTAACTCTTTTTCTCTTTCTTGTCATATTGGTAATTTCTATACCCTAAAAGTATTGCTTCAGATTTGCTTTGCTTACTAAGATGTCTTATAAAGTGGTCAATACCAACCTTTCTCCCTGGAAATAAATATATCTTGTTGATTTTTATAGGTGACAGTTTCGAATTTTTATTTTAAGCTAATTGGAGATTTATACACATTCTATTAAAAATACTAAAAAATTCTTATTTTCTCCACAGACAAATTTTAATGTTTCTCATAGTGAAAGAGATGCTTATCTCTTGCTTCTTAAAACCTTTTTAAAGCTCTCACATGCATAGATTGTTGGCATTGATCACACTACCACAATGTCTAATGCTGACAGATCAGACAATATTTTTGCAGCAATCATAGAAGCATGTGTATGATTGCGAACTATCTTTGTCCTCGCTTTACTTATGAGGAAGTGCACAATTTCCAGTGCTGAAGTCGTGTCCTACTCTTAAGCTTTTGATGTGTAAATATTTTTTTCTTCTTACTAAAATAATTTCCATACCTTTATATTCCTGTTACTACAAAGATCGATCAATTCAGCTCTCTTTAGAGACAAAAATCTGGTCTGGCTTTATTTTCTTCCATGAGTATTAATGCGATGCACAATTTAAATCTTTTGAACATAGCCCTGTTTCCTAGTAAATATAGGATCACCTTTGTTAGTAATGGACTACAGATTTTTTGCTAAGCTACAACACAGATTTCAGATCATGTATTGCCTGGCTTTATCCAGATTTGTCTTGTCTGCATTAAACCTTTAACTCAGCTTGGTTAGCTGCAAACAAGAATTTCTTAATGAGTAGGTGACTATTACCTGGTTTGTTTTACTAAGTCTTATATACATGTGTGGTGTGACACACATTTCTAAAAATGGTAAATATAAAACTATAAAATTTTCATGCCGTGTAAGAGCAAATTATTTCTTAATTATCAATGAGATGTGATGTAAAGGAAGACTAAGCTGGGATAGCAGCAGACTCCTTAAATATGTTGCATCAAGGTGTTAGTTCAGGATAATCCTAGAAGCTCCAGGGCTATCAGCAACTCAACAGCAATCAGTTAATGGTAGCTATGCAAAATTAAAAGCTGTTTTGGGGAAAAAAATAAGGACAAAGAACAAGCGTCTTACATGTACAATGCACCATATGTACTTTGTGAAGTTTTAGACCAGTGAAAAAAGATCAAGGTGTAAAGCATGGTAGAAAATACGATAATGGTCTCAATAAAACTTTGGAGAAAGAAGGAACTATCAACATCAACATGAGATACCCAGTCATTGTCATCATATTCTTCCAAGTGTTGACTTAAAAGTGCTGACAATTTTCATAATGTTTCTCACGCTTATCTGAAACTAAACATCAGGACCCAGAGAACCCCGAAAATAATGGGAATATAAGTTTTTCTTGTATAATGGCTTTTATGTGTTGCATTGTTAATGAGATTTGTTTTGCATTTAAGACTAAGAGAGAAATAGCACCATTGAATGTCAGTTTGTTAGACGATGACTATGCAAACTTACAGTTAGATGGTTGGCACCCCATCCATTTCTTGATGCCACCTCAGAAAAAGAAGGGAGACCACAGGATAAGGGAGAACACTGGTACTAAAGTATGAACCTCATGTTCCAAACTTGTTTTGAAGTTAGCAGTTTTATCACTGAAATATTATGATTTGTCATATCTTACATATGAAAATACATAATGTCAAAACAATATTAGCAAAAGCTGGAAGTAGAAGTGGAGGCCTATTGGATATGGAGTTGAAACCACTAGCAGAGATTGCTGCTGTCCAGAGGTGTCCCATAGACAAACTAAATATAACTCATTCTTTCTCTGGTCTCTGAACTTGCACAGGTGGAAGGACTAAATTACCTCACCTAATTCTGGAGACCAAAATTTCACTTTTACCCTGTGTATTGGGCTCAGGTGCCCAGATGTTGACAGCAGGAGCTACAGGGGTGAGCTCTGTCCTGCAGGTTCCTGCCAGCTCAAACCAACCCACTGCAGGACACATCTGAGCCCCTCAGACAAGATGATGGCTTCTTGGGGAAAACATACTTAAGAAAGGGCAAAAAATGCAAGGTGAAGGCAGGTGGAGAGAACAAAAGGGAGTGAGAAACAGCAGAGGGAACACTAAAGTGAGAGAAGAAAATGTACCAGCCACTGGAGCAGAGATTTCCCTGCAGCCCATTGAGGCCCCTGCAGGTGGATATTTTCTGAAGAAGTTCAGCTCGTGTGGAGATGGGAGCAGAAAGGAGGTCTGAAGATAAAGGAGCACTGGAGGGGAAGCGTCACCTAATGATTACAGCCCCACCCCCTCCTGGACCACTAAGTGGGGGGATTAGAAGTATAGGGAGAGAAGGAGTGAAGTTAGAGCTTGAAAAGGGGGATGAAAAGTGTCATTTTAATGTTTTTATTTTTGTTTCTCACTATCCAAATGTATTTTACATGGCAATAAATTGAATTTATTTTCTCCAAATTGAGTTTTGTCCCAGACAGTAGCTGATAAGCAATCTCCCTGTCCTTTTGTCATCCTATTCCCACACTCCTCCTGCCCCCAACACTGTGCTGCTGAGACAGTTCTGAGCCTTACCCTCCTCTAAAGTTAATCCACCAGACCACTATCTAAAGGGAAACAGCATAAGGCATAAAAACATATATAAAATACAAAAGGGTGAAAACCAGGTCAGACGTCTTTTATCGCTAGCAGGGGAGGTACTAAGGCACTGAATCTTGTATGCAACACCTCCAGTTCTGTAGGCAGCTGCACAAAAGGTGACCAAATGGCTAATATGATGTTTCCTTTAACTTCCTGATGAAATTTTGGAGTATCCATCTAAAAATGGATCAGGTAAGAGCAGTCCCCAAAAAGATAAAAGAGTAACACTGAAAACCAGACTCCTGGATGTGTGACTAAGAAGCATTAAGCACCCTGTCATATGTTTCCACAAACTAAAGCATAGCCAGATATCCTAATTATTGTTCCCATACTAGTTGCTGAAATGTTCATAACTGTAAAGTACTGAGTTATTCTGTAGAAGGTTTTGTCATGCTATAAGATAGACTTCACCTGAGCAGAGTTCCTGTTTCAGCAGATCTCACTATCCCTTCTGCAGGCAACCAATAAATTTTGGCTAGGGTCTCTTCTCTTTTAAATCTTCAAAAGATTGCATATTCTACAGGGTCTGGCTGAAATGGAGTTAACTTTTTTCCATAGCAGCCCATACGGTGCTGTGCTTTGCATTTGTGGCTAAATTACAGCAGTGTTTTGATTATTGCTCAACAGCCTTTCCACAACATCAAGATTTCCATCTTTCTGCCCTGTTCCCATGCTAAATCCTAATATGCTGGTGAGCTCAAGAGGCCAGGAAATGATACAGAGACAGCAGATCCAAAAAAGCCAAAGGGATATTACATATTATATGACCTTTATGTCTAACAATAAAAGCTCAGAGGAAAGAGGAAGGAGGGGAAATGTTCATGGTTATGCCATTTGTCTTCTCAAGTAACCATTACATGTGCTGAGTCCCTGCTTCCCAGGAAGTGGTTGGATGTCTGTATGCTGATGGGGAGAAGTGAATAAATTTCTCTTTTTGCTTTGCTTTCCCTGCTACGCTCTTATTATTCTGCTCCTCAAATCTTTTTACCATCTTTCTACTTTCTTCCTGTCCTCTGAGAGAGCATAATAAGCAAAATGCATGGTGGGTGTTTGGCTGCTGGTTGGGGTCAACCTGCCACAAATGCATACCAAATAGACCCAAATTTACCAGAAGTATGAGGGCATTTTCTGCAGCAAGAACATATAAAGTAAATCTTTGCTTACTTCTTGCTGGTACCTGAGATAAGGTCTCTAATTAGCTGAACAATTCATCTACTACTCAGCTCAATATTTGAATTATTCTAGGTTTCTTTAGGAACGGGCAGATGAATTATCTTGGATGTCAGAATGTGGCTATAGTACTCATTTTCAGAAACTATTAAATACATTCCCAGATAAAGTGTACTATTGTAATCCATTGTCTAACATTACTTTTTTATAGTTTATGCATTATAATTCAGGAATGTGAGGCCATCAGCTTTAGCTGGAAGCTAAGATCAGTAGCACTCAAATGATACTTAAATTTAAGTGGAAGGATAGACAAACTAAAGTTTTACTTTCTCAAAACATGCAAGAATGTAAGAGGGCTGATAAATCCTCAAGGGTATAACCTTCAAAATGTTATCTTTATTTCTTAATTAGCTCTCTTTTTCTTTAGACTTGTGAGCATTTATCCTCACAATCTATGTGATCTGCAGATACCTGCTGGGAGTCCTTCTGGACATATGTCTTTCCCCCTTGTCTCATAGAGGATTTAGTAGCGTATTCCAAGGTACAAAAAATGGGGGTGTAACATATTTGCTTGGCTTGAACAGATTGAACTCTCCTCTAAATATACGGTTACATACATAAAATAGATAAAGGTATCCTGGAATATAATTAATGAGAAAAAAACCCCAACATTTTTAAGGAATTATGACTTTTTAAGTTTTATATAATTAATGTCCAAATATATCTATAAGCATCCTGTAATTAAGCTGACTCAATATATTTCAAAGACTATGGAGGATGAAAGGAAAAAAAAAGGAAAAATTCATTTGTAGACGTAAAAAGTCAAGTGTGTGAAATGTCTAGCCACCTGAGACAATGCTGATATTTTATGTCTACAGCTTCTGAGGCTTTGAGATTTTTATTTAGAGAAACAAAATATATACAATTCCAAATTATGTCATGAGGAAAGGAAGGTATATCACTGCAAAAGTCCAGTCTAAGGGATCAGGACGCTCATGGTCTGTGAGCTGAGCAAACAAACTGCACTGGAATTGCTGAGATGTTGAACTGTCTCTGACCTAAACAGTGCAGGAATGGGAAGACTCTCCTTACAAAAATGTTGAAATTTGCCAACAGAGCACTTGTTATACTACAGTTGTATTTTCCTTTGGAAAAAAGCTACACAAACCCCAAATTTGTCTTATAGGGAACAATTCTATAAATATAGCAATTATACAAAATGACATTTCAATAACAATTACTGTGCTAATGTTTTACAGGCAGATGCCAAGACATTCTGAGTTTGAAGGAAGGATGACACCAGCTGAGGGTCACAGTGAGTACAGTGAAAAGTAAAAACAGGTGCTAAAGACAATCTGTCATAATTTAAGTTTAGTTTGTTGATTCAAACAAACTGTTGATCTGCTAGAGGATGGGAAGGCTCTACAGAGAGATCCAGACAGACTGAATCAATAGGCTGAGGACAACTACATGAAGTTCAGTTAGGTCAAGCGTCAGGTCCTGCACTTGAATTTCAACAACCCCATGCAACACTCTAGGCTTGTGGAAGAGTATCTTGAGAGCTGCTCAGCAGAAAGGAGCTTGGGGGTTTTGGTTGACATCTGGCTGTACATGAGTCTGCAGTGGCCCATGTGGCCGGGAGGGCCAATGTCACTCTGGTATGTCTCGAGAGTGTGGCCAGCAGAATGAAGTGATTGCTCTCTGTGCTCAGCACTGGTGAGGCCACATGTAGAGAGCACCGTGTTCAGTTTTGGACTCTTCACTTCAAAAAGAACACTGAAGGGCTGGAATGAGTCCAGAGGAGGCCAATGAAGCTGGTGAAGGAGCTGCAGCACAAGTCTGATGAGGAGTAGCTGAGAGAACTGGGGTTGTCCAGTTTGGAGAAGAAGAGGATCAGACAAAGTTCAGATTGAATACTAGGGAAAAAAAGTCACTGAAAGAGTGTTTAGGCATTCGAATAAATCGCCCAGAAAGATGATGGAGTCACTGCCTCTGGAAGTGTTCAAGAGGTATCTGGATGTGGCACCTGGGGGATATGGTTTAGGGGTGATCATGGTGGTGCTAAGATGACAGTGGACTTGATCTTGAAGGCCTCTTGCAAGCTGGACGATTCTGTGATTTTGTGAAACCTAAAGCAAAAAAAAGTGAATATTAAAAAAAAAAAAAAAAAAACAAACCAAAACCAAACCCCCCTAAACAAACAAACAAACAATCCCCAGAAAACCAAACCAAACCAAACCAAAAACATTTCTCAGTCTTAAAATCTTTATCTGGCATGTACTGCTTTTGTATAATAACAGTAGTGACCTGAAAACTAGACCAGAATCTAACAAATGTTACAGCAGTGGAGAACAATTGGAGGGAAATAACTTTTGGATGTTTCAGAACAAGCAGAAAAGAGCTGATGAAGGAATTCAAGCAACTTCATCATTGTCTCTGTGGATTTGACCTTGGAAAAAGTTCCACTGGCCCCATATGACATCATCTTCTTGTTTATCTTCTGTGACAGTTTGGAAATCAAAAATGAACCTTTACCTTGCATCCTTTTACTAAATGGTCTTTTATCCAGTTTATGTCAAAACGCTTTATTGCATTCTATTTTTTTTAGTTCCTTGTCATAGATTCTTTCCAGTCACTAGTTATTAAATGGAAGCTTTTAAAAGATTGGTTCTCAGCATGCAGCCAAAAATCTGAACGAGGAAACATTTTAAGTAGCTTTATTTCTGCAAAATATAAGATACACACAAAATATTTTGAACCAATTGAGAACTAACTGAGCAGCAGATCCCAGAGGGCTGTAGTCAGTGGCACAGGATCTAGTTAAATGCCTGTCACTAGTGGTGTACCCCAGGTTTCAATATAGGGTCCAGTACTGTTTTACTTATTCATCAATGACTTGGATGAAGGGGTAGATGCTGTTATGAACCCATTTAATCACAAAAAAAATACGGAAAACTAACTCTCTGTGAATAAAACTGAAAGAACTTTGAAGGTTTGAAATATTCCCAAAAAAATGAGATAAAAACCAAACAAGATTAAATGTTGATGCCAAAAAATTATATATTTGTATTTAATAGTAAGAGAGGCAAAGAAAGAGAAAAATAGAGAAAAGTTTAAAAAGCCAAGGTTACTTTAAAAAGCATAGGATAGGTCACCACCACTCTGTGCCACCTGTGTTGCTGCTGAGACAGGGCCGGGGGAGGGGGAGCGGAGCAGTTTTTGCCTTTTTTTTCCCGCTGTTTGCTGCGTCGTGTCTGCCTCCTCCGACCCCGGGAGCAGTCTGGCTGGGACGCAGCAGCGCTCCCTCCGGGATGCAGGCGCGGTGCCCGATGGCCGCGGCCGGACCTCGGTCACTCGCGGCGCTCTCACCGCGGGACGCAGGAGCGGCCGGGGGCTCCGCAGCTCGCTGGGGCTGCGGTCCGGGCTGGGGATCGGGGGCTGCTCCCCAGCGGGCGGTGCCGGCTCCCGCAGCCCTCAGGGTGTCTCGCAGCAGGCGGTGGTGGTGGGGGAAAGGCAAGGGTCAGGGATCTGCCCCTCGCTTTGCCCCCCAGGTTTTGCACCAGTTTCGCCTTCCTTTTTATGGGCCTCAAGGCGGGCACTCACAGTCCATCCCGCACGTAGTTCTCAGATGTTTAAAAGTGATTATGATAAGCAGGCACAACGACGAAACACTTTTTGAAGCCTTTCTCTTACTATCAAGCTCTTAAAGATGCCGTCTTATCAAGTTTGCTGATGACACAGAGCTGTGAGGAGTGGCCGATACCCCGGAGTGCTGTGTGGCCCTTCAGAAGAATCTCGAGAGGCTGGAGAGATGGGCACAGGAGAACGGTCGGAAGTTCAACAAAGGCACACGCAGGGTCCTGCACCTGGGGAGGAACAACCCCATGCATGAACTAGCACAGGCTGGGGGCTGACCTGTTGGAAAGCAGCTCTGCAGAGAAGGACCTGGGGGTCCTTGGGAACAAGCTGTCTGTGAGCACATCTGTGATTCTGTGTAACATATTGCAATCCGGCAGTTAAGCGTCTGTTGATGCTAGGACAGATCTGTGAAAGGAATGAGTGGTGCCTACACATCTTAAACAACTAAATAATTTCTATACTCACTTTAGGTGCTCACACTGCAGCCATCTACAGGTGAACAAATCGCCTGGATGCTTTTTATAGTCAGTGGGGAATGAAGTCTAGGCCATAATTAATCTCTCCTCATAGTTGTGCAGTATCCATCTGGCAGCAGCTGTCCATTCATATATTGAAGAGCCAATCTAAATAATTGGGCTGTACCTCTCTGCACAACACTGCACTTGCGAATGCACATCTTTCTGCCATCTAAGTAACAAAGAAAAATGTTTGCTTACACTTTTCTGCAAATAAAATGAACTGACTCAACCTTGTTTAATACCATGGATAATGCCGACCTTCTTTTGTTCCTCTGTAAGTTAACAGCACTTTGTTGAAATGCAAAAGCTTCTAGGGTTTTCAGACAAACCAACAAACAAACAAAAAACCAATAACAACAAAAGAAGAAAACCAACCAAAACCACACCTTTAAATGCTATGGTTAAATGACACATCTCGTGTTAGCTAACAGAAAAAATACCGCAGCTCAGAATAATGTTCTAAACATTATAAATGCTTTGAAAGAGTTACACAAGTTATTTTCAAAGTCCATGAGGGATGTCAGCTCTTCTCTTTGATACAAAATCTTTTCATGTCGCCTTCTGCTTACTGGTCTTTGGTAAACTTCCATAGTTGACTTTGTCAGTTTACAGCTCTTTACAAGCAGAAAACAGTATAACTTTTAAAAAGCACCCAATGGCCTTGGGTGTCATTGGGTAGGTCTCATGTCATCAGATTCAAGATAAACAATGGTGTATGTTCTTTAAAGCAAGCAAAATGTCTCAATGTATAACACATATGTGCTTCAGGGCTGCAAAGCTGCTTTTATATGACTAATACCACTGAACAAGTAAAGGAATGTCTTCCTATGCTGAAGGCCTAAGATGAAAGTGGAACCAGCCTTCCTCTTCAGATCCATGTACCAGTAAATTTTAACAAGGTCAATGGCTTTGTCAGTGGCTTTAGTTTATCATAAACAGAATAAAAAAAAATTAAGGAAGAGGTTAATAAAAGAAAGGGGCTTTTTCTTCCCCCTTGCATAATTCTTTTGTCATTTCTTTTACTTTTCCTTCCATCTACTGTTTTTCTTTCCTGTCTTAATAGACTGTGGATCCATAGTCACGTTGTTTTGGTTTTTGAAGTTACTGATCACCAGCTGCAGTGCAGGAATTGCTCATGTATATGCTGTAGGCCTGAAACAAATGCAATGTAATTCAACTAGCTGTAGCACAATTGAAAGAGTACAAATGACATGAAAATACATTATGTTTTTCAAGGACTAGAAATGCTCACACATGAAGAACTGTCATCATTTATGTGATGTGTGATACTTGTTTACCTGTAGTACTTTGACAAGGTGCATGAACTTCAGAACTGCCTTATTTTATTTTCCAGTTGATTTCACTAATATCTACTTCCCCACAAAAACTACACTTGGACTGTTAGTAGACTATCATAATCTATACTTGATTTAGGGAGTTTCTCCTCCAAAGTTTTAGGTCATTTGTGTATTTCCTTGCTGGAACTGGATCTTTATGTTGCTTCTCACCTTTTAATTTCCTTTGGTGATCTTTGAAATTGCTGATGTGTTTATATTGTTCACCAAAGCAGAATGTACATGTTGTTTCATACCTCCCACTTTCATCTATTCTTGCCAACAACAAAATTATGCTCCTTTCTTTCCACACTTAGACTATAATTTCAAGTAATTTAGTAGCATTCTTTTCATTATAGCAGATATCTAATTATTTTCAGGGGTGAAAAAAGAAGCTTTTGAACTTTGCAACATTATGACACATAGTACATATCTTATATGTTGCAGAACCTGTGCTATATGTAACTTTTATTTGCTTTTTTCTTCGTGCAAATGTGCTACTTTTCCTTTCCCTAAGTATGTTAAGCCCTTATGTTGAACAGATGAGTAAAGACATAATTAGATGAGATCTTCCATTCAAACTTGAGTCTTTTGTGAAATTAATACTTCATTCACAAGTCACCACTTTCCCAGTGGAGCCTGAGTGCTTCTACAGTTCTCCAGTGTAAAGCGGGTTACATCAGATAAATTATTTCAATTTTCACTAAAACGTCTCATGGAGCTGATTTATTCAAATATCACAACTCATTGGGAGAATGGGGACTTCCATTCAGTTTCAGTGGGACTCTATAAGTCATTCAAACTGAATCAGAAGAGCATCTCTTGACACACTTAACTTGTCAACATGAAATGGTGAAATTGACACTGCTAGAGATGATACTGCATGAAATTTTGTGACAGACGTACAACAGGAAAACAGATTGTGTTAAAGTCAGAAGGTAAACTAAAACAGGCCTCCCTTCTATCACCATTCAAGAGTGTTCACACTTGAGGAGGAGTTGTCAACTCCATTGATAATAGTCCTTAACATGACATGTCTCTAGAGATTGCCACAAAAGTATTTCAGAAAGTTACATAAAGTGGGAGCTGAATGACAAGAAGGCTGAGGCCTGATTGAATGACATTGAAAAGCATTTTTTAAACTTCTTTCAAATTGGGAGCTGAAGAAAACATAAGACTTGTCTATTATCTTGAGGTAGGAAAAGGTAGCAAGAAAATTGCTGTTCTGTTGAAACATATTGTGTTAGGACAAGTAATAGATTGTTTTCTCTTTAGTTGCCTGGCTCCTGTAGCTAAGAAAAAAGAACCAGGATTTTCCATTGCTGAGGTCCCAAATCTAATCCATATTGGACCAAAAATCTTTTCCAGCATTTTCCTTCACCATCTGAGTTCAAGCTGTTCAAGTGTCAGTTTTTTTCTAGCTTGTAAGATGCTCTGTGCTTTGAGAAACTGATATTTTGTTGTGTACCTGGAAAGGCACAATACTGTCACTGTAATATAAATAATGCTGATGACACTGAATAAGATAAAACCGCTCAGTATTATCAATCACTCTCAAAGAAGCAAACAAAAAGTTTATCTGACAAACATAGCTATTTAATGTGGGTTTTTCCTACTTCAAGCATGAGCAGCTTATGTGTTTTAGGGAAGCTTTCCAAAAGCCTGTCACATTCTTAGCTCCAGATTGCCACTGAAAATAAAAAAAGTGGGAGTGTGACTTCCCCTGTGTCACTGAAAATTTCCTCTAGCACACTTCATGTACTTCTTTGTGCTTCATTCTTAACCCAATAAAAAATTTGTAAGTCACCTTCAGATACTCCCTTTTGTTTGCACCAAATAAAGGTGGGAGAACACTGTAAAGCATTTACAAGAATATTAATTCCTCTTCTTAAGTGGGTTCACTTCAGCTGTATTTGTGCCTACTTTGTGCTTATTTCCTGCCAATATTGCAGTGATCAAGCCTTACTAGCGATAAAATTCATGAAAGGTACCTTCAGCCTCAATGCTCAGTTACCAAAAGCAAAATCTGAATTGCATAACTAATCGGAGGTGTGAATTTCAAATATCTCAGTCAATATTGCATTTCAAAAATGTACCTCAGCATGTAATTTAATATTCCAACAAAGTGAAATTTAATTCTCTAGTAAGGGGGAAGACAAAGACAATTCATTGTCTGCAAATAAAAATTAAATGGAGATCAAGAAAAGACAGTACTGGGAAAGTCAGAAGGTAGATGTCAGAAGATGTTTGGGTATTTAAAGACACAGATCAGGTTTACGGTTTATATTATCAGATTAAATGATTCCTTCTATTGTTTTCACAGGAGATTTGGACACCAAATCATTTTACAAATTTGAAAACTTTTAGTGAACATCTACCTTCATCTTTATGTACTCAAGATGGAATTAATCTCAGAATTATTTACAGTCAATAGAGGGCTGGACATCACCAAAGGGAAATTTACCCTGTCTCTTTAAGGCTTCTGGATTAAATGTGATGATTCCTCTTCTTCCTGCATTGATTATGTGTTAAGACTGGCCTACACTAGACAGGCAAAAGCTGTATTTTATAAACCCTCTCATATATTTTGGTAGAATCATAAAATGAAGTAGCCTGAAAACCCACAAAATGTCATAATTTTATTAGTTACAAAATGAAAATGCAAATATAGCTTTTCACAGTGCAAATTCTCAATGTGTTCTTGAGCTAAACCCAAACAATAGTTAAAGCAAAGGAAACTGTAAAGCATGTTTTCCTATTTATATGTGGAGTTTGAGATAACATGAATGTGTATATCCTCATACCATGTTAGCTTTTCCAGCACAATCAGTGTCCAAGATTTTAACCTACCTGTATTTGCCTGCTGATTTTCATTTAGCTCCTTATAAACCCTTATAATTGTGTGTTTGAGTGTTTTGGTTTTTGTTTGTTTGTTTGTTTGTGGGTGGTTTTTGGTTGTTTTTTTTTTTTTGAAATTGCAAAATAATGAAAAGATTCTGAATTGGGACAACTTGGATGATAATACGAGAAACTAAACTAAGGAAACTAAACATCAAGATGATCCTTGATGCTATTTCTGTGTATCTCGCATAGTTTCTTATGAAGAATCATAGAAGAATATCAGATTAAAATTTAATCCTTCTGTGTAATCATCAGCTGGATCCTCCAAACACTGGGAAGAGTTCCAAACAAAATGTCATAAGATAGAATTTTTAGAGTGAAATCCTGGGTGCATTTAAGTCAATGGTAAGGTTTTTATTGATTTCCAAGGAATTGATTGCAATTATAAGACTAAATAATGAACAATGTATTATTAAAATTTTTAATGTGTAAAATGACTAAAGGATTTAGACAGATTTTCTTTATACATTACCTTTAGCTATTATACATCCTTCTATGACCTCAAATTTGATCTCCTGAGCAGTTCTAATTATTCAGAGTAGACACTGTAGGAATGGCTTACACATCTGTCATATTCACCTAAAAGGCAGATTTAAAGCCTATACTGTATTTATTATGCTAGTTCTGTTTGAAATCTATGGTGAAGGTGCCTCATGCCTTTCAAACTGAGTTTGCATAGTAAATTTAACAGAGGTCCTGGTGGCCCACAAACATTATCCCTGAAGCAGCTTTAACAGTACCTTAAGGAAGTATGTAGTACACACACTGGGTAATACACATGCAGTGACAAAAAGAGAGGAAAAAATAAGTACTTCTATTTTGCAGTCTATGCTTCAGTAGTTCACAGTTTGCGTTTCTTTACTTAATGTCTTCAGTTGCTGTAATCATGCTCTCAGAAGCCAGAGCACTTAGCAATTGTACTGCTAATGTAGTTTTTCCATAAAATGGCTAGCTTTTATCAGAATTAGCCTTTTCCAGACTTAAGTGTTAAAAGGTGTTTTTGTTGTTGCCAAACAGGTTATTTTGCTCTGAAAAAAATGCTCTCCACCACCAACTATCGTGACACAGAAAAGCCAAATAGGTGTTTATTTTTGTATTCTTGCCTTTTTAATCACCATGGATAGTGGTAGATTTTTTTTGGGACCAGAAGGCCCTAAAAATTTAGGGGGTTTTAATACCTGTTAGAGTAAATTGTTATAGTCAACTTGAGAAACAAATATGCCTCCTTAATTTATGCAAGGTGCTATACCAGTATTTTTATTGGCTAAAAAAATATGATAAAATGAAGATCAGATTTCCTATACATTCGCTTTCTAAGACTGAAAATATTAGGAATTCAACGATAATCCCTCACCACCAATCATTGCAAACCATATAATTTTAAAGTTAAATTTAAGAGAATTATAAGTAAATATGAGAATGTACAATTAGGGAAAACAAACATCACTAATTCTGCTGCATAGTGGCAGTTCTGGCTATAGCATAGTAGTTTGTTGTCCCAGGTTATATTAAAGTGATTTTAAAAATTTATATTTCTTTCACTTTCCTTTTTCTTTCCTAAATGAGTCATTAAAGGATGGGTTTGAAGTTGTGTTGCCTTAAAAGCATTTCAGTATTAACGTAATAGATATTTTGTGTACATGAGAATTCACAAAAACTGCTCTGCTGGTCTGATTTGTGATCTGCATTGAGTAATTTCCTAGCTTTAATCCAGATGTCTTCTTTAGACTTCTTGGAGATGCACTGTGGTAACAAACATTAAATAGAGTTTTTATAGTCTCTGGGCTCCACTGTTTGTGCAGTGTCTCTTAAGCAGCAAGTTCATCAAATATTATGAGACAATTAATGAGTAATTAAAGGAAAAGAATGCATCCTTTAGAAGTTGTTTATTTATGGCTTTTACAAAACATTTATGCACATATCACATAGCTATAAAAATATCTACACTTTAAACATGCCATTAAAGTATTTAAATAAAAAGGAAACAATATTAAATGGAATATTTAGATATCAGAAAAGTCTGACAGAAACTGCAAACAAAAAGCTGTTCCAAAAACTAAAAAACAAATGTGAAAATAGTCCTACAATCCTTACATAGGTTTTGCATCTGAGCTGATGAGGCGTAAGATACTTAGCATACCTGTATTTTCAGGTCAGTTTTTCTCTCATTCTCTAACTTCTAAGATGAAATCGAGGTGAAAATTATGCCCTTCATCTCGAATTCCTGATGGTTTCCTTAGCTGTCGTACATGACAATATGGGTTATGTGCGTCTTTTTAATTACCGAGGAAATGATCACACTTAAAACAGTGAAGGCACCAAGTCAGAGTTGAGGCTTATGATTTAAATTAATCTACTATTTTACATTAGGAGAAGCAAAATGAATATAAGCTGTGTTTGGCGTATGTTTTCATCTCTCACAAAACAGTAATTAAAGTGTATTTTGGAAAAGGTTATTTCACTCACCAAGAAAGTTCATCACCATGACAAGTTCTATGAAAACTATTCATTGAGCTACAGTTAAAAATCCTGATATCCTTGCATTATAAAAACATAATGTGAAGGAAGAAATATTTCATTTGGGACACTACAATCGTATAGGGAACAGATTACATATTTTATATATAATTTTTGGCAGTTTTTACTTCCATGTAGCTATATGCATGTCTATAAGTCTGTATGTACATATACACATGTATGTGAGTGTGCTTGTTGGCAAGTGCAGATAAGAAAATTTATTTAATTTCTCATTTAAAAATGAACTTAAAATAATTGTTTCATTGTCAAATGTGCTTTTCCGTAAATTAAAATTAGTCACGCAAAAATTGCCGTGTTACTTATATCAGCTTGGAGCTGAAAATAAATGTATGCACTGAAAGGAGTCACAGGGACTCTTGATGATGTACAGAACACATTGTTTTACTGTATATTGCGATTTCTGTGAAATATTTACATCCCCAGAAATGGAAATATATATTGGCTAAAACAAAATCTTACTCATCAGGAATATAAAGAGACGAAGGTTGCTGCCTTGAAAAACCACAGTGCAAATGTAGGCAGGGATGATGGTCTTCATGGGCTCTCTCAAGGCAAGGAAACCATTTAAGGCCAGGTCTTCAGTAGAGATGTACTGCTGGCCTTATTCCCTCTTGGCATCTCTTGTCTCTGAAGAAGAAAGCTGTTAGCCCAACTTCCACCATGTCTTCCTTTTGCTATTTACAAGCTTTCTGCTTTAAATCAGGAAGAAATGACCTGATTTTCCAAGTAGTATTAGTGTTCATGGCTTGAGGGATCTTCACTTGCATTTCCTAAGGTAGGCCTGTCCCAGTTCCACATCAGCTTTCAAGTCTTGTCTGAGGAACCAGTCTCCTACTTTGAGGAACATGAGCTCTGCCCAATGTTGGGACATACTACAGAGCCCCTTTAGGTCTCAGTTATCCAAGAAAAATAAATTCCATACATGTCAGAGTGTAGTGGTGTTCAGACATGCGCCTCTAAAACCATCTGAGAGAAAATCACATTGCCTACGTTTTTGGAGTTGTTTTGACTAGTTATATAAATGTTCTTCATTTATGTGTGTGTGCATATATCTTGAGTATTGTATCACACCACAAATAATGAGATGTTTTATCCTTGTCCTCTATATATGAATTTTCAAGAAACCCATTTTAGGCAGATCTCTGTTGGAAAAGTGAGCCTGTCTCTAAATTAGTTCTCTAAGAACATAGTGTTTATCAAGTAAATGTAAATGCTTTAGATGATGGCACATTTTCAGTAAGTATCCAGCATTGGCATATCAAAATTACCTCAAAGTTGAGTATCATCTTGCAGAGAACACAAATTAAAACAGTGCATCTGCTGGTATTATATTCTTCAGAATTTTTTAGGATGAGCTGAACTATTTGATATCAAAATGCCATGTCTGCTCTATATCTTAAGAAAAGAAAAATAAAAATAAATGTGATCCCAAGCTCACTCTTTAAATTTCCTTGGAAGGAAAAAGATTTCTGTAGTATATTTATAATACATAACATTTAATCACATGAGTAGTTATTAAAATATATCATTATTGTAATAAATATTTACAAGTATAATTATACATAGAGCTATACATATAATTACAATTATTATAATATTGGATTAATTGTATATAATTCATCAAACTCCTAAGACTCACAATTGGGATTTTTTAAATTTAGAAATAAACTTAAAGAAAATAAGAATTTTTACTGGAAGACTGTGATAAGAAAGCACTTTTTAATATGTTGATATAGTTCTTGAAGCCTAAGAAATTAACTAATATTTCAGAAAGTAATGAATCCATTATATTAATTTACGATTTCTGCTACATATAAAATAAATAATGTGGTTTTTCCCACTGAGGGTTCTTCTCATTAATTATAAAAATTGTAGAAATATATTTGGACCTAAGTAAAATCTAAAAATGTTGTATTGCTGTAAGGAATTAACTTCTCTAAATTTTCCTTCCTGTCATAGGTAATTTTAAGCTATCAACTCAAAATGGAGCAATGGTGTAATTCAAAATAAAAATTCCATAAGTGCTGTGATTCCATAAACACTATGACTCAAGCATGTCTCAACCATATATTTTTAACACATTTTATATAAAATTTATGACAGCGGTAGTTTTCTTACTACAAACAAAACATATGAAAATATAACCAAAGAGGGTATCTCTAGGTCTCAGTTTAATATGTTACATTTTAATCTACTTATTTTGCCTATAAACCACAGATTTTAAAGCTTTTTTTTATTATTATGATTTTTTTTTTTTGGTCAGGAGTTCACATTTATTATTGCAAACAGAGGGACATATATTATTTATATAGTGCAATTTTTGCTGTGATTTCCTGGGTCCAAAAATGAACAAACAGTGGGAGTTCTTTTAGACACCTTATTACATTAGAATATAAATCCCACTCTGCTAAATTAGTTGACAGTTCCATTTTTATCCTAAACTAAAACCTAGATAATATATAATCTCTCTCTGGCATACCTTCTCAGTTTCCAACAATTATCTGTTAGAGTCTGCCTAGCTTGAGGATTGTATCCAAATTGTTGTCTTTAAAAGACATTCATTGTCTTATGCCTCATTAATTTCTCTAATACCTTTTAAAATTCATTTTTACTTTCAGTTTCCACAACCTTTGTTGATGACAAATAAATAGGTACTTTTTATTATTATGATTATTTTCTGTAACAGTATTTATTTTCCTCACATAATAGGAGTTTCCTCTAGAATCTCCCGCTTTCAAAGGACTTCCTAATCCTCCTCTTATCTATGTGCATTTTATTATTTTCTTATGCTTTATCTTCACATTCAATTACACTATATTATTTCTCTCTGCTCCAGGGAAGCACCATTATCACATCCCAAAATGTCTGTGTCAGATACCTGAACATCTCTGGCCCAACTTTATTAGTTATCTTTGGCAACTTATGATTTCAAATGGCAAATAAATAGCATTAAATTTATGTGAGTGTTGATGTCCTCTTCATAACTACTACATTGATTTTACAGATATGCAATTTATTCTGCCTTCTAACAACCTATTCAACAGGTATTGTGATGTCCAGTTGTAACTTTTCAATCAGAAATACATTTTTCCCCATGCAAATTTTTTATAATCAGCAGAGTCTGTTCTTTTACTATCCCTACCATTTATAATATTCTGAACAATGCAAATAGCAGCATAGATACCTGACACTGGCTGTCACCCTTCATTGATGAAATAACAGCTTATTCTTATAATTTATTTTTTCTCCCTTAACCATTGCTTAGTGCATGAGAGGATTTTTCCTTTTATTTTGAGACAGCTTAATTTCTTTAAGAGCTTATGAAAGATCTCTTCAAAGCTTTTGAAAACCCAAGTACACTAAATCCACATGAATAACCTCATCATGGTTCTTGAGTACTTTAAAATAATTCTAATAAATTTCTGAAACATAATTTCCTCCCGAAAGATAGCTCTTTTGTTCACTCCTCCTCATGTCCATACTCCTGTTTTATTTTGTATTCTTCTACTGATTTTACTGCTATCTATAACTTCTACATATTTGACATATATTGAGGTTAAATGGACTAATCTGAACTTTGCTAGATTATTTTTTTATTATAGTCTTTCTCTTTTTTTTTTTTTAACGAGTTATATAACAGACATTCAGGAGTTTTATACTGCAGTTCCTTCAGATTTCAGGGGCAGGTAATAGCTTTCCTAACATCAATAACACTAGAGTGGAGATGGTAATTATGGAAGAGTGAATGGCAGGTCCTGCTTTCATAGAGGAGATGCTCCCATCTCCAGAAATTGCAGAAACTTTTTCCTCATTTTTCTGTTTGTGGCTGTTGGAGAATTGTCGCAATGGAGCTGGCTTTATTCATGAACCCATTAGTCTCATTCATTCAAAGTGAAAGGCATCTGGGATAAATCCAATTGTAACAGACTGGGTCTCAGCTGTCACCAACCATCCTGGATTTACCCTGCCACGTCTAGGGGGACGGGCATGAGAAGTAGAATCCTCTACCCTCGAGAAGAAGAAAGAGTTCACAAGTTAATACTCATGAAGTATTGGAAGTAGAGTAAAAGGAAGAAGTGTGGTTTTGCCACAGTTTGAGGAAATGAGAGCATTAGACAATGACCAAACAGTCAAAGCCAAATATCCAACCAATGTACATCTACAAGCAGTTCCTGCCAAGTAAATTTCTGTCATTTGTCACCAGCTTGCCAAGTCCAGCAAAACTTAGCCTTCCAAGTCAGCCAGCCACACAGGCTATTCTCATGAAGCCCACAGAAGTTGCTGTGAATATTATTCTGTTGTTGGCATTGTACCCCTGAAATGTAGGAACAGTTATGTCCCAATGGTCAAGATCTCAAGGACTACTGCATCCATATTTCCAAGGCTAACAACCGAAGAGCCTGATGCAGTCATCACTCTGTAATGGTAGATTTCAACATTTTCCTATTTGTTTCAATTTCTAATGAGAGGAAAGCTAAATTTCAAACTACTGTTTTACCAACCAAAATTTCTTCTTTCTACATTCATAATGTATGATTGACTTGAGGCTGTTATTCTTTTAGAAGCAAATTTCTGTGTGTCTGAAGAAAGCAGAGGTATGCAAAAGAGAAAGAAGATGCAAATGTTTAGAAATAAAATAAATTTTTAAAAAACCATATATTACAAGAACAGTTCCTAACTTCAGCAGATTTATAATACATTTGCTTGATTTCACTGTAATCTCTACAGACCTCAGAGATCTCTACAGACATGCCTTAGGTTTCTTCCTCCCAGGTCTCTTTAGAGAGTTCATGTGAGCCTTTAAAACAAATGTTCGAAAGGGGGACTGTGTAGTACAGAGCTTCGTTTTTTTCAGTGTCACAGCATCTCAAAGGAAAACTAAATTAATCTCTTTTGCCTATCTGCAGCAATATTTTGGGAATATTTTGCCACTTCTCTACAACTGTGCTGCTGTATGAATAAAGTGCCATAATATAAGAAGGTAGGAAAGGAAAAAAAAACCCAAAAACAGATGGTAAGGTGAGAGATTCTAGCCACAGTAGAATACTGTACAGATTCACTAAACTTATGTCTGATTTGTTTTCCTTCTTTTTTATGGGGTTGGTTTTTGTTGTTGTTTTTGTGTTGTTTTTTTTTTTTTTTTTTTTTTTATTTTGTTTGTTTCACGGTGGGGGGTTTTATGTTTTTCTTTATTTGGTTTTTGTTCTTTTTTTTCCTTTGTTTTGTGGTGGGTTTTTTTGTTTGGTTGGTTTTGGTTTTTTGGTGAGTTTTTTGTTTCTTGTTTTGGGTGGTTTTGTTTTTGTTTTTTGTTTTTCAGATTTCCATACTGCATGTTACAAAAAAGAGCCCATATCTCAGAGCAGCCTCACCATGCTATCAGTAGGTGTACTGTGATCTGCAATGCTGAGTGTCCTGTGAGGGAAGGTCTTTCATGTAGCTCTTGGTACTTTCATTCCTGGAGGAATTCCTTTATGGCACCCGGACCTTCCTATCCCCTTTACTTACTGCTAATAAGTATTTAAGCTGGAAGTTAACAGAGGAGTGTTAAAGAAAATAAACAGCATATTTGGAAGACGTGTGCAGCATAAGGTTAATGCTTATCCTAGACTTGTACGATGAAAGCTTTAAGACTCCATATATTTATTTGTGATATTCTGTATTCAGGTGGTTATTTCAAGATAGGTTTAACTTTTGCAATATTATCCTGTCAACCTCTTTTGAGGCCTTTACTTAATTGCCACTTAAAAGGGGCGCAGTGGATTTTTTTTTTTTTTTCACCTTTCTGCATCAACTAAAAAGCTGACACTTTAAAATCCTTTTGCTGTGATATAGTGAACAATCAAAGCAGATAAACACTCACTGAGTGTCCAGCTCTCCAGTAAATCACAAAAAGGAACAGAGTGGGCGACTATTTTCTAAGTAAGACTAAGTAAATGTCTAGAAAAGTCAATATGAGTCATCAGCCCCAGGGCCCTGGTAAAACAGGTAACAGCATCACATAGATTATTGTATAGATTGATCAAGCTCTGCCTTCAAAAAAAGTACATTGTGCCTTTTCCTGTTTCTGTTGCAAAAGCCTGCTGCTGTGATCAGTGAAGCCCTTTAAATTTCCATCCTGAATCATGGACTCTTCAAGGCTATGTAGTTGTGTCAGTGTCTATAACTGTTACCTGCAATAGGTCATAGATAAATGATACCAGACCGGGCATTGCCCTGAAGAGTTTTGTGTGTAGTGTCCCTGTAGCTTTTACCACAGGTGTTTTCAACAATATCCTCTTTTACTTCTCATTTACCTCATTCATTGGACCTTCCACTCATTCTTTCTTCCCTATGTTGTTATACAATTTCAGGCATGAGACCATAGCAGGTTTTTTTTCAGAATGCCCGAATAGATAAGACCTATGCTTTCTGGCACTTTCAAACTTTGGAAAACATAGATCTAATTTTTACTCTCAAAGTAATTTAAAATGTATAACAACTTTGGACGGTATGGAGTTCTGGCTAAGGGCCAATGAAATCCCGTTGCCCAGGACTTCTGACTTCATTTGCTGCTGGGTTTTTTAAGGGGGAGGGGAGTGATTTAAACGGTAATGATTACAATGGTCTAGACAGCTGCATTTTTCTGAGGCTGTGGTATGGAGAGAAACAAGGTATTCCTCAAAATTTCAACACTGCCTAAGTGTCATATGACAGTGATGGTGTTGCAAAAATATGCAGAAAATATCTCAAGATTCTCTGCTTGCCTTTACTATCTTTCATATCTATCATAGGATTCCACTATTTTTTCAGAAATTAATATGTTCAGTCAGTTACAAAAAAATGCCCTAATTATAGTAGTTAATGTAATTACTGGACCCTTTTTTACACGTAACTAGACAGAACAACTTATTTCACTTTCCTCCTTTCTTTATAAATGATGTTCTCAAAGCAATATTTATTAACATTTCATATTTTTGGCCTCAGTAGAATTCCTTTCTTTTTGTCTTAGATAAGAATAATGATATAAAATGATGCATGACCAGGACTATGATGTTGTCAATAAGAAGCATTAATTAACAAATTAATTAGACAAAATTTGTTTCTTTCCCTCATGAGAGAATAAAGGATTTTTTTCTATCTTGCTGGAAAGCATACTAAATAAGGAGAAAAATGCATAAATAAGTCCCCTAAATGCTGCAGCCTTAATAAATTTCCTCTAGGGTTTCTTTCTCCAGGGTAGACACAAATTGTTTTCTTAAACTGGCTCACCCATCCTTAATCCACAGTTTGCCAACATAATTTTCTTCTGCTTTTAGTGATGTCTTAGGAACTGCAGTAATAATATAGCCCCTCATGGCCTTCACTCGCATCTAAATGAAAACCTCTTTGATACAATGGAATAATTTATGTTTGGCTACATTTCCTCAGGCCAGATGTATAGACAAGTATATTAGATGTTCTGCCCCCTATGCTGGAAGTGGTTTTCCATTTTAATTAAATACTGGAAATGCCTAATTCTTTCCTCTTTTGCCCTGGGCGTCTCTGTGAGGTTAAATGTATGTAGGTGTCATAAGGGGAAAAGAGCATGTAAACAAATAAAAAAATAACCCAATCAAGAATGCAGCTCATTTTCCCATATGTTTTTTTGTTCTTGTTTTCAGAAAGCATTTCTTTTGCAGAAACAGTAATGGTGTGAAGAAATCTTATAAAATCACTTTCTTAAAGTATTAATTAGGCGCCAGTACTGTCTGAACCTTTTTTCCCCAGGAAAAATTTTATAATAATAAAAAAATTAGAGTGCATTTAAAAATCAACAGAAAACTTCTCCCCTAGTCCGCCTTAAAAATGCATTTCATCTTGTCTGTCTTTTATTTCTTTTTCTCTTAGCTTGTCAATAATTTTTTGAAGGAATCATATCTTGAGTAAAATTAGTGAATGGCGCTGTTGGCAGGAGCTTCTTTAGTCTTTGGGAAAAAGCCTCTAGGATAGAGCAATTAACAGACATTACAAGACATTTAAGGTAATGGGATGAAATGGCCTCTAGAGATGCCTCTTTATTGCTGACTATCAAGAAGCCCTACACAGCCAACTTAGCCTCATCACCAGCTTGTTCTCAGCTAAAGTTGGATGACATGAATTTCAATTTCAAAGTTATTTCTGGATCCTCTGGATCCATTCTTTGTCCTAAAATAAGAAATACGCTTCTGATTTTGAAATGGGTGTTGTTGCTTTTGTGGGTTTTTTTAATGGATAATGAATAAAAAAAATTTTTTGACCTGAGGAAGAAAATATTTGATCTTACAGTTGAAAGAATATGACAAAATATTAAGGAGAAATATACAATGTAATAAAAAAAAAAGAAAAAAAAAAAAAAAAAAAAAAAAGGCAAAAAACCCAACCCAAAAGCAAAGAGAGAAAGATGCAAGAAGCATCTGTTCCTAAAATGCCACAGAACTTTGTCACTTTCTCTTTGTAATATCCAAGTAATAATTAAAAATGACAATGGAGAAGAATGTGGCTGTTTGATGACAGTGAAACTGTCAGTATCAGAACTGATCATGCTGTCAATTGTTTTAGAACTGCCACTTAATAAATTGTTACAGAGTTCTACAGATTAAGCCTCAGCTTTATATCTTTGTGTTTCCCTGTTTACTTCTGATTTTCTCTTAATTGAGTCTGTTAGAACCATAAACAATGACAGAATATTGCAAACAATGTAGGTCTGAAGTCGATAAAGTAGCAAGAGGTCAATTAAAATAATTAATTGAAAACTATTAATGTCAAAATTAAAATAACTTAGTAAATACCTTAGTCTATACCTTAAAGATAGAAAGGATATCTACTTTTCTCACTTTGTGATTAGGCTCACCAAGGGAAGACCAGATAATTTGTTCCTACCTGTAAGATACTGAGCCTTTTTAATTACTGTATGAGGTAACTGGATAGTCACTAATGAACATATGAAGCAACACAAAGTCAGAATTATTAAAAAAAATATGTTATGATATGGGAAATACTTAAACAAAATACTTAAATCTTCTTGAAAATTTCTCCGTGAAGCCAGGTTTGTTTTATTTTTTTTTTTTCAGTCTAAAGTATTTCCTCCAGCTTTTTCATAAGTGCATACGATGTCATGATATTATATACACAATGGTTTTTTTTCATATGATAATGGTAAATAAACCATCATCTTCAAAGATAAGAACTTAATTTTTCACCTCAGAATGTAGAGTATTTTGTGTCTAAAATAACAACTTGACTCAGTGAAGTAGGACCACAGAAGTAAAACAGTATCCACTTATGTAATCCTGATGGTTGTCAGGTGGTAAACTAAGATGAAAAGTTCAGCCTCTGACAGCTTTCCTATGTTTCATATCCTTGCCAGCTATGTAAGCAGCATGCCAGAGCTGTATTCACTGTAATCAAATTTCTCTAGAACAGCAAGTTGTTAGGGCTATTAAATGTCTCAACTGGAAACCTCCCATATGGCTAAATTGAAAAGTGGCAGCTAAACAGGCTAAATGAACTTATGCTCATTTAAGTAGCATGCCCCAAATGCTTCCATCATCAAATATGAGGCTTTCAAGATCATACTGAGATTTATTTTGAGCAACCACCAGATTTCTCTTAAGATTTCTGTCATTAATAGGTTTTTCCTTATGCTGAATGCTGGAAAAATGTCACTGCACCAGCAGTCAAGTTTTTCAGAATCAAGTGATCTTCAGTTGGATCACACACTCGGTTATGCCCTGAAGTCCAAAGGTGGGCTGGCTTCCTTTTCACAAACAGCATTGCTTTGCCAAATACTGTGGCACTGAATTTGCCCTTATCTGATACAACTTAATGGGAAGAACAGATCCACTAATCATTCCTTAAAAATTAAGTGGCAGCTGTATTTTATTTGCTTCGATAATAGCTCATCATTTAAGGGCAAAGGAAAAAAAAAATTCTTTGGCTTCTTTAGTTTTGAGCTCACCATCAACAAGTTCTTTTAACATGGCCTTTAACCTCAAAGAAATAATTTTATACAAGAAGTTATGTACTTTTGTGGATTTATATGCATCTTTATAAAGAATATCACTGGTTGCTGATGGATATTTTGTTGTTGTTTTGGGGTTTTTAAAAATAAGAATCAAATAATCTGAAAATGAATGCTTACAAGATTAAAAAAAACCTATAAATTTTACTAATCTGTCTAATTACAAATATTGCTCATGATAAGCAGATGGTCAGGCATAGTTCTTCCATTTACATTAATTCAGTGTGATAGTTCAGAACATGTATTTTTACTGCGGCATGAAAAGAAACACAAAAACCCGAGAGCTTGGGATGCTTTGTAAAGGATAAACTGGTGAAACAGTACTTGAGATGGCTCATACGTCTGTTGCTGACACATAACGTCCTAAGAAAACTGATTAAGGATTAAATTAGAGATCTTGAAGAAAATTAAAACTGTCTTTTTACCGTTGATGTATTTATTAACTGAAATTTTGCATTAAATGAATTCCACTTAAAAGGAAGTTGTTTGGGTTTTCTTTAGGGGGTGGGGGAGAGGGCTGTTATTATTACTATTAGAAGTATCCTGTGTGGCAACAGTTCTGAACAGATTCCAGATAAATTTAAGTTTGTATTTGTACCATCATGGTCTCATTAAGGAGGAGAATGACCACTGCTCTCTGACACCCTGAGAGTATCTCTTGCCTTCTGTCCTCTTTGCCTTGTCTTAGGGGACATGAGGTTCAAACTGTATCTCATGCATAGTCTAGCTTACATCAAGTTCTCTAATGTGTTGGTAATCCCTTCTGTTTTGGGCTGTGATGTTTCTTTCTTTCTAATAATTGTGTGGCTTGGGTTTTACAGTTTTTTCATGCCAGATACAGGTGCATTAAAATCATTATCTCTTTTTTTGCTGTTAACGATCACATTCCTTTTACCAATGATCTTTGCTTTTAAATTTGACCTTTTTCTGCTGTCTGTTAAAATTTAGAGAATTTAGGCAAATTCACAATAGCAATTTAAGCATCAACACTAAACTCTGGAGAGTTGATTTTAACCTGCACAAAGCTTTCAATATTTATTTCTCTAGTATTTTTTCTGTTTTTCCTTGAATATATTTGTGTGATAGTGAGCTGAAGACTTGTCTGAGTCATTCCCTAATATTTTCATTACTTTAGAGTAATCAAACTAATATAATTTTGGAATTTTTTAAAAGAAAAACAACATTAAACCCCACACTAATTAAGGGTTAGACTGAAACTCTGTATCTTCCCAAAGTCTCATATACATTAATAGGATTTTTTAATTTGAACATGTCATAAATATGAAAGATGAAGATTGGCCTTTTTGAACTACATAGCAAATCTCCCACTGACTTCACTGAGGATGAGATTTCATTTCCAAATCAGCTTGCAGAAGTTTGTGAATAAAAAAGTCTAAATTGACAACGAATATTACTCAGAATGAATAATTCAACCAAGTCTGTTTAAGAGAATTGTCCAGGAAAGATTTACACCATTCATTTTAAAAGAGAGAAAGAGAAAATTGTAATAAATGAGGTGGTGACTTTTCTGAGCTATAGCTATATAAAAATATTTCCCCTGGAGAGAGGTGTTACTTTTATTGTGTAATAATAGTCTTCAGCCTCAGGCTTCAGGCATTTTATCTGGATCTCAGTAAATGGTCTACCTTTAGGACAATATTTTATCATGATTTCCCTTAAAACTAGTTACTCTTTATATGACAGAGCATTTATAGTTTTGATGCTTTGGCTCATTGGATGTAGACATGCTACCGAACAGCCAGTGGTGACAGAGACAGCTTCTTAGATCAAACTGCTAAAACAAAAGCTGTTTTAAGCGTAAGAAATGAAGCGTTTGCCATGAATGCTAAAACAGCTCAGCATGCTAAATCAGTTCAGCATGCTCTTCCCTGAATCCCTAGAATATCCCATATTTCTAATTCCAATTTGAAGGACAATGGAAAAAACAGACAATACAGAAAATTCTTCAGTTATAGTCTTTTGATTCCTGAAAGAGAGAAAGTGGGTAAGAAATACAAGTGCTAAGAAAATAAAACCAAAGAAACAAATTATGATTTTCATTCCTCCACAGAACAACTTACTACTCCTAACAAGTCTTTTCAGGAGCCAGAGATCAGCCACTATAAAAAAAACCCCAAATAAATATAAAATGTTTTGCAGAGCTAATATTAAAGATATATATTTTTATGAAAAGGGAATATGATATTATGGTGAACTGATATGTATTCTACTTTTATGCCTGTCCATGCCCATTTAGTATGTAGAGAAAAATATCAGCAATAATCATGTAACTTTGCCCTTGTACTGCTACTTCTCTGATAATATGTAAACAGTTTTAGAATTGTAGTGAATCAATAATGTTCACTAAATCCTGGTGGGTTTTTTTCATTAATTTCTGGGCTCCAGATGTCTGGTAGTGACAGAAAGTATGCTGATTAGTCCTTTGTGAATAAGGCACTTAAAATTACTAGATTAATAAAAAAAAAAAATTATTTCCTTCTGGTTTTACTCAGTGCACATCTCCTTTTCTTACTACTAAAATGTTTGTAATGAAAAAAGTAGAAAAAACAGTCACCCAATAAGGATCAGCTTTATTAGGGGATTCATTTAATTAAACTAAATTAATCTGAAGGAAGGAACTTACAAGACTTCCCTCAGAGAAATTTTATTCATCACAAATTCTTGAAAGTCGGTCTGAATACTGTATATCACAAATTACAGCATCAGAAAGTGCTTATCTCTCTTAATATGCGTAGAAGAGTCAGTTTCTGCATAGAGAATATGTTCCGGGTAGATTCAAGTAGAAGGGCTCCTCCAATGTAGCTTTAGACTTCTACTATGCAGCTGTCAACATCTGAACTAATCATCCTGCAGATGCGTTGGTAGTCAACGAAAAGAAACAAGGTCTTTTAGAACACTTTTTGCTTAATTTGCCTGACTGAGAAGTAGATGAAGGTTTCAGAGTGGCGCCTACATCACCTATACAGAGGTAAGAACGATCAGCTCAAGCTTCAAGATGACCAGGCAGCATGTGAAAACGGTATAAGGAACAACTGCAGAGCAGTGGTCTCCCAATTTTTGATTACACACCCCTAACAGTAAAAAAAAAAAAATTGAGCACACACTCTCAGTATATGTGTATTTGCTTGTTTATCAATCATACATGTGTGTCTTAGGTTTACCCAGTAAGGTTTTGGCAGCAGGAGGGTGAACCTCAGAAGTGGCCTCTTTGAGGTGAGACATGGTCTCTCTCATCGCATGAGAGAACTGTTCTAACGGGTTCCAAAATGGACCCATCACCAGTGTATTATGTACATTATAAAACATATGGAAAAATATATGTTAAAATCAGTTACAATAAAGATGCAAAGCATGAAATAAGTATTGGTTTTACTATTTTTAATTCATTTGACTTATTAATGGTACAAAACCCCCCTTGCTCCCACACCCCAATGGATTGTCTGGCACACCTCAGGGAGTGCACATATCCCACTTTGCAGGCAACTGCCTCAGAGAGTAGTCCCCAAATTTTACAGCCTGATGAAGTCTTCTGTTCAGTTTGTGCTAGTAAGTAACAGAATAGTATGGGAATATGAATAGTCAGGTATATTTCCACTTTTTTTCAGGTACTAATTAAATAGGATTATTCATGATGTGAATTCAGACCATTCAAAATCTCTCAGATGCTCACAATGAAACCAAATCCTTGCAATTTTCTTTTTTTTTTTTAAGCATACACCTCATTTAATCCTTCCTGAAGTTTGAAAAGCTTCAAGAAAACAAGAATATCAAAATTCACATACTATTTTCATTATTTTTTAATAATTTTACGTAGTAAGTGGGATTTCCCTTTCCATATGTTTAAAAATAATCTAGTTACATGTTTATTTAATCATTATATTGACATTAGTTTCCTTCTTTTTCACCAAAGAAATTATACAGAATGAAGAAAGGATACTGCTCTTTCAAGAAATTTGGAAGATGTTATAATTAGAGAGAAGAGGAACAGAACAACTGTGGACTTGCTGAATTGGGATCAGAATACTGTTTCAGCTTCAGAACGTAAGGTGTAAAAGCCCCTAAAACTGAAAAGAGTAGCAACATGTGAGAAATCTTGAGAGTACATTTCCCACAGTAGAAGTTGTAAGAGAGGTGGATCATACTGATGCTATGGAGACCATGAATGAAAAGCATGGATGAGGTGTTGAGAACACTGCAATGGTCTCTGCAGAAATGACCATCTTCTCTTGGCTTTGTAGGGAGCCATGGGGATGGAATCAGTCAGCTGCAGGTGACCTTTATGCCCTGTAAATTCTTAATGGTGTGTTCTAAAGAGAAGCATTGGATGATTTTTCTTTATCTCATTAAAAACAACATCACTCATTTTCAAACTTGAAATGCATACATCACATAAAATCTTGTTTCTGTACTGCTTATTGTTATGAATTATTGATATTATTTGCCACATATTATAAAAGCCAACATCACACAGTTGGGTCTTGGAAAGATGAACTTTGTGCTGGCAGTGGGAGCTACAGTTCATGATGGACATTTGAACTCAGGAACAGTAAAACTCATCTTTACATAGAAAGCTTTAACTCTTGATTCTTTCTTTGTTTTGTTGAACTAGATACTTGTAAACTCAAGGAATAAACTGTATAAAATATCCTGCCAGTTTGCTTTTTTTTTAGTAATGTACACATGAAGATTCTTTTGAAGGAAAAATTAAAATTAAGGGTTAAGATAGCTTAAAATGCGCTATAAAGGAAAATACAGATTTTTTCCTCTCAGGCACAAAACCCTACCTCTACTGTCCAGAATCAGTGTGTACTATCTCTTGCTTTATCGACAGATTTCAAGTTCAGAAGTTCTTCTGTTTTCTTGGGGGTTTTTTGCTTTTGTTTTGTTTTGTTTGGGGTTTTTTTTTGTTTGTTTATTTGTTTGGGTTTTTTGTTTGTTTGGTTTTTTTGGTGTGTTTTGGGTTTTTTTTTTTGGTTTGGTTTGGTTTGGACTTTTTTGTTTTGTTTAGTTTTGTTTTGGTTTAGATTGTTTGTTTTTGGTGGGGTTTTTTTGGGTTGGGTTGGGTTGGGTTGGGTTGGGTTGGGTTGGGTAGGGTTTGTTTGTTTGTTTGTTTGTGGGTTTTTCTTTTAACTTAAAACAGTGATACATATATTTCTGTGTTGTAGTGATTTGCCCAGCTTGCAATTTTTCTTAAATAAATGATCACTTATATCAGTTGTTGGAGAAGTTAGAAAATTGCCCTGCTGAGCTACAACATCTATCATCACGTTTGCCATTTCTTGTTATCTGTGGTGCTCTCCTATGCACTTATTCACACATTTCAAGGGATCACAGGCATGGCAGTTACTCTCCACTTTAGTATTTAGTGGCATTCAAAAGAATATTTGCCATTGACATATCCTATGTTATGTAGTATGAACAGAATATGAAATAAAGCTCATTTTGAGACATTTTAACACAGCCTAAGGAAAAAAAAAATAGTGTATCTAGTACCATTTATGAACTACATGACCAAAAAATGGCTGCTTGTATCACTGTGTATTTATTTTTTCACCGGAAAAAGAAGTTCAGACTAGAGCAGGAATGTATTTATACGGTATGATTATCATAGATCTGTAGTTTGTTAGCTGAGGTTTCCAGCACACATCTTTGTCAGCACTTATGGTGACAACACACTGGTGAATGCACTATTGTACAGAAAAATAACTGTCTGATGCTGTGCCCATTTGCATATCAAATGTAATCAGGATCTCAGTCCTGCTTATAGTAATTTCAATTCCAGCAAAACTGTAGAAGGTAGAACAAAAGAGCAATGAGGCATTTTTGCTAAACAGTTTTGTTAGTTTGCCTTTCCACTTCCATTCAATTCTTTTTTTTTTTTTTTTTTCTTGTCAGCTTTTGACGTACAACATAAAATTTTCAGAAGTGCCTAAGGGCCATATTAAAAAAAGGACTGAGTAATCTGAAGTGGGATTTACTCTGCAGATACCTGCAAGGAAAAGCGTGGTATAGAAAAGTCCTGGACAATCTCTGTAGGCATGTTGTTATTCAAATGCAAAGTTTTCTGGACACTAGAAATACATACCCAGAGGTTCCCAAATCCTCACACATTTAAGTTCAGCATTTGAGTTTTCTTGGGATGCAGAAATTAGGTATTCCTCTGCCTAAATCCCTCTGGAGCTGACTTTTGGAGACAATCTCAGAATATACATAATACAGAAGACACAGAACTGACATCTTTCAAACTGTCTTGCTATTTAACACTTTTCTTTGAAGCACTGGTAGAAGAGAAAAAAAACTTTTCGTTTTTATATACTGATCAGAAATTTCAACAGGCTGCTTTGTTCCCCATTGTCCCTGACAGGCTTCATATTTCCATTTCTCAGCTTAGTGAAGCAGACTTACACCACTAGATAACACAGCAGGTGGGAAAATCACCTTATCCTTTTCTTTGTAGAAGCCGTGCCAAAATTCAGACTTGGATTCATTTGGCCAGAAAGAAGGAATAAAAGAATCTATAGAATAACAGTTACTGTGGGTGTGAATCCTTGCTTTCAAGGACTGTTTAGCATTTTGGATTAGACTTTCCTGGCCTCACAGTTGATTTTTCTGAAGAAACAAGCTTATTTTTGTTCTCTCTTAAGCATTGAAGTAGTATCTTCTTTTTTTTTTTTTTTTTAAGATTGTAATGACATGGGGAATTAGTTTCAAAATCACTTAGGAACTTATGAATGTTTGCTTCTACACTGTAAACTATGGGATATGCACTTCTTTTACCTTATCTCTTATAAAACAAGATACTGTTGTATTAAATGTGATATTTAATGATAATAATAATAGTAATAATAATAAACACAGCAACAGTGTTAATTATTTATAGTGCATGTAATGAATGTATAACAAAATATTGGATCTTTTTTGACTCTAAATACCATTTGTTTTAGAATGTCTTCCATCTCTCATTTTGCTGTATTGTCTCACTAACGGCACAAGAGCATCACAGAATGAAACACAGAGGGATCCATGCTGCAGATGCAGCAGCAGGAGCTCCGAACGATTCCTTTTCAGAGAAGATGAGCAACAGCCAAATTACTCATCTTGATCAAAGAACTGGCAATGTCTGCTGCCTAAGTGTGTTGGCTCCAGGAGGAAAGAAAGAGCAAGCTGATAAATTGTGTGTTCGTGGTGGGATTTGGGGAAGAGAACAGGGAAGGGGACAGTATGGGAACCGCCTGTTCTGGCAGTGTATAAACTGCTGTGCTAGCAGTAAACTTTTGGGCAACTCACCTGAGTTGTGGTGACAGGAGCCTGTTGTGTTCCAACAGAACTGCTCCTAGAGCTGAGTTACTGCTGAGGCTTTTACAACATTGAAGAGATCATTCATACACATATGTTTGGGGTTTTTTTTCCACCCCAGTAATAACCATGCAGAATCATGGTGGTTGGAGAATGTTCCTTCACATGAAGCTCTGTTTGGCAGTAAAAGCAGTAGCTCAATGGTGTGTATCATTCCTGAATAGAAGAATGGGACCTCTTTTACCAAAAGTGGCATTAAGTTTGTCCTTTAACTTTTTTCCTTTTTTGCTGTTTTTCCTGTATAATCTTTTTTTCATTTTTTTCATTTTTTTCCTTTTTTCCCTTTTTCCCTTTTTTTTTTTTAAATTTTATTTTTAATTCAAAGCTTTTTATACTTCCTAATAATTAATGAGAGTTTAAACGTTTTCAATAGCAGAAAGTGATGGATAGTGGAGAACTTTTGCTAGGACAGAAGTTTTATTTTTGAAGGAAACCTCTTTAATACTGTTCATGTAAGTGAGTGGTATCCATTACTGACAGTGAAATATAGCAAGAACTTTCTATCCTGAGTGTAATCACTGTAAACAAAAATAGTAAAAAACAACTACTTTGAAATAAAAGATGTCCTGCGCTTGTACTTTTTGACAGCAAATTTTAGCGTGCTCCCCCCAGGATTCACATGAGCAAGACCAATATAAGATTAATGCTGAGATTTGACTGCTCAATGGTTTCAAGACAGATGCGAATGAATTTGAGGAGGAAAATCATTCTAGCAAAAAAAAAAAAAAAAAAGAAAAGAAAAAAGATGTAGTCAGGGAGTTCAAGAACAAAATTTACAACATGATTTCTCATACAGTTCACCCCTGTGTCACTCCCTCCCTTGAGTGTCAAGCAATGTCATAAAAGGTGTTGCTATAACAACACTAATTAATTATAGTGGGATTTCATGTGTGGCAGTGAAAAGCCAAGCCACAGTAGTCCTGCTTTATGTCATAACCAGTGGTGTAAGACAAGAGATATATGATACTGAGATCAAACATAGTGCAGTAATTTACCAAGAAAGGCCAGCTTGTGTGAAGGCACTGCATACATATCTACTCATATGTTTTGGGTACATGAATGACCCTCAAAAATACTGACACTTTTCACTTTGCATATTAGAAGGTAAATTGAAACAGATGTGAAATTTGTGCAAAATAATAAAGACATTGAATATCTATCTCACTTTAAAAATGATGGCTGCCATACACCCAGACTTATGCTGAATCTAAACAAGAGGTTTAGGGGCATCAGGAATCTGAGATGACTACGACATATACCTATACTGTGGAAGATACCTGATCTCTATAAGCTTGAAAGAACTAATATGAAATATTACAGATCGGTAAAAAGTGTCTGAAAAAGCATTAACGGGGGCTTTGATAAGATTTATCTTGCTGAGATATCACTGTAACTATGAAGAGGAACAATTCTTCAGTGAAACTTGATGCTCCTTTTCCATGATTGTTAACAATGTGTGGGTTTATTTTCCTTTATTTTTTTTGCCCTCAAAAACTTATGATAAGAGAATGCAATTTAGAGAAGTACTGGTCATTACAAGGAATATGTTTAATGAATAAATGGTAAATTTTTTAAGTTAATTAAAATAACTGCATTTTTAGAAGAGATCATTGACATCAGTGTGCCCACTTTAAAATTCCAGAACTGTCCAGAAAACACATGTATGTGGACTGAGCACAGAGAGGTGGAGAAAATTATTATATGAGAACTGTTATGACAAATTTAAAAAATAATTGATAGAGTGCAAATATCTCCCTTTTAAGAATATTTTAAACACATTATGAATGGGATTATTTTTTATTTCTTCTTTGGTATGAATGTCTAGGTTGATCGTCTCAAACACAGAAACATATTTGCCTTTATTCAAAGTAAGAAAAATATATATTCCTCTTCTAAGCCTTTTCTCATAATAGCATGAGTTGTTCTGGAACATAAACAAGAAAGACACCCCCTCCACATGTTTGTCTGTTTGCTGCAATCCCATTAGACAGTTTTAGGTACATTTCTAGATGCAGCCTTTGCAACATTACAGTCTACGCTTTCTTTCAAAGTAGTGTAAGAGGAAGAAGCTGATCAAAACTGATTAAGTGAAAATGAGGCAGAAGGTTGTAGAACAACTTTTTTCAGATTTAATACTTTTTTGGTTCTGTATTAGGTATTATTATGGGGTTAAGTCATTTTCACAAGTGATGAATACCTCATCATTTTGATCAAAGCTAGCTTTGAATCATTCAGTGAGTTATTACCATGGAAAGGTAAAAAAATTCTAATGGATATGGAAAGACACTGGCTAAATGGAAATAAAACCTCTGAGGATCACTTGGGAAATCTGGAGTAGATGTCCAATAAATTATAAGACATGTAGTTTTTGATTATCATTAACATTTCCTGTAATGGACTGTGTTTTTCATTGAAGTTCCATCTTCCAGCTTCTGTAAAGTCATACAGATCTGGGTTATTCTGACTGTAAGTCTGAACAAGTTTTTATATGTTAACTGACAGGAGTAAATGCTGCCCACACCAGTTCAATCATAAGTTTATATGAATGATTAAAATAGCTATGGTGCTGCTTCAGGATGCTCACAACCATTACACAAAGAGGAATAATTGGATTTTACATCTAGAAGTTTTGTTTTTATTGTAATTAATGGCAAGGTGCTTCGTCTCCTTTTTCCAGTGAGGAGGGTATGAAACAATCTTATGGATATGACAAACGAATGAATTTTGTGCTGTCACATGCTATGCAACCTGTGCATCACTGAGTCTTTGTTAATTTATTCCAATGACATCTGTCTCACTATCCATGCTTGGCCATTCTCAGGTTTAAACATATATTGAATACCAGTGCCTGAGGTGGTTTTGTCTTCAGCCAAGGACAAGAAAAGTGATACCTCATGTGTCCTTCTTGCCTAATGTTTCCACTATCATTCAGTTTTAAATAAATTTAAATCATAAAATACTTCAGTATTTAGCACTCTGAGTTTTTCAAATGTTTAAAAAAACCTTTTTGCCACTATTAAAATTGGCAATGAACTCCTGAATTAATTAGCTGACTAAGCATTAAATAAATATGCTTGTATTCCCTGTATGTTCTTATTTTTCACTGATCTTTCAACTTCAGAATATCATGATCTGCTGTGATGCCTGTGATGGAAATACACCCAACCACATCAAGATAACGTGAAATACTGCTAAGAGGAAAGGGTTCAGGTGGTCTATTTATTTTTTTCTTGTTGTTTGTTTGGGGTTTTTTTGTGTGTAAATAGATTATTTGTTTTCTGGCTTACTGTACGCTTTCCTGGTTTTGACCTTCCCCACTATCAGTGAGTCATGATGAACAACTCATGAACTATAATCTGTTTTCATAAGATGGGGAAATAAGACAACCTGCCCTGCAGCTTGAACAGGAGAAAGATATGAAGAAGCACTTTGTAGGGGAGTGCCCTCTGCGGAGTTTCGGCAGCATCCAGTTGACATTGAATACTGCCAGTGTGACACCTGCTACTTGTCTCAACAAGTCCTGCATTTATTTAGTACACAGATAAGCCTGGCTGCAATTTTATGGTAGAGATGATATTTTTCGGTCTGCAATATATCACATGCCAGGCTGCAAACAATTTGCTTAATTCTCATTAAATTACCAACTTCTTAATTTCTGTCCATTCTCCTGTGTAAGGAATTGCTTTATCTTCTGAAAAGCGCATATTTCTGGCACGGATTGATGACTCTGCTAGAGATGAATAAGAAGCCCTAGGTGACCCGTTTACCCTTCCCCAGCAGGATACCAGCTGCCAATTGCCCCCACTCTGTGATGGCTTGTCCTTCTTCTCACCTTGTCATCAAGCCAAGACTGCACACTGTAGGAGCACAGGTAAGCATCTGCCTCTCTAAACACTGCCAACAGCTCTCCATTATCAGCTGCCAGGGGTGCTTCGGAGGACTGTGCACAGCTTCCTCCAGATGCACATACCGAGCATTTTCTTGTCTGCAACAAATTCTGCCTTTCCAACACAGGGAAATCTCAAATGTCAAATCTGTTTCCAAAGTTGTATTTCATCTCACCGTGAAACATGATACATGTTAGTGCACTTTTATATTTCTCCACCTTAACTGGCAGGCCTTCCCAGCTGGACTCAGTATACAAACTTCATCTAAATAATAGAAAGATCTACATAGAAATAGAGATGCATTCTGCAGCACAAAATTGAAGGGATAATGTCAGCATCCATTACCCAGCATTTTGATGCACTCCAGATGATTGGTAGTATTTGATGAGAAGTTTAAGTCCCGAAATTGTCAAAAATTAAGGTGCAAGAAAAAGACAAGAAAGCTTTTCCTTGTAGGAGTTTTAAATTTTGGCTATATCACAAAACAAACAGTAAGATGTGAGATCTTGGCTTCTTCAATCTCCATTGAACAAAAAGCTCACCTCTCTGAAACCCCTGATGAAGCCTGGTAGTTTTCTCTGCCACCTTTGGTGGCTTTGAGCTTCACACACTGACTGCTGTGAATGCTTCTTTAACTACCCATTGAAGTAGAAGCTCTCAATAATTCATTAACAGTAAGTTTCATTTTGAGAGTTTGTCACAGATATTCATTATTACCAAATTAAGGATTATAGAACATAAGGTACTTCATTGATTGGTCAGCTATTCAGCTCCACGGGGTGATATAAGTGGTGAATATGCAAGCAAATTTAATGTGCAAAGCTATAGTGCATTGTAAATATTGAGTGTACACAATTTCTTTATCATTTGGAAGAGAAAAGATATTCCTCATGAAGATTGGTAGTGTTAGAAATATACTTTATGGAGTACACAGGATGGTTAAAAATTACTTCATATTTTCTTACTTTCCATAATTTATAGGGACAAAAGGACAACTAATTTTTAAAAATTTAATTGTTTACAACCATAAATATACAGTTGTATTTGTAGCAAATTTAGAACCATTTTGCAAATATTTTTACTATATTCCTTTTTTCTTGTATGGTTAGAAAATGAAAATTATTTTCATTTAAAAAAATGAGCAACCTTCTCTAAGCTATTACGCATCTTGATTAAAAGCTGCTTTACTGGAAATTCTCAAAGCTATTATCTCTAACTTGAGTTATTCCTGTATGAATACATTAGCATGGATAGGTAGGCAGATGCAACATCTTTTTAGAGATATTGATAGATGATATATGTTTCTCAACTTTCAGTTTTTCTAATGGAAGTCAAGTGGGACTTGGGAATAGATGATGTTTCTTTTATTGCTTCTGTATTCCCCAGAACAAGAGATGTTTTTCTCTCACCTGCGTATTTCTAAATGGAAAGGTTAAGTTGCCATAGTATCTGCCTTCTTCAAAACTTTTAATATTGTGTTAGTCCTTTTAGTTAAATCGGCCACTGATACAGGAATTCAGTATCACTGCATTATATTTTTCACTCTACTGTGGAAGCACAGGCAAACTGTAGGCAGCACAAGATGATTTTCTTTGCTTACCAGACATGAGGGAAATGATCATTAAATATTAACACGAATTACGGTAACTCAGTGAAAATAAAAAAGTATTATGGGATAACCCACTATTCATTTATCTTTAATTTGTGCAGAAACAATGGTTCATAGGAATATATATATGACACATATGCCTTCCTCTGATGGACACAGTTTTCACTGATATTTTTTTGACCCATAAAAATTACTCCAAGGGTTGATAAATTATTTTTCTGCTTCAGAAGTCTCACAAAAAAAGAAAAAGAAAAAAAATAATATGTCTAGTTCAAGGTTCTAGGGATTTGTTTTGTTTTTGTTAGTTTTAATTTATTGTTTTGGTGAAGTGCTACTGAAATGAACCAGGAGATGGTAACCGAGACATGCAAGAGTGTATTCTGATCTTTATTACTCCTACTATGCTGTTGGCAGTGTGCTTCAAAAGTGACAAAGGAGTAATATGTGAGTGTAGCAAGTAAGGCTACATCACTCTGGCAAAGGTCTAGAGTTTGGTAAGCAGTACTCGACAGGATGGAGACCAGTGACTGTCGACAAAAAACGTGTGTTGAAGGAGCAGGAAGGCAGAGGGGCAGTGCTCAGACAAAGCGTGGAGAAAGAAGAGCTATCAGTGGGTCGGCAATGAATTACATGAGCAAGACTCAGGCCAATGCAGAGCTTTTTGGCTTACACACGTGTTTCAGGATCCCTGTGCCTTAACAAAACTATTTAAAAAATGCAATTCAAATGAGTTAAATGTTAAAATTTAAAATCAAAGGTAACATTTCTCTGATGTCAAGTGCTAGATGGAGTGTTTTCCTTTTTCAGTATCTTCTTTGATTTTTGTTTTGGTAATAAAATACTCAGGGTGGGATTCATTTATTTGCTTCCTTGCCAGCCTTTCTTACTCGCTTCAATGATTTCTTCATTCATTATTTATATGATTTAATGCCAAAAGTTTCCCATACGGCTGCAAGGAATGAGGACTGATGGTGAGAACTTTGTTAGGTAATGTAGGTGAGTTTGGTCATGCAAACATACAACCAGGCAAAGCTATGAGGAACGAATAAGTGATAAATTTTAGCTCTTCCAAAAAGACACTACTTTTGACTTTGTACCATCTCTGCCAGCTCTATATAATCAAGCACTTGTAAAGAAATTATTAGCTTTTATTTTTCTTCTTGGAAAATAGATCACCATTTTTCAAGCCACAACTATCAGTGGCTATGCTATTTTCATTCATTCATCTCAGAGATACTGCATTGGGTTTTCACGACAAAGTTGTTTGCAAATCCTGTTATTTTGCTTTTTCTTAACTTCAATCATGTTTTGAATTCATATTTCCTAATGCTGTAGAACAAAAATGATAACAGTATCAGGTAAGAATATGAGGTCTTTTACTTACTGTTTATACAATTAAGTGTTCAACTGGACAAAACCTGAATTACGTTTTGAGAAGATTCTGCTAAGGATCTACCCCTAAAGGGTTGTGGCCTCTACAGATTATGAAACTCTATCTCATGGAAGAGGATTATTTTCATTAGTTTCATGAGAATATCAGAGGTAAAACAAGGTCAGCCATAGCTATGTAAGGTTTGGTTGGCTTTTTATCATTTCATATTTGACTTTCTAGCTTATATTCCATCCTATCCCTCATTTTCTTCTCTGTTCTCTTTCCTGGACCAATAAGACCCAAATATAGTACTATATCTTTTGTCCAGAGAATCACAATTCATACGAATAAAGGAATTCATAGGACTGAGGCACTATCTGAATTTTTGATCCTTTTATGGTTTGTTTCATTTTTTCCAAGGTAATTTTTGAAACTTTTTCTACTACTTTTTTCAAGCAGTATCTAAAGCAATTGTTTATCGCCGTGTGGGTGGTCGATGGAGAAACTGCTGCTTGTCTCAGGGGGTGCCCGTAGCTAGGGGACCCCTGGCGGTGCTTCTCTGGCACCTCGCAAGCAGCTCTCTCACCCGTGCGTTAGAATATACGCAGCCACTCTCACACTGAGCCGCCGGGCCCAGGCGATGCTAGAGATGAATGAGAAAGAGGCGGCGCCCCGTATGAAGCACCAAAGTTTCTTTCACCCCATGATGTCCAAGACAAGAAGGGAAGGTATTTCTGTTTGAGATCCACTTATAAAGGGTTACAGGAGGGAGGCGGGGCATACAGGAACACCCAATGGGAACACAGAAGGAGCCGGGTCACATCCTACTAAGGGATACAAGGGGGCCTCTGGCTGCTGGCCAATCATACAGATCCAATCTCCATAGGGTCACAAGATCCGTGAGGGAGGCCTTTCTCACTGAGATAAGGGGTATCTTATCCTTTGGAGCCTGTCCACCAGCAGGCTCTGTCTATATCTGGGCTTTTAGATCCAGCAGCCTCAACAGCTGCTGGTTCAGGCGATGCAACAATTGTTAGCTCTCTGTTTTGGTTGCTGATTTGGGACAAATAATATCAATAATATTAAATACATGAATAAAAATGACAGTAGTAGCAGCAACAACAATAATAATGGCTGCAAGTGAGTAAAACAAGAATATTAGCAATGGTAGCAATAATACAAAATGAACACATATCTCCTACAGGTTAAAAGGTTTGCAACAAGAATAATGAAATCAGCACAGAGTGTCTTTGTTTCATGGAACATCAACACAATAACTTCCAGGCTGTGTAATTTATATAGGCTCTCTTTTGTACTGTTGGGAGCATTTAAAATCTGCAATGCTGTACCATGTCCCTAAGGAGCAAGACACTGGTTATGCAGGAATGGAAATGAAAGTCGCTGTCCAAATGAACTAAAGTTCGAGGGGGAAATAAGAGAAATAAAATAACAACAAATATACCAAAGCAGAAATAGACAAAGAAATATATGATGGCAAACTAATTGCACTGAACAGTGGGATACGTTATCTGCAAAAGCAGTTCATGATTTTGCCCACTGGTTTTTGTCAGGTCAATCATAATTTTTTACTTGTTACATTTTCTTTGTAAAGTGCAGATCTTGCATTTTTTATTGAGGCAGCAAATATCTCATTTGGAGACTTCAGAGACTTCAAAAACATAACCTGAGTTTTCTAGCCTTTCTCCTTTTCATTAAAATTGTTACTGTCACATTTGTTTCCAAAGCAGTTTATTATAAATTGCTACTCTGAACATTTCCGATTCTGTCTTCCTGTCAAGGACAACTGAAATCTGATTTTCATGGAGTGCCGCAGCAGATCATTTTGAGGTATTAGTCTTTTCAATTCTGAAACAAAAAGAAATTTTCTGTATTCTTAACTTTTTTTTCAGTCTTTCCTCATCATGAATCACAAAAAGCAACTGAAGGAAAAGCTGTATTGAATTTGAGTGTAAGGCACAGTCCAATTATTCCTGCAAGTGCCTTTTCTTGAAAGAGTGTGTCAATGAATGACTGAAAGAATGACGACACAAGGGATTGGTAATGACATCTAAAATCTTCTCAGGCTCACAGTTCCATCCCACTAGAGTTCAGTAGCTGCAAAAGTTGTTAATTACTACAGATACTTTAATTTCCAGAAAGCAGTTCTCTGACTCTGCCCTTGAAGATAAACGGCCTCATCACATGTAAATATTTCCCATTTTTAAGGGTAGTGTTAGTAGAGGGAATGGGGTGGACACATGAACACAGTGTGGGACCCCAGAGCTGTCCCAGCTCCCAGGTTCAGCTTCCTGTACCAGCCATATGATGACTGAACATCCCAGGGACAGCTTGGGACCAGGCTGTCTTCTGGGTGTTGCTTTCTGCTTCATGGGTTGGGCAGAGGACGGCAATATTTATGAAAAGTCCAGTCTGCTTCCTTCTCCAGGTGCCTGAGGAAGCACACGGCAGCAGACACACCATGCATAGCTGCAGAAAGGTCTGAGCATTACTCCCTCAAAATCAGATTGTTGGACTGAGACGCACCTTCCTACTGCCCTGGGAAGAAAGTTTCCCTTGCCAGGACAGCAGCACAAGAAGGCTCTTATTCAGCCATTCATTGCTTGGATAGAGATGAAACGATTGAAATATAGGAAAGAGGACTTCATCACTCTGTCTTTTAGTCTGCAATCCCTTATCATCTTCCTGTGTTACTCCTGCATTTTGGGCAGAGCCGTATTAGCACCAAACAAGGCAGCATATTGGCTCTTCTTCAGTGCAAGGAGTTTATAAGGAGAGTTGATCAATATTCATAGGCTTGTTTAAAACCTTTTTATTCCATTTAAAATGGCCTTTGTCTTCAGGGTCAACCTTTCTCTGAGGAAGGCTTTTAAGATTTATCTGTGTGTGTTTTTTCAAGTTTTTGCTGAAAAAAATAAAATAGTACACAGTGCTTTTCAGCAAGGCCTCAATGTTCTTTCCAAAGGAAAGCAGCTTTAGGAGGCTAAACAAGAAAAAAATACAATAAATGGAAAATATGAATTTTAAATATCTGAGTTATTTTTCCACAATTTATTATTGAGGTTTGAAAGAATATAGTAGAACAGACATAGAGATTTTTCTGCAGCTTCAGTGAGTGGTTTTGTGGGTTTCTTTCTGGTCTGGCAGGAAATAAATGTCTAATCCAGGCCAAAGACCACCTCAACAGGTCCAGAAGATAGGGCAAGCCTTTGTTTCATTAAAGATCCCATAGGAATAATGAGCACGGCATTGGTCCCATTTTCATTAATTTTAGGAAGCAACTTCAGAAAATAACTGATGTGGGAGGTGTGATACATCATTAAGCTTGCTTATGAGGGAGGTCTATATGCTGACAAACAATTGTAGGCTTCAGTCTCTTAGTCTTTGCCATCACTACTTTTATGTGGTTTGTTATGTTGAAGTTAAAATACTGCCAGGAGCTATATTCAATTTTTTTACAGTAAAGACAATTACAACATGTTTTTATGTTTTTATCTGAAATTTGATTATAGCAATGTTGAAGATTGCATGTGGTTTTTTTTTTCCTTTTTTATTTTATGTTCCCTACCAAATCCCATAAGCTGAAATATTGGGGGATGTGCGTATGATATTTCAACACAGATTTCACAGCTGAGCTAGAGAAAGTCTTGCTTCTGGGTTGAAAGAATATAAAATACACACAGGCATCAAAATAAGAGAGAGATGAGAGAGAATAGGCAGGAATAGGACCTTGAAGAGAAGAAAAAGGTTTTTGAGAATGATTGTGGAAGGAAGTCAGAAGGCAGTGTGGGACTCAGGTAATGGAGTGATATCATGGGGAGAGGCCATGAAGAAAAAACTTCTAGCTATGAAGTGTTAAGACTTAAGGGAGGCAAAGGTGTGAGAGTTAAGAAAGAATAAGTCTGCAGGGGGAGAAAGGACTCAGAGATTGACCAAAGATTAACAATAGGGGAGGTGAGATAAAGCTGGACTTTGATTGTAATTGAGAAAAGGCATTGGCAACACTCCTTTTTCCTTTGCTTGCTCTGTGTTTTATGCTCTCTTCTCACTTACCCCAAGCAGAATTTTGTCTTGAAATGAGAGATTTCATTTAGTGTGTGAGCTTATATTGCTGATATAATTCGCAAAACACTCAAACATTAGAGTGGGGATTTTCAGTGCAAGGAGATGCACTAAATATTAGCATTTTCTCAACAAGGTAATATGATTAAATAGCAGACTAAAATAGGGAGCAACTAGGAGAATATGTCCAACTAGACAGACTTAGAAAACCCAGAACTTAAAGAGCAGTGTGTAAGCCTCCTCAGTTTAAATCTATCTGTGTATCTCTCTGACTTAGGTGGGGGGACAAAGGGAGAGTACAAATTTATGAGCTAATCAACCGATTCTACGTGCTTTTCTTGCAAGTAATTTCACTTGCGAAGACATGTGCAGACTCCTTTGCAAAGGCAGTGGCCAGATGCTTGCCAGACTCATTTATTTGCCTGAGTGTCAAGCCTTCAGCCAGGCAGTCATATACAACTGCACACACTATTTCATATCTCTGGCAAGAGCATGGATTGAAATCTCCCAGTTTCCATTAATCATGATATAATTCACAAACTGTTCACCACAGTCATCAATCGAATTTATATGTGCAGTGCAATTTGCAAAGGGTAAATTCATGTACCTTATTTGATTAGTCATGCTAACTGCAATAATATGGGATCTTTTTTTTTCCTCTTTGCAGTTTTCATCAGTGCAAACTGATCACTGTGTGGCCATCAGAGCCTTAGAGAAAAGAGCATGTTGGTTTTCTGCCAGAAAAAGGGAAAAGAGAGGATATAACAGCCTGCTTCCTAGCAAACTATCTAATCTTTATATTCTAATTTATCTCATGCTGAGAAATTTGTTTATTTATGTAAGGTTCACTAGTTCCAGGTAGCCAGCTTTGATTAAAGGTTTCTCTGAGAAAGATTTCTTATTGTATATCATCCTGTGATTTCTTTATTTTAAAAAATTATATTATTAGTTAATTTAATTTTTAAACCAAATTTTAAATTCTAAACTTTGTTGGTCGTTTTAATGTTCTTACCTCAGAGGAAAAGCTCAAACAGATCCACTATCTAGGTTTTGGTCTATTTCACATTGACCTCCCAGCCATGCACTTGAAAGTCTAGTCAAGAGATGTTGTCAAACCTTCAGAAAGACAAACTCAGTGTAGGACTTCATTAACCTTCTTGGTAGGTCAGATGTAAGAGATGCAGAATATTTAAATTTATTTATAATAACATTTGTCTGATACTTCTGAGAAAGGAAAACTGGTAACCTTTCTCCTCCACTCAATTTACTGCTTCAATAAGTTTGTAGAAATAGGTTCCCAGTGAGCAGAAACATGTAAGTGTAAAATTTCCTGAATCTTCAGAAAAGAACCTGGAAAGAAAGTTATATTGTAATATATTGAATCAAACTAGATTATACTTAATCACCGTAAGTGGCAACCACATCCTTACATCTTAAAAGGAATTTACTTGGATCACATCAAAGTAACAATCCTAAGTGAAGATTGATCTGTGTAACTGTGATCCCTGTACTTTTCTGCTTGTCATGCTTTAATCCCATAAGCTATGAAGATGCAAGAAACAGATCAGCTGCCTGGTTACATTTTACCTGGTTATACTTACTCATATGATCTTCATTTCTGCTTGACAGCAGGTAGCCTATAATTTTATCAAGGATGAGAACATTTAAAAAAGTAAAACCAGGAGATGCAGGCTAAGTTCGTAAAAATAGAATGACCTCTTTATTTCTCATCATGCATTTCTCCCCTTCTGTTTAAATAGCTTACTATCCTTCAAGTTAGAAAATTAAGTGGTCGACAGATGAATCATGCCTCTTGCAGGTACTAGAAATACATACACTTGAGACATGAGGTTATTAAAATGTCTGCATGCTACTCATTCTTCTAAAATGAGTGAAAAAAAAATCTGTTCAAATACATTGGTGGTTTACGAAAGCCCAGATTAATTAATAAACACTAATCATTTACTGTATATGCTAAATAGCAACATGTAGGTTTAAATTTTTATATGCTGCTTTTATTTCCTCAGTAAAACACTAGTTCCCTCAATGTTCACTGGTGGACTGTCTTGGAGGTACTGAAAGATGATGGATATATACTCTAGAGATGTTAGATTATTAAAACCAGGGAAAAGTGATGAGCCTGAAGCCATGACCATGGTTATTGCCTGTGTCTTCATGGGCCTTTGGATTCTAATTCTCTCAGTTGTACCTCTGCTGCTCCTCCTTTATGTCTTTGCAAGCTGCTGCCTTGTAGCTTTTCATTTTCTCCTGATCTAAAATCTTTTTTTCCCCATCTATATTTCTCTGTTCTTTTTTGTTTGTTTGTTTTATTTTGGGGAGATTTTCTTTTTTTTTCTCTTTATCTCTGCTTGTTAACCTTTTGTACACCTTTAAGTTGGAAAAGCAAAACCTTGACATGATATTCTCCTACACAGCTACATTCATGACTGAAGAAACAAAAAGAAAAAAGAATTATTTTCCTCTAGTTTGCTACATTTCTGTGAACACTGAAGGCAACATATAAATTAGACCTAAACTGGCTTTGGTTTGTTGGGATTTTTCCCTTGTGTTTTCTTCTTCATTGTTTAATGGGTGTCTGCATAGTTGCCTTCAGACTCTGAAACTTCTGCTTAGGGAAAACTGATACAGAAGAGTTGATCTTTGGCTGAAGAAATCTCAAAAAGTTTTAGAGAATTTTGAGAAAAGCAAAAAACAAGCAATCCTCTACAGACAAGGAAAAGGACCAGCTAAACCTGTGGTGTTACTCCTATATAGCATTAGTTCTTTTTTAACCAACCTTCATTACTGTTTGAGGGCTTTTTTACCTCTCTGGGCAGAAGAGTGGCAGAACAGAGGTTATATGTCTTACCTAAGAAAATATTTTTAGGCTGTGAATAGGTCTCTATCAAATGGAGCAATTCCTCTTGTCATGTAGCTATTTTACAGCCATCCTTTCCACCATATGGTGTCCCAAATAAAGGATTTTTTTTCATATCTACACTACTTAACCACCATGTGAAAAGTTTCCAGTGATGCCTATATACAGCTTGCAGATGCTACAAAGAGCCTAGAACCAGATGCAGCAGATGTGTGAGGCTGTGGCTAGGGTAAGATATTGGATCAGGCAAAAAAGTAATTCTATTCTACCTACAGGACTCTGTCAATACCTTTGAACAGCATGATATTGCCATATAAGCAGCAATGGTTTAGTTAAAGTCTTTGAGTGTCCAACCAAAGAACTGTTCTCCTACACTGTCTTTTCCTCTACATTTACTATAGAGGGAATTAACTGTTTTCTAAGTTGGAAACCTCTGATGAGTCCTTATCACTGATACTCTTATTGCTTCTTTATCTGTGTGGGCATGAACACATGAAAGACACTAGAGTCTAAAAGTACAGTATCATACAAGAAAGAATAGAATAATTATCAACAAGGAGATAATAGCTAGATGAGAGCATTTAAATCTTACATGTTAAAGAAATGGCCGTCTTTGTAAAACACTTTTGTAACTCTTTCCTGTGTTAGGACAGGATCCTCATGGAAGCAATACTAAGGCATATGCAAGACAAGAAGGCAATCTGAGACAGCCAGCATGGCTTAACTAAGGGCAAGTCGTGCCTGGCCAATCTCCTGGTCTTCTGTGAGGTCAACAAGGGAGGACAGAGTGATGTCAGCTACATGGACCCCTGTAAGGATTTCAACACAGTCCCACACAACATCCTTATCTCTAAATTGGAGAGATATGGGTTTGAAAGGTGGAATATTCTGTGAATAAGGGGATGGATGGATGGATGGATGGATGGATGGATGGATGGATGGATGGATGGATGGAACAAAGGAATTGTGGTCAACGGGTCTGTCCATGTGGAGGCTGATGATGAGTTGCGTCTCTCCTCTGGGGCTGAGTCCACCAGGACTCTGTCTTGGGCTGGTGCTCTTCAGTATCTTCATCAATGGCATGGACAGTGGGATCAAGTGCTCCCTCAGCAAGTTGGCAGATATCACAAAGCAGAGAGCAGTGCAGTTGAAAAACAGAAAGATGTGATGCCGTCCAGTGAGAACTGGACAAACTTGAGAACTGGGCTCACAGGAACCTCATGAAGTTCGACAAGTCCAAGTGCATGGTGCTGCACCTGGATCACAGCAATTCCAGCTATGAATATAGACTGGGAGATGAACCCATTGAAAAGAGTCCTGTGAAGAAGGACTCGTGATTTCTGGTGAATGAAAAGCTGGACATGGGCCAGCAGTGTGTGCTTGCAGCCTAGAAGGCCAGCTGCGTGCTGGGCTGCATCAGAAAAGGGGTGACCAGCAGGTTGGGAGAGGCGATTCTGTCCATCTGCTCTTGTGAGATTACACAGGGAATAATATGTTCAGCTCTGGGGTCCTCAGCAAAATAAACATGAGGATCTGCTACTTCTTGAGGCCCACCAAATTGGTCAGAGGGGTGGAAGTCGACCAGACGGCTCTCCTATGAAGACAGGCTGAGACAGCAGGGAATTGCTCAGCACGGAGAAAAGAAGGCTCCAGGGTGATCTCATTGCAGCCTTCCAGTACTTAAAGGGGTACTTTTATAAAAAGGAGAGAGAGTAACTTTTTACATGACATATCGTGACAGGAAAAGAAAGAACAGTTTTAAATTAAAAGAGAGAGTCTTTGCTGTGAGGGTGTTGAAGCACTGGAACAGGTTGCCTAGAGAAGTTGCAGGTGTTCCAACCTTGGAAGTGCTCAAGGCCAGGTTGGGTGGGGCCCTGAGCAACCTGATTTAGTGGGTCGAGTCTCTGCCTGTGGTTGGAACTAGATGATCTTCAAGGTCTCTTTCAACCCACATAATTCTATGATTCTGTTTCCCTTTTTTTTGCTGAGCTCAGATTGCCACTTGTCCAGTGCTGGGAGCTTGGTGGTGTTCAGGGAAATCCTGTCACTGTGCAGGTGCAATATACTTCCTCTTCTTTCCTTCTGGGTCTGTTGTTCTGCTGGGACTGGTTAAAAAAAAAAAACCAAAGAAATAAGACTCAGAAAGATTTTAGAGGGTTTAATGGGGGAATGGATCCCACTGATGCCTAAATAAGAACACCACACACTCCTTACCCTTTTATTCTTTGTGTAATTACAATCCAAACAAAACAGAGCTTAAAGGGAGAGAAACTTACTTTTTAGGGCATGAAGCCAGATTTAGGCAAATTTAGTCTGCTGCTAGCAGAAGTGACAGATAAAATACACTTTCCAAATTTGTATGTCTATCTGGTACAAAGAAAACAAAAGACAATTTAGCTGCTTCCCAGACCGCAGAGCTGTCCAATCTGCTGTTTAAAAACATAACTGTATCTAAAATCAATTAATATTTTTGTTTTCAGTGTGAAAAGCTATTTGTTCCGGATGTTAAGTGGTTGTCAGCAATAACAAGCATTTTTGCAGTTCAGCCAGAAAGCATGCATCTTCTCAAAAGTGATGGCTGATGCAGCTATTGTGCTGCAGTCATGACAATGACTGAAATAAGGCCTTGTGATTCTGAAAGGCAGGCAAAAGAGAAAAATTTCCCAAAAGACCTAATATCAGAACAAAAATACTTTAGTCAGGCAAGTCTATCCTCCAAAAATTCTGATCCTAGAATATATATTGATAATGATTATTTGGATCAATTAAGCTCCCAAAACTTCAGCTGGAAATGTATAAAAATAACAGTTATCAAAATCTCACCTGCCTTTAGAATTCCTCTCGGTTGAAATCCTAGTTACCCACCTGACTACACAACAACAGATGTTTTAGTCTCTGTGAAGTTCCCTGACCTCAGCTGGGATTTGTGTGCTGCACAGACTCGTGTCCTTAGGGCCATTTGTACAAGTTTTCAGAGGAGCATCTGAAAATAAAGAAAACGAAGGGTTTTCCCTCCCTCCTACCCTTCAATTTCCTTCCTTACTGTTTCTTCTTTTCTTTTTCTTTTCTTTTTTTCTTTTTCCTCTCTCTTTTCTTTTCTTTTCTTTTCTTTTCTTTTCTTTTCTTTTCTTTTCTTTTCTTTTCTTTTCTTTTCTTTTCTTTTCTTTTCTTTTCTTTTCTTTTCTTTTCTTTTCTTTTCTTTTCTTTTCTTTTTTCTTTTCTTTTCTTTTCTTTTCTTTTCTTTTCTTTTCTTTTCTTTTTTCTTTTCTTTTCTTTTCTTTTCTTTTCTTTTCTTTTCTTTTCTTTTCTTTTCTTTTCTTTTCTTTTCTTTTCTTTTCTTTTCTTTTCTTTTCCTTTCTTTTCTTCTCAGGTAAGTAACTGCAATATCACTCAGGTTCATGTTTACTTTGTCAAAGCACTTAAAATATTCACCTGTAAAGCAGTGTGTTATGTTTACATTTTACATCTGGAATTCATATTTTGGTATATAAAAACAGATCCATTCTGGTCGATTAATGCCTAAAAAAAGTTTGATGGTACCTTGGAGCTCTTCATCTGTCAGGGACCCTCAATGTATAGCTGCTGTAGTATGAATCTGAAAAGGCTTCTCTGTCTATTCTGAGTTTACAAATAGGAGCTATATGCTCCTAACTGGGAAAAAGTGTTGCTCAAATGAATACCCCTGAGCTCTTAGTAGCACACCTTGATACTACACCTCGTAGCACATCTCTACCTTGTTTAAAATACAACTCATTATTTCTTTCCCCCAAAATTCACATGAAGATAAAAATTTTCCTGAAGTCCTCGTAGCACTTGCTAATTGTAACTAAAAGAGTAAATTTGAACAGAGACAAATCTCACTGGCAAAAAATGTACATTTGTCTTTTAGTGCAGTTGATCTGTGGCTTTTACTTGCTTTTAGCTGAAATAATAGGATGTTTTCAGTACACAGAGGAAGTTGCTGTAACACCAAAGTGAGACTGATAGCCCAGGATAGATATGTTTGCACTTCTCCTAGCTTACACTCATGAGAGAGAGAGAGACTCACACACACAAATTAAAATGTGAACATCCAGCTTTTTTAACAGATTATATTTAATTCGCTTTTTTTGTTGTTGTTAGGATTATTTTGTTCGCTTTTTCCAGATGATATTTTTCTTTTGAAATATGTAGTAGATTTTAATTTATGAAATCTTATTGAAAATTTAGTATAGTATGGTATTTTGGTACCTCTGTTCCCAATAGCTCTAACATTCCTAGACAGTCAGCAAGATGTCTGGCTGCCTGCAATATGAATAGCTGAACATTTCTTGTGAAGAATGGAATGCACTGTGTTGCTGGAATTGCATGAAAAAAGTCTTTAGCAGTATGGAAAAGGCTCTGGGACCTTGGATGTCAGTTCTGGGAGAGATGAATTTATAGGTAGAGCAATCTCTCTCCTCAAACTGACATTTGAGATCCCAGAGGCTTTCTCGGTAACACTGAGGATTTTCTTTTTTCATGATTTTCCAACATTATAATGCATGCTGTGTATAAGATTCTGAAAAATTTCACACTCGAAGCAATAATGACAAACTTGGGCTTGAGAAAATGCGCACCTCCCTTTCAATATTACTGAAAAACTTTTGAATTTAACAGGAATTTGCTTAAGAAAGCTGGAAGAAGCTCTTTGCAATGAAGGGCATAGGAGACCAGAGTTCAAAACCAAATGGCTACATTTACTTTTTATTGAAACCTCTTCTGTCTGTTCAGAATAGGTAAATGAGTCAGCCTTGAAAAATAAGCTGCAAAGTCTCCATACATCTAAATTAGACAGTACATCATCATTTTTATGTCTCCTTTTCATTTCACTTATTACAGTAGCTCTCGTATCACTACCTACAGTTCTCAAAGAAATTGCCCAAGCCTACACATTTTTCTCAGACAATACTGTGAGTTTCCTGAGTTCCCTTTCTTAAATACAACAGTCAGTCTGAATCTATAGGAGTTTGCTATTAATTTGAATGGAAACTTTGCTTTATCTTACCGATTTGGGATAACTTTACTATCATCTCAGCCCAATCAATACTTTCACTTGAACAGAGAAGAATGTCCACATAACAATCCCTTCTCTTTCTTCCACGTATAATACTCTAATATGCAGGGCCTCATATATTAATCATTGCAGAAGTATGTCCCTTAAGGGAGCTTATTATTAGGCAATTTGATTCTGAACACATTTGGGGATCAAAAAAGTCACAGAATCACAGAAGGATTGGAAGGGACCCATCAGGATCATCCATTCCAACTTGTGGCTCCGCACAGCACCATTGCCAAGAGTCACACCATGTGCCTGAGAGCATTGTCCAGATGCTTCTTGAACTTTGTCAAGCTTGGTGTTGTGACCAATTCACTGGGGAGTCTGTTCCAGTGCCCAACCACCCTCTGGGTGAAGAACATTTCTTGATATCTGACCTAAACCTCCTCTGACTCAACTTCAGGCCATTCCTTTGAGTCCTGTCACTGGTCGCCACAGAGAAGAGATCAGTGCCTGCTCCTCGTTTTTCCTTCACAAAGAAGTTGTGCTCAAGGGGAGGCTGCCCCAGTGCAGAGCAGAGCAGGACAATCCCCTCCCTTGCCTGGCTGGTGATGCTGTGCCTGATGCACCTCAGGACAGGGTTCGACCTCCTGGCTGCCAGGGCACTGCTGGCTCATGGTCAACTTGCCATCAACCAGGACTCCCAGGTCTCTTTCTGCAGCTCTGCTTTTCAGCATCTCATTCTCCAGTCTGTCCGTACATCCCCATCCCAGGTGAAGAATCCGGCACTTTCCCTTGTTGAACTTTATACGGTTGGTGATTGCCCAGCCCTCTGATTTGTTGAGGTCTCTCTGCAGGGCCTGTCTGCCTTCAAGGGCATCAACTCCTCCCAGTTTTGTATCATCTGCGAACTTGCCTATTACCCCTTCCTGTCCTGTGTCCAAGTCATTTATGTAGATGTTGAAGAGCACAGAGACGAGGACGGAGCCCTGTGGAACCTTACTAGTGACAGGTCCCCACTCTGATGTCACCCCATTCACTACAACCTTTTGTGCTCAGCCTGTGAGCCAGTTGCTCATCCATTGTATGTGTTTATCCAGCTGTGAGCTGGACAGTTTGTGCAGCAGGATCCTGTGAGAGACAGCATCAAAAGCTTTACTGAAATCCAAAAAGATTGCATCACCTGGCTTCCCTTGATCAATCAGGTGAGTTACATTGTCATAAAAGGACATTAGTTTTGATAAGCAGGACTTTCCTCTCATGAAGCTGTGCTGGCTGTGACCAATGACTGCATTGTCTTTCAGGTGCTTTTCAACATCTCTCAGGATAATCTTATAACTTTGCCAGGCACTGAAATGAGATTGACAGGCCTGTAGTTTCCAGGATCCTCCTTGCCTTTCTTGACAATCAGGACAATGTTTGCCAGCCTTCAATCAGCTGAGACCTCTCTGGTTTCCCAAGACTGCTGAGAAATCATCGAGAGAGGTTTTGCAATGGAAAGGTAAAAGTTAATTTTAGTGGAAATTCTGAGTTTGCAAATCTGTCCAGGTAAGGATCCAACTTTTATAAAATCCTTAACTATTAAAAAGCAATGGTGTCGTAATGTCCTTCTTCAAGTTCATAACTCTAAAAGTAACATCTTTCAGTGTTACGGCAGAATAGTAAAAAGGGTGATTCCACAGATTCTTTAGAGAGATAATCCTGAGTATCTTCAGTAATAATTGAACTAATTATTAGAAAACTCTTTAAATTGCATGAAACTCAATTAGTGTAATAAACAGCAATACATAAGCATCCCACATTTTTCAGATTTATTTTAAAAATATTCTATTGGCACTGTTTTGCTATACATAAAATGCTGTTTTTTAAAAGTTGTTTGGTGGTGGAATAAATAATGAAAAAAATCTGCCTGACACATGAAGGAAATAACTAGATAGCAAAAAGTGGAAAAAATATGTGATGAGAAGAGGCCATCTTCCAGTTCAATCATTTAATCAGCCTGTTTATTTTCTTCCAGATTTTCCTGCCAAGCTGGAATATTGTAGTTTTAATATGTAATATATTGTATAGTAACATCAGTCAGTGTTTGCACTGAATATGGAGACTTTAGAACATCACACGTGGATACATAACAATGTACTATTAAAATGTATTAAGATACTCTATTCAAAAGCATCATTCTGTCTCTGTGCAAATGAATAATGAATCAATTATTTCAGATCAGCTGTCAAATAAGTGGAAAGAATAGTTTCATTTCATCATAAAATACTGCTGCAAGAGTTAGTTAATATGGCATTTTTCTTGGGGAAATTACTAGAAGTAAAAGTTTATTCCAGGTACAGAGGCATATTTTGTTAGGCTGAAAAGATTATTTTTTTATATTATTTTTCATCTTTTCTATGCTGCTCATGCTGTTGTTATTTTGTATTTACTTCATTAAAACCCAAAAATTAAACTGTCAAAACATTCAAGTTTTTTTTCACACACATATATTTTGTTGAAATTGTTGAAAGAACGTTATATGATTTTGGAAATTACTTGAAACCCACCGTCCACTCACCTCAACATAGATTTATTCTGGTAAAAAAAGTATTTTGTGAAAAAATACTAATCAATACTTCTCTTCTAGTGGTTGGACACTGGTTGCATCTGTCCCTAGCAGAACGATAGACAGCAGAAAAAAACCTCCTTTATATGTTGCTGAAGTATCACTCTAGGTTAAGTTCAAATGCTAAAGTCATCCCTCACCTAATGCTTTTGAAGTCACTTAAACTGTGATCAGGTTTTAGCCATGGTGGCTACAGAAGCAGTTGTGCTTTGATCTTGCAGCTTTTCATTACTTGGAAGTTCACAGTGTTTAGTGTGCCTGTAGCGTCGTACGAGACAGAAAGCACCACTCTCTCACCCAGCACATTCAGAAAGTTTTGTGTCTCGTACTGAGGCAGCTCTACTAACTTCAGTGAGACTGGCACAACTGAAAAGACAAGCTAGACTAGGAATTACCCTGTTACTCATGCTTACCTTAGTTGCATATATTTATCTGTGTCTGTAAAATGCATCACATAAATATGTACAGCCTGCCCAAGAGTGATATATAGTGTCAGTTTAACACAGTGCTTTGCGCTTTGCATTCCTCCCTCCAATTCCTATTTTAGGTGGCCATCACTAAACTTGGATTCAAGGTAAGAAAGATTTTCCTGGCAGCGATGCCTGTTTCTGAGCAGACTCCATGAGTAATTGTGTGGGCAGCTTTCGAGTTGCCTGTGGGTCACTCATGATTAGACTGCTGATGAGAAATCTGAGCTACCTTCTCCGCTTGCATGTCATTTCCTTTTAATTCACTTTGATTCAGGGAATGTATATATATTTTTTTTTTATCTAGCTATGAATAAAAATAAGCCCTTGTAAATCCAGTTACTGCAACTGTACAGAAACAGGCCTGTTTTAAGACAGCACGGGAATATGTGTAAAACACTACAGATGTACAGGTTTCATGAAGCTTAGTATAGCCCCCAATATTGATGTCTATCCTCACACTCTTATTTTGATGTATGCAGCAGGGCCAAAATACACACACTTTTTCCTTTGATTATATGAAGGCATATATTTAGTTTAGATTAATAGAATTAAAATTACTTTCTTTTTGAAAAAGCCTTGCATTATATTGTAAAAGCTGTAATTTTGGAAAGGTCACAATCCTATATTTGGAATCACTGAAATGTTAGTGGATAAAACTAATTTTTCATCCTCAAAGTTTTCATTTGTTGCTTTCAATAATACTATTTGCATTTCCATTCTGGTGGGGCAAAAATGGAAATCCTTGTCTCTTTCAATAAAATGGACACAGATAGGAAGCCAGACAATTATTATGTGCTTGTACCTAACAAAGAGGGACAATAGCAAAATGTAATCTTTTGGAACTAAAACTGAATTTAGTTGTGAGAAATACTAATGTCAGGCAGAAGATGCAGGATGATTTCTGCATTTGCTTTTGACACCATCAGTTTTCAGAGCAGAACACAGTGCTGCTGCTAAAAAGGAATGGACTCTGTCTTGAGCTCACAGGGGTCTTGAGTGAGCTTAGTAGCCACTGATGTGTAGTTTATAAATAGAAAACCACTCTAAAAGAGTGTGCCACTGTCAACTCTGCTGTCTGTGGTGTCTCATGGCACTGACAGGGATTCACAGCACCCATGTGCTGTGAATGTTCCTGTGATCAGGAATATGGAGTGTCTGAGGGAAGACGTGTGAAGGCAGGATAAGGGTGGTAGAGTTTCTGATTAATTATTAATTAAAAAAATTAAAAGGAAACTGTACTCGGATTCTACTACAGAATGTATATGCAAAGAATGGAAGGCACAAATTGTAGCCTTGAGTCAAACGCAGCACCCATGAGGTGAGCGACAGTTTTGCAACTGGATCCTGTTTTCACGATTTCATCCCTAATTACACTCTGAAGCACCTAGGAATATAGAGATCGTTGTTTCAGCTTTTCTTATTGATATTTAAGGTTGTTGCCAGCCCCCTTAGGTGCACAGAGTTCTAGTGTTTCCACTCGTTCTGGAATAGCAATTCGATTAAATCAGAAAGCAGCACTAAAAACATGATAATTTTAGGTGACTGTTCTGTAATAACCACATCTGAGTGAACTGTATTCTTGCTATCTGTCTGTTGTGGTATTCTTCAATAGTGAGGTTGGTTTTATATTTTTTCAGTATTTAAAAATGTAATATTTTATTCATAGGAAATCTGCAATCTGGCAATTGCTCAGGACAGGAAGAACAATTGTTTCATGAGCCTTACAACTTTGCCCAACATATGTTTGAAAATCAAGAAGGAATAACGTATGTCAAGGGATTCTGCATTGTAAAAAGTCTTATGAAAGGGAAAAGATTACAATGAGACAGAATGAGAAAGTGGATTAAAATGAAAGGAATCCCATGAATATTCAGTCAATAACTCTTGTCACTGCTGATGTGCACTAAGAGCTCCTGAGTACTGAGCAGTATGGGTTAGGTGTGGAAAGATAGATAGCACATCTTTACACCCTTCAGACAGTTTGGCACAAAAACCATGCATTAAAACTTAAGAGGCTGTTGTCCAGTACATAGTACATTGGAATTCACATTTGCTTTCAACTTGTGTTGAACAGGATGGGCCTAATATTATTACATAACTCTGTTCAATATTCAATTTTTTTTTCAAAGCAGGTTTTAATATTAATTTTCAACTTCTTTAGCAGCTCTTGAAAAGAAAGGGCACCATTCAACATCAAATGTACATCTTGGGTCAGAGATAAAAGGTCAAAAATATATGGCAATGTCCACTGAATTGAGTGAAGATTAAAATTGTAGCAGGCCTAGTTATCTGTGGCTTAGTCCCTATGCTATGCTTTTGCATTTCAAGATAAGCAGAATTTAATGGGAACCCTTCTATTCCTGTTTTTTTTTTAAAAATATATCTATAACACAGGGTTGCATTTACTTTCAGTAGTATTGTTACGTCTTGCAATATCTGTAAAATTGTATGATACAGCTGTTATGCTGAATAAATTTTATCTGGCTTAGACAATTAAATTATTTTTAAAACATTGTTCTTCATACATAAGAACAGAATGTTAGCTATTTAATGAACCATGTGAAGATTTGAAATTTCTGCTTCTCTAAGAATTATGCCTTGCAATTGCCTGTGTGAAAGACAGGGAAAAATAAAGATAAGAGTAAAGGTTATGCCTTTGACTGAAATATTCCTAAGAGTAGATACTTCTGCTTAACTGAGAAGGAAAGCAAAATAAAAAGGATCAGCTGAAGGAGAGACAAAACATGTGCAAGACATGACTCTGAAAGTAATTTACAAACATTTACCTTTCATGATTTTTACTGACATCTCTGAGTACCAGGGAATGCAATTCTACAGTACACTCCAGTACAAAAGTGTAAATACCAGTTTAGAAAGAGCGCAAGTTAACAATGTAGAATTATTCATCTTTTGAAAGGCATGTCTAGTAAATATTCTATAAATTTAAGTCTTGGGATTAACATTTCCGCCCTCACCAATACTATACCTAAAGGTGTTCCATCTTGTTTCAACATATAAGAGTCTGGTGGGGGCAGTAGGTCCACACACATACATATTTTATATAATCATTTTACCTGAAGCAACATGCAAGTGTATTTTACAAAAAAAATATACCATTAGATGTCTCACAATTAAATAAAGCCAAATAAGCACTTAAGTGTAAATTTTAAATGAAATAAATATTTCTTTTCTTGGTGTTAAACTACTGAAAATGGGGGTATCACTCAGCACATGTTCTGAAAAATTTCACAGTAAAGATTTTTTATTTATGCATTGTATCTAAAAATTTAATCTAGTGGAAAAAGATTTGAAAAAGCCTTGAATTGGATCTGTTTGTCCCATATATCAATAGTCTAAAAATTTGTTGTAAATAATTTTTTTTTTTTTTTTTTTTTTTTTAGAACAAGCTAAATATTTGGGGTGGTAAAATTTATTATGCAACTACAGCACATATTAAATGCTACTTCATATGAAATGAACAAATAATATACAACAATACTTGTTTCTGTTCTCCATTTTTTGCACTAGCTTAGGCTGTGCAAAATCTTTAATGTCATTTCCCAGAAATAAATAAAAGCATGTGTTTTGCAACCGAAAGTTATCAAATATATAAAGTGACAATGAAAATAAGAAAAAATGAACCCCATGAACTCAGTAAAGACTAAAAAATATCCCATAAATTATATGTCCATTTTTAACAATTTTGTATTTTCTGTATACATTGGATAGTGGGGTTATTATGCTTAATTTATAATACCTGCCACGATATCAATACTGGGCAAGATGCTGGTACTGAAGACATGATGATTATAAATGTATGAAATTCAGTACTAAATGCAATACAAAAAATGATTGATTCTGAATTTTGCCATCACCTGCCTCCGTATAGCCTCTGGCTTTCTAAACCCATTTGGCAGAACTGTGTTTCTTTCTACTCTAGTACTGTTAAAGTAACAAACTGGGGGAAACTTCCTATTCTGTCCTTAAAGCTGGTTGTTTTTTTTTTTGGTCTTTCAAAGCAGCAGACCGGAGCATAATTGTTGGGCATAAAGTAGTAGTGGTGTCTGTGCTGGGAGTATTTCCTCTTATATCCCAAATGTTGACAGGAAAAGGAAAGGGAATTTCAGCACCAACCGTGGCAATGTATGATGCAGCCTCCAGCACAGGATGAAGGCCTCCAGCAAGAACTCCAGCTGCCCTATGAGATCAGACAACCTGCAGAGAAAGAGGCAGCCAGAAAATACAGGACTCAAATTATACTTCACTTTCATACAGCATTTTTATTAGTACTACAATACTTTCTAGTATTGAGATAATTATTCTGATTCCAATAATGTGTGAGACTTAAATGGTGCTCATCAAATATATGTATGTTTTTGGACTGTCAACTAAAACATGTACTTACTAATGGACAGATAAGAAATACTTATGCATGTTTGTCAGTATGTGTTTATTTTAAAAAGTCTTTTGTTTTACTCATCTACTTGCAAGAACACTTGCAGACTCAATGGGTACATACTCCTGAACACGTGTAGGTGCTATCTATAATATTTACCGGTAATTTCTCAAATACATTCTTGTCTGACTCACCTGTACGACATCACATTGCAGGACATTAGAAATACCTCTGGTCTGAATCTGTAGAGTTGCATAGGTTTTGTACAGTCAAGTCATCACACAAAACTCTACCCGACTGTTGAACAAGTCACCCCTCAAACTGAGGCAACCAGGTGCCCACACAGAGCCCACTGGGCAGAGACTACCTGGATCAGGAGTAAAACATGGATAAAAAGATTGTATTTACACACACAATTGCCTATAAAAAGCTAAAGAGAGAACCATATACCTGATTACTCATATGTCTCTTCCACATGAGGGATCCTTCGGTACAAATTCTGGCTTGGAGCTAATGTATAAGCCCAGCCAATTGCACGGCTATATCTTCTTGTAGATGAGCTGAGAAAGAATGAAGCTACAACAGCTGAACAGGCTTGTTTCTCTTGTTGCTGCCCACTGCAGCACCAGCAATTATACAGTGCTGATCAATTTCAGTCACTGAGCACAGAAAACATCTCTCACTCTTCTCAGCTCTGACTGATGACCAAAATGCGAGAAAGCAACTCACGCATCTGAATAGGGAGCTGGTTGTTTAGAACCCAAGTAAAAAAATGTGGAGGACAAACAAAGAACACTTGGACACATTTTCACTCAGAATTTAAAATTCACAAGTGAAAATGAAGCTGTCTCAGAAAACTTTCTTGCTAGAATTAACCTATTTACAGTTCTTGAGTTCTATGCAGTTTTTCTTTAACTCAGGTTGTGCACTCAGACTCCTGTGAACCCTCTAATTATCCTGCAGAAAATTCAGAAGTATGTTACTTCAGGGAAAAAGGAAACCTAAATCACACATTTCTTTTCAAGACAATACAGAGGTAAGCTGAAAACAGAGTTTCACACATGATCTACAAATGTATAATGAAGTCTGTTCAGCTGAATCACAAATGCTAGCGAACTGATGCTTTTTGAAAAATGCACAACTTGCTCTGGGCGTAAGTGTTATGTCTGACACTTCCCTGAAGTATCATTACCCTGTGGATATTAACTGTGGTCATCCTAGAAATCCCCAAATGACAGGTGATTTCCCTGGAACTGGATGCCCTGGTTAATATCAAGCTGGTTACTGGTGGACAAGAAAAGATTCTACTAGTGAGCACAACGACAAAATAAAAAGAAGAAGAGTTAGGATGAATTAATATAACTCAATATATTAAGCTGTATCCCTAGAAGAACCTGATAAATTAGATGTACATTGCGTCAGAAAAGAGCAAGAGGAAAAAAAAATATCCATTGTGAAGTCAAAATTCTTCCAAAATTGTAGTCTTATAAGAAGGTGTGCTACTCATTGGAGCAGCACAGGACTTGAGGAAGCATGTGATGATGTCTCTAGCGGAAACAAATCTCTCAACAGAATACAGAAAAGAACTAGAACTACCCAACAGACATATGCTTTATGCCTCTGGGAAGGGTTTTCTTACCTTTAGGAAGAAGAGAAAATAAAACTTTCATTGTTTTGGGAGTCACTGAATGAGGAAAAGGATAAATAGGGTATCTAAACCCACTAATCATTATAGGCAAAACTAAACAAAATAAAGTATTTTGTACAGAACCCCAAAGAACATCCATCCATCCATCCATCCGTCCATCCATCCATCCATCTACATACACACACAAAAAGGACCATTTCTACTACCTTTGAGGCTGGAAAACAGAAAAGACGTAGAGGCCAATTATCATCCTAAATTTCTTTCATCAGGAAGACTACGCACGCCCAGCCAGCACATACAGTGACTGCCTTAATGAGCAAAACCTGAAATTCCCCAGGTACTAGATGCTGTGTTGACCTTCCAAGTAATGATGGACTTTATCCATCTTAGGTAATCATGAAGAGCCACCTCTGCAGTCCATGCCACAAAAACCTTGCTACCTAAATGCAATATGGATGTTAGTGTTCATTGCATATGTGGAGGCAATTTATATGAATGCAGCAACATGCTAATTCATGCAGAGCTGGTTTATTGAATGATGAGTAATTTATATCCTTGAGAATCTGATCTTTATATCTGTTACACAGTTGTAAAAAGTTTTAGCTCCTCAAAGTCCATTTACAGGAGCTTACACACAGTACTATGTTACTAGAGAAAAAAATAATATAGAAATAGAAAACAAACAATCCATGCCTCATCTCAACTTATGGAAAAAGATTATGTGGTTAGAGTAAAACAGTTTTTCCCTTTTTTTTTTTTTTTTAATTTTTTTTTTGTTGTGGGGGCTTATCTCCCGGTAGTATACTTTATGAATGCAAATTTGAACACCATTTCCAAAAGCAGAAAATTCCCAAAGTAAGAAAAAACCAAAATCACCAGAGCCCTCAATACAAAGCAGAAGGTGCAATATCCTGATAAATAAACATCATAAATAAAGTGAAATGAAATGATAAAACCGAGTCTAGGGAGCTTCAGATGATTTATACCAGGTGAAGGTCTTGTTCATATAATTGAAGCATTCACCATTAGACCAAAGTATATTTTTCTCAGGTGGTATTAAAGCTATTTTTCCTCAAAATACATCAACTGCAACATGTCACCTCCAACAACAATTCTACAGAATTTTTTGCCTGAGGATGGTCTTTGTAACGATACATATATATATATATATATTCATACCTGGCAAGCAAACCCAGCTTCTTCCAGAAAGATTCTTTGCTTCTGTTTAAATGTCAAAAGTAGCCTACAAAACCAAACTGTTGCCAAACCCAGACCGTGTGAATGTCACAGCGATGCATGCTACATACATACTGTTTACTCACTTTTTACGCATGTCAAATTCTGTCAGATTCACCTTAAAGGAATGCTGTATTTCAGAAGCAGCTACCTGCAGCCTACAGTAATATAGTACTTATGCTCTGCATGGGTCAGTAGTTACCAGAGTTTCCCACCATTAGGATGAATAAAGGTATTTTGCACACCTGTTTCTCAAGTTGTAACACATCTGAGTTTCTACTGTCATAAAAAGGCCTTATTAAAATATTTCAGACACATTTACTCAAATTACAATTTCCCTTACTTCTACATGCTGTTAATATTGGTGTTTTTTTCTTGATTTTTTTTGTGTTTTTGGTATAACTCTTAATTTGTTTTTGTCATGGAAAGATCTCTTGGACAGTTAACTTTAAATTTCTAAAGATCAAATTATTATATCCAGTGATATCAGAGGGCTTGCTATGCCACTGAGTTTCATATATGAGGTTATAAAAATTGATATGTTTCATTCTAAGTCAGCAAATTTTCAGACTGAACCCTATGGTTATATCATGTAAGTGCACAGCTGATAGTCCTGTGTCTACTTGGAGCCCAGTGGAATCACAACACCTCAGGGACAAAAGGAATGTGAGTTGGTGCTCTATAACCATACTACTATAATCATACTACCCTTGTGATAATTCAACATAGTGAAAAAAATATCCTGTTCTCTCTACTCAAGAAATTACTTTTTGAATGTGTGTGCCTTTAGCTTCTCCTCTTTCGGGGTTTATAAATTACTGCTTTAACTAACAAATCAACTTATGTTGGCATCAACAAAACCCCCAAATCCTCAATCACACAAATACTTGTATTGCCTTTAGTTGGCAAGGTCTTTAAGGTGTGGTGTGGGATGCAGAGCTGGCCCTTCATGATAATCTAAGATAGAATGGTAAAGTCTGCCATTAGCTGGAAGGGCAGCACAGCTATCAGTGATACCCAGTGAGAGGACCAGAGGCAATGGACTCACTGAAATACAGGAAGTTCAATTTGAGCATCAGGAAACATCTTTCACTGTGAAAAAAGTAACTGAGGTCAGGGTGACTGAGAACTGACACAGGTTGCCCACAGAGGCTGTGGAGTTTTCTTCCCTGGATACATTGAAAAGCCATCTGCAATCAGAAACACTTTAATGGTTTTGTTTATTTTTTTCTTCCAACCACTCATGTTCTCCTAAATTCAAGAAAACACACTGGCTTTGGAGTCAGTGGTTTCACCATGGTATTCATGATGGTATTCATGAGGTATTACAACAAGTTGTCAACATCCGGAGTCCCTTTGTTGGAAGAAACATGGTGCTCAGGTTGATGATTTTCTCTTCCGCAATTTTTTTTTTTATTCTTTTCCCCCATGTAGGGTCTTTTATAACTTTCTTTTCTTCTGCGATCTGCAGCTTCAGATTGCATCCAAGTTTACTCAGTGTGGTGCCTTTTACATATGCCAGATTCTGTTTCTTTATGTCCTTTGTTACTCCTAAAACCAGTTTGTCCAGCTCTAGATTTGTGTTGTTTTTTAAGCGACCATTACTGAGCTGGTTATAGATGTGGGGTCTCCAGTGCTAGGGGAAACTCACTCAGATTTGGCAGCTCAAAAGAGGTAAGGCTGTTGGAGCTGCATTCCCCCAGCTCCACATCTCCAGCTCTGACAGTAGTGAGGCTGAGTGGGATGAGCCTCAGCAGAGTGTTTGCTCCTTAGGAGTGTGTAACTTAGATTCCTGCCTCCCTGTGTCCCTGTGATCCTCTGATGCTGTGGAGGTAGGCCTTTAACAGGGTGGTGACTCCTGTGGTGGGCCTCAAAGGAACTAGACCAGAATCTGAGCTCGCCTGTTCACTCTTGTCTCTGTCCTCCTTTGTGGGTGCAGATGAGCTTTTAGTACAAAATCTCACCATCTTGTGACTTATTCCTTATCACCACACACTTGCACTGTCTGTGCTGCATCCTGTGCTTCTGACTCTGAAAGCCTCTGATGTCCTTCCAGGCAGAAATATCTCTTTCTACCTGGAAAAACTGTTTGTTACCTGTATATCAAACTATAGTACCACACAAATATAAACCAAATTAGATGTGGATACCTGATCCATAGTTAGAGAGATGCTTCTGCAGTGAAATCAAGTAAGACCTGGAGACAGGTCAAGAGAAATACACTCAGAACAGACCCGACAAGCCTTTCTCCTGAGCCTGGGGAAACTCACTACGAAGTTTATGGCCTGTTACTAACACTGGCAATACTGTATTACGAGGCTATATGGTTGCGCTTCATCACAATAAAGCAATCAGGAACATGGGATCCAGTCATCCAGACCACATCTTTCAGTCCACATCACCCAGTAACAGCCCTTCGGATATGCATTCTGGAAAAACTTCTAAGTGGATCATCAACTCTTCATGACCTTCCAACCTAGGGACTCTCAGAGCATTGTTTTGTGACATACAAAGAATTTCTGAAATCCCCTGGATGTTGACTTTTTCCCCTATATCCACATGCCTTATGAACTTCTCCGTGCACTGTAAATGCTGTATTCCCTGCTGCACTGTGGCCTTTGGAAAACAGATCTGCATGGATGGATGAAGACAAACATGAATTCCTCTATTTGTACATAACCTGAAGAATGTGAATCAGTGCCTGTTGATTCAAAGATTTGTGTCTTCATCAGTGCCGTGCGGTAGTTAATGATAGTAAAATCAGAATATATCAATACCAAGGAAATCCAAAGAATTTCACTAAAAAAGGTGGAAATCTCCCATACTAGAGCTGAATGATGAGTCTTTATCAGAGAGTCATCTGTTTTTACCTGTCCATGTAGACAAATGTTGATCTGTGGATGCACAGCACTACGATGTGTCTTTCAAATTACTTTTCAAACAGAGCTGCTGAAGGACCATGTCCATATCTGGGTAGTAGATGGAATAATTGGGCATTTATAAATCACTGTTTATTGCCAGCATGCCTTGTAAAAACCCTGTGTTTTCATCAAGCTGCCTGAAGAAATACTAGCAACTGCAGTCCTGGTCTGTGGAGAGCCACAGGGATAGCAGCTACAATTTTTGCAATGCTCCATGACCCACACGTTAAAAGACCAGGAAACAATACTGCTAATTGCCAATAAAGTGCCAGCTACGTATTCCTTTCCTCATTTTTTCAGCATTTTTCTTTTCAAATAGTACTGATGGATGATTTAAAATGTTAGGCAGAAAAGTACATGGCTTGTGGGAATTTGTAAAATATCTTCCTACTTGCTAAGAACATCTATAAGAAAAAACTCTAACAGCAGACTCATAACAGAGTTTTCCAGAGCTGGAAGAAAGTTTGCAATCCTAAATCTGCAGTTATATAATATGGGCAGAAAAATATGGGCAAAGATCTTTATATAGGAGTTGGTATTGCCAGAATTCTTCCAACTGGGAATTTGTATTTGCAAATTTCTTTGTCAGTTAATAAGCTTTCTCAAAATAGGCACTGATTATTAACTTAGAAAATGGTTGCACAAATAGAAATAATGCAATATACTATAGAATGCCTATGAACTAAGTGGAAATTCAATGTTTATAAATAATGTCCGTGATTTTGATTGTTTTAAATGTCTAGATCTGAACCTTAGAGTAGACTGTTGCTCCTTTGTCTGTCACAGGACTGTAAGAAATTGACATTTAAGAGGACCTATTTAACTTTTCATAAATAATTTTTGAATATATTTTAAAGCAAATTAAAATATAGACAGTTTTTTCTCTTTAAATAAGTGATACAACAAGACATTTTCATCTGGTTTAGTCAAGTCACATCAAATTATGTCACATCACAGAATATGTTTAACCTAATGCAATGCAATACAAGTGAAATGTTTGCATCAAAATTTAAAGGAGTAATTTAAAACAAAATTTAAAAGAAGTGCACGAAAGTAAGAAATATAATACTTAGATTTCCTTATTCCAAAGGTATCTCTGCTTTCTTGTCACAGACAGATGCCCCTATATTCTCAGAGTAGGTGGCAGGTATTTCATCTCCAGGTGGTTACAAATAATATTGAAAAAAAACAAACAAAAAACTCCAAACACCAACCCCACCCCCATACCCCTCCTTACGATTCCATTGAAATGCCACTTACTTTTTTCTTGTAATGGGTCTTGACAAGAAGATGTTCATGCTGTGTGACTTTGAAAATGCCCTTTTCTGGCAGACAGCTTTCCTGCCAGTGCTACTCTTCGCTGGCTTTAAACAACAGGAACAGGGGCCAATTTAAAATCCAGGAATTAACTAATTTGAGACGCACAGGCTCCCCATGAAGCAATTGTTCGCTTGGATGGACATACTGTCTTCATTATTCCATAGATTTTGAAGAACTTAAATATTCAACCACTGAGGTACATTCTTTGCACTGTCAGTAACATAAGTGATGTGATTGTCTAAAAAAAAGAAAGCACATTTCTGTTTCAGAATGCATAGTGTGATATTCCAGCCCACACAGATGGGAATGCACAAAACATACGTATATACTAGGATTAAATTATATCCTGTGGAGATGAGTTGGACAGGTTTAAAAGAAAGAGAAGTTTTCAATAGCCTTTGAACAGGATACTCTGAAGACGTGAATATATGCTTTATTCATCTTGTTCAAAATATGGAGATTCATTCTCTGCTTCCTTTGTAGAATTTTCATATTTCCTACCCTCCCCACTAGCTGGTAGTTTATTTTTGTTCAAATTATTGGGTAACCTTGGTACCTCTCTCCCAAGCAGTTTGCTTAAGTGTGCTAGAAATTCTTGCTACCTTTCAAATAGATTACATAGTTTTTGTTTTAACAATGGGGGAGCAATAGAAGACTAAGGAATAAAAGAAAGCAAAATAAAAATAAAGATAACCTCTTGTGCTTTAAAATCTATAGAATTATTCTCTGAAAGTCATTTGGGAAAAGAAAATATTGTTCTATATCGTAAAATGACTGATCAGTCAATGATTTCATTTTTCCCCCCTAGGTTCCTGCTAGTAATACAAACTCATCTTACAAATTAGGGATCTGGCAACTGATACCTCAAATTTCTGAAACTGTAACCCATTTCCAAATGAAGGCCATTACTAAACCCAAAAGACTGAAATATGAAAGCCAGAGCATCATGATCTTGATTATATGGAAGGTAAAATTTCCTAGACTAAAACTGTAGCAATGGGAGTGTTTTAGGAGGAATAAGATCAACCCCCTAAATTTTAAGCCTTAGATGTGTTAATCAAATTTGTGTCTCAATCTGTTTTCTAACTTACCTTGTCTTCCTTGCACTGTGCTTTCTCATGGACATGGATTTAGACTGATCTGGGGAGGTGCCTTAGATGGGAGAGTCTTTGACAGTTTAGCATTTCTAATTTGTGTTATTGGCTGAACACAGGTAAAATCATGGAAAGTATGCATTCCACAAGCATGTCCTAAATCTAGCATTTCCAAAAGACTGCAAGAAACCTTTGAATTCCACTTACATCCCTTCAAGAAATTGTATGAAATCTTTCAGGAACCTACAGATGTCTACTTCTTCTGATAGAGCAGAAATTTTTCAAAGTTTAAAATACTGTTGGGATTATATTTCAATCTGTTTTTTTCAGATATAAAACAAGGATGGACACTTGAGACAAAGTCAAATACGGAAAAAAAATTTTCATTACAACATAAATTTTTTTTTATTGGACAAATGGCACAATTTCCAGCGACGACTACGCTAGACTGTACAGACACATTAGTTAAACAGAAGGGGAGAAAGAGAAACAGACATGCAGACAGATGATCTGATAAGTCTGCCAACCGCTTACTCACTTCTTTTAATAACACCTAGAAGTAACAATCTGCTGTCTAGCTAACAGTACAAATTTCATTCTATAATTTTCTCTATGGGTGTGTTGTATTATATTAAAATACTTAGATATAAATCTGTGGTCCTAATGATCTGTGTGTGATTTTAAAAAAAAGCATTTTTCTGTGCTGACATGCTCAAGATAGCTCGTAGTATACCATTTACAGAACCAGAGACCACAGAGCTGTATTATTAGAGCGGTAAGAGTAAATTAGCTTTACTGAAAAAGTTTGAGTCCCATTACAGTGGTTCAGCACATTGTTGCCATATACTGGTTTTGATATCAGTATCACAGAATGGTCGAGGTTGGAAGGGACCTCTGGAGGTTGCCAGGTCCGGCCACCCTGCTCAAGCAGGGCCACCTAGATCAGGCCACTCAGAGCAGTGTCCAGATGGCTTTTGAATGAGTCCAAGGAAGGAGACTCCACAGCCTCCTGGGGCAATCTGTGCCAGTGCTCAGCCACCCTGACCAGAGTTACTTTTTTCACAGTGAAAACTGTGAACTTTTTTCATCGATTTCCTGTGTTCAGGTGGAACTTCCTGTGTTTAACTGAGAGTCCATTGCCTGTGGTCCTCTCACTGGGCATCACTGAAGAAAGAGAGCCTGGCTCTATCTCCTTCATACCATGCCTTCAAGCACTGATAAGATTACCCCTGAGTGTTCTTTTCTTTGGGTTAAAGTGTCACAGCTTCCCTTAGCTTTTCTTCATGTCAGGTGCTCCAGTCCCTTCATGATTTTTGCGGCCCTTTGCTCTCCTCTCTCCAGTATATCCATGCTTCTCTTGAGCTGAGGAACTCAGAACTGGACATATGTGTGGCCTCAGCAACACTGAGTAGAGGAGAATATGCACAGACAATGTTATATTAATATTTTTTTGACAAACTGATGGAATCTTACGTGACAATTTCAACAGTGCACTAAGGTTACATAGAATAATGTGCTCAGATTTCCTTGTCAGTTTTTAACATTGCTAAAGAGTGGGAGTTTTATCTCTAGCAAGTATATTGAGACTGTCAAACAACATAGTTCTCAATTTTTGCCCAAATGCTTGAATTTGTACTTGCTATGGTGTAACTATTCATTTTTCCATGACTGTCTTTTGTAGTCAACTATCCAGTTGTCTCACCAGATAAGATCCATGTAACTTTCTGGGGTTAAGAAGAACTGATCTACAGATTCAAAAGAGCTTCTAGAATATGATAAATGGGTTTCTCCACATTTTCCTCTCTTTGTTTTGCAAAATCCTTTAACAGGATCTCAGAGGACTTTGAAATCACAAAGATGTCATGGCATAAATTACATACCCCAGCTTCATTAAAACACCAGCATCATGGGACAGAATACATCCTTGCATATTTTCAAGCACTTGGAATGAAGGTAAAACTTCCATGCGGGTGTCACTATGCATCCATGTGTTCCTGTGCACACACATGTATTCCTGTCACTGTATGTGTCCCTCCAGCAAACCACTTAATGACCACAATACTGCTGTACCATTTCAGTTAAGATAAATGGTGAAAGGTTAAGGTATGGGATTAATATGATGTTCATAAAAACCAGCTCTCAGTTATGAGACAAAAGCTGTTAAATCTCCATTATGCCTCCATGGAGGCAAAGGTTGAGATCTGAGCTTTAATCTATTCAGAACCAAAGTAATCCGCACAAGAAAATTAAACATTAGAAATACTCTTACTGTACGGACATCTTGAAAAAAACCAAACAAAACACCAAAACCCAATCAAACACCAAAACTCTAAAGGATTCAAGCACTAAATGCCCTAAATACATTGCTAAATAAATTTATTTCCAAACAGCTCAAATAACTGTACTACTTATTGAATTCTCTAAAGGAAGTGAAGGAGATATTTCTTCCTCTCCTCTTGATACAATGATTTCTTGCTGGTGATCTCTCACACCAGAATATACATCCACAAGTGTTAATATCATATTTGTTCAAGGTTTCAAGGGTCTCAGGAAGGGTGAGGTAAACAAACTATAGCTGTTTAGAAGCTAGCAATTGTTATTTACTAGATGTCTAAATTTCCTCTGTGGTCAGTAAATAGAGCCACCAACCAGAGCGAGATTAACCTAAAATCGGTGTAGAAGTTCTGTATTTTGCAATAATTTCTAGATGTTCTTATTTTGTGTAGAAGAAGCCTTCATAAACTGCTTAAATTCCTAATTTTTTAGATGGTTGCAAGATTTTAAGATGATAGAAGTTAAGTAATATTAATCTCATTATTACTTTCTGCTTAGACTTATCTTACTTGTAACAAGTATCCTTATGTAGAATGATGGAACTAGAAGAAATCTCAAAAGCTACAGCATCCCTTCTTTTTTTTCAAATCCCTTTTGTTAGCAAGCTCCAAGCACTCAAAGTAATTCAATGTATTTCTTTACTTTAGAATCTGATCAAAAGGCCAAAGTCAGTGGAAGGCATCCTGATAATTCAATGGGCTATAAATCCTATTAATATTTCTTCTATTATCCTCATTGCTTTTTCTCTTATTTGGGATACCAAAGACTGGGAAAAAAAAATGTTATCTAAAACTACTATTTCAGTTCCTCTCCAACAAATAACTTGAAAAATGATAAAATTTATGAGTTGGGTTTCTTTTTCATTCAGATTTTCTTTTTATGATGAATATAATACACCCACATTGACAGTGATAAAATGTAATGGAATACTTTCTCTGCTATGATAAATAGAGACTCAAAAACAACCTTTTAGAACAGAATTTTTTCACTGACACTGTAAAATTCACTTATTTACAGATCAGAGGCATTATAAACTATCCATATATACTTTAAGTGGATAATGGTCTGAATGGTTTGCTGTAGTTAAGATATTGTTATATCAGCTTTAAAATATTTTTCATTTAAAATTCTTTTATGTTATCTACTGTTCTGTTTTCTCGTTTGAACCAAAAGCTTCTTAAAAAAGACAGCATTTTCACTGCCGAAACAGAGTCACAGTTATGGAGGAGAAATATATTTGGACTCCATTATTTCTCCACATAAATTTGGAAGAGAAAATCCGAGGCATTTTGGCTTGATTTGAAACTCGGATGTTCATTTGATAAAACTTTCATAGCACTCCTGCTGAAATCAAGCTGTACTAGTGAGCCTAGTAGATCTGTTCTTATTGTTATATTTCCCAAGCTATTGCTAGTACAGGATTTTTTAATAGATGAAAAGGTGAATTTCTTTGCTTTGTTAAGTTTTTGTTCATAAAAGTCCGTTAAAGTTGAGGAAGGCTTTCATCTTTCTTAGTGAAAGAGAATATGAGTCATGGATCATTAGACTGAAATACAGTAATAAAAAGTTGATAGTAGTTTCTCTAAGCCAAAAGAAAATAAGGCATGAAATAAGATTAAATATTCCAAAATACCTAAATGACTTAGAAACCTAAAATCAGTGTTTAGATCTATGTCATTATCTTGGATTCTATATAGATCTGGAAAACAAGAATTCTCACTTCTTGCTATTGGTCTCTGAATAGTCATTCTGGATTCCCTGAATGGGACTCATCTCATCTTCCTTAAACATCTACATTGAATCTGAATTAATAAACCAGAGCTCTCTTTATAGTTGGTAGAGAATAATAGGCACTCTCAGGGCGCAGTTCTTCTGACCTACTTCAGATGCCTATTTTAGGATAAGAAGAATTGTGACCTAGAAGTGGCTGTTTCTCTTCTTTGACTACTAGGGAGCCTGAAGTGATTAGCTCAGGCGCGGACATTCACAGCCTTAATGTGTACATTTAGCCAAATTAATTCCTCCTTTTCTCTGTGATTTATATCTTTGGGAATTTTGTGTACCAAAGTACTTATCCATACTTATCTGATTTTCCTTCAGGAAAAAAATATCCATCTGTGCAAAAACATTTCTTATGTTACTGCTCATGTTAGTGCTTAAGTTTTTGCCTTATTACCAGAAATAAAATTAATTTGCAAAGGGACAAATTATAGCAATATAATTCCATATTAATTGAAGTGAACAAAACCCCTTAAAATAAAATGTAAGTTATTGGAGCTCAAAGACAACATTACATTATAAGTTACAATTAATACCAATAGACTAAGCACCCAGCTGCAGGTATTCCTGGAAGAGATAATGAAGGATTAGCTCTCTTTCACCTAACTCCCCATTATCTTTCTTAGCTCTGGTTCCCAAAAGTCACATACCACAATCTATATTAAGAGCAAATCCCATTTAAAAATCCCCAAAACAGCAGGGAAGAATGTACCTATCTTGTTGGGAGCTCTACTCGCATATTTTTCCTCATCAATTGATAGAATGGAGTTGTGGTTGCCCCTTGCTCTGAATGACACAGCAGGAAGGGCCACCTGTGAAGCCCTTTCACTTCAGGCTGCAGCTGTTCCTAGGAAGCTCTGGAAGAAAAAGCCGGAGCAGGGACGTGAACATAGTTATATTGAAGTATTAAAAATAACTTAGTACTTTTTCTTGTGTCTTTCCTCATGGACACGCCGTTGTTTATAATCTACTTTTCATTGATCCAGCCGGTGTTTTAAAACTCTTTACATATAACATGAGAGAAGTGAGCCAACAATGAATTTCTGAGGCAGGATGTACTATCTGTGTCAAGCAGCACATTTAATCAATTAATGTGGCAGCTTTTACAATTTGCTAACTATCCTGAGGAAGAAGATCTCTGACAAGACTTTGTGTATGGCGTTTTAAAGTTACCAAACACCACTGCTTAGTCAATACCTAAGTTCAAAGCAAGCTATTAATGAAAAATCTAAGCAGACCTAGAAAACTTGCAAAATTTAGGAAGACTATGTCAAAGACTTCAAAAAATGATAGCCTGCTTTTCTGAGCTTTTGTCTTTCAAATAAATTTTATACTTTAAAAATTTATTAGTTTATTTAAAAGATCACTTCTGTTTAATTTTCATGTTTCTTTCTCCTTCCTTTCATTTCAAGTTTCCTTCCCTGTGCTCAGCTCCACCTGCTTACTGGAAGGACATTTTTATGCTCGTCTGTTTCACTCTCTGGCTTACTGACCCTTGATAGTGTATTGAATGAGATCTGGGCACAGGACAATCTTTTCTACCCTGCTCTTGTTTCTGTGGAAAAGCAAGCATGGTAGAAGCTACTGTGCTCTTCAAAGTGTTCCGTCTACAACTCAGAATTTTCTATTTCAGCAATGTGTGTGAACAGCTAGCAAACAGAACAAGCAGAGAACAATCTGTATATACTTCCAAGAATTTTTTTCCTTTTTGAAATTTCATTTATATTCACTGCTTGCAGCTAATACTCATACCCTTCAGGCCATCTAGCTGTCATACAAGTCAGTAATTATATTATACCAAATCTTATTTGTTTGGGAAAAGTAAACATTGCAGGTTTTTTTGAAGGCAACTACTGAACCGTATTGCTTTCTTATCTGCCCCTGGAATGAAATAGAACAAGTTTATGTCTTTTCCTTTTTTCTAATACAAATATATTAGTTGAAAAATGCTATACTATTTTAATCATGAATAAACTAGAATAATCCAAAACTTATTGATATTCATAATGGAATGTATGCACATGCATTGTTTCTGTAATTTTTTCTGAGGTCTGAGGTTTTATGTATAAAAATAACAAAAGACATGCTCTGTTAAAAATAAATAACCTAAATCTGAGGTTGAAGATTTATTTTTCCATGAAACCACAAATCCTGTATATACAAGAGCCCTATATATACAGGAGTCTACTATAGATAACCTAGCCAGGACAATGGCATCAATGAGCTACTCTTTGAAGAACTAAGAGATGCATCAAAATCAATTGCCCTTGTCCTTACGGGGATCTTCAACTTGCTGGATGTTAACGGGGAACACCACACAGCTGGCACTAACAGGTCCAGAAGATTCCTAAAACACCTGTATGAAAGCTTTGTACAGGGAGCTGACAAGGAAAATTAACCTCCTTGATTTGTTGCTTGTTAACAGAGAGGGTCTCATGAGTGAAGAGGTGATTGCTGGCTGTCTTGAACAGAATGACTGTGAAGCAAATGAGTTTAAAATCTCTGTTGACAGGAGAAAAAGTGCCAGCAAAACTTCAAGCTTGTATATGAAGAGACCAGACTTCGGGCTGCTCAGGAAACTAGTGAGTAAAGTCCTCTGGGAAAATGCTTTTGAAGCTTCTGGGATCCATCAGTGCCAGTCATTTTAAGCACCATCTCCAAAGGACACAGGAAGAGGCAGTTCCAAAATGTCATAAGTCAAGCAGTTGAGGCAGAAGGCTGGCTTGGCCGAGCAGGGGTCTTTTGTAGCTAAGGCAAAAAAAAAAGGTGTATGCCCAGTGGAACTGGTCAGAGCACCAAGCCTGACTGTTCGAGATGCATTTAGACACCTCTCTCAGGAACATGGTGTGATTCTTGGGGCTGTCCCCACGCAGCTGTCCCATGCTGTCCCAACCCAAAAGTTGAGTTTTGACGATCCTTGTGGCTCCCTTCCAATTTAGGATATTCTATGATTCTATATATACTTATAGAATAGTTACCTGCAGGCTTAAAGCAGAGTAATAGCAAGACATATTCTTCTAGAATTTCATCCTTGGGAAACTTGGCTTAGCTCAGCACTGATTCCTATCAATAGTATCCTTAAGGAAATATGTCCATCTTCCACTTGCTTCCTCTTTGAAGCTTTGAGCTGGATTCTGTATGAATGATCCCTTATTTTCCAGAAAAATGCAGCAATCTTCTTTTCTTTCAAGACTGCTAGTCCAATGTTGCTTCCAGTTCCAGTTAAATAGAAAATTACTTATTTGAGAAGTAGAAGGAAGATGTTATCATTTCCTCATAGTAAGTTATACGTATTGCCTTGGGAAATAGCATTTTTGTGAATAAGCAGGAAACAGGGGCTAGTGGTTAAATGTTTTTGATATGAATCTGCCATTTTTTTGGTCCTCCTGTTTAGATGAAGGTGCTGGCAGAAGTTGTAGATTCGATTTTGGACCAATCTAAAAGATGAACCTAAATATCCACAAAAAAAAAAAAAAAAAAGCTAGAGCATTTCTTGGAGATGAGTTGGCAACCAAAATCTTAGTTGAAAAGGCTTATCAAGCCTTGCCATTCAATTACATTAATCCTTCTTAAATTCTTTTAGTAAGGTAATTATTGCTATTATAAACTGGGGAAAAGAAATCTGTGTGCAGAGTTGGAGACAATGTAATCAATAATGAAACCTGCATCCTGCCTCCTTTGTTAATCACTGTTGAAACTCAAGGGAAAGAATAAAGCAGTATCAGTAACCATATATCAAATGCACAGCTAAATACCATTATCCCTGGCCAAACTCATGCTGATGTATTTCTGTCTAGATATTTGCTCTATGACTAATTGGACAGCCAATTTAACATCTTTATGAATGAGATAATTTAGGATGTTTTCTTACTGCTTAGAATCAATAAAAAAGAAAAACACTTTTTTTCTTTTAATTGATTTAATTAAATGCCTCACCATTTTACCTCAAAAACTAAATAAACAAAATACTTCAGGGACTTACTTCCTATATTTTTCCTCTATGAGTAATGACTTAGTATTTCTCAGATTTTTCCATTGTATTTGCATTTTTTATTTTTAATGGCTTCTTTGAATTTCATCAGCCTGTAAAAAATTGCATTTTTCAAAGATATTATATTTGTCCTCACCGGAAACTTGACATCCACTTGCTGTACCGTTGCATACAGTTAGTACATCCCAAATGCATGACTTAATGTCTATCTTTATTAAATTTCACAAGGTTTCCGTCAGTCCATTTTCTAGCCTGTTCAGGTCCCTCTGGGCAACATTCATGCCCTCCCATATTGACTACTCTGGAAAATTTGGTGTTTCCTCTCTGGAATACACTCATCTCATCCCACACAGCATTAATAAAAAGTTTGGCCCCATTATCAATACTCGAGGGAAGCCACTGTTAGCTGACCTCCATCTGGAATTTGTACCTGCTGGTTACTGCTTCTGAATTCTGATTGTCAGCCCACACTTATCCATGTCACCAGAAGTCTCATAATAAAATACTATGTTGTTCCCGAAGCACAATTTTTGCTCAGTAAATCTATGCTGACTGTTTGCAATCACCTTACTCTTTTTCAAGTGCCAGAAAATAGCTTTTAGAAGATTTGCTCCATCACCTTCCCAGGGGCAGAGGTGAGGTTTATTGACCCATATGTAGGTGGATATGATGTTTACACGTCAAAGTTTTAGTAGTGGGGGTCCTTCAGGAATGGCACCTGTGAGAAGAGAGCAGATGCTGCCCCTATCTTGGAGAAAGCCAGTTCCAGCTAGCTCTAAGATCAACCTGCCACTGGCCAAAGCTGAGTCAGTCAGTGGTGCCTCTGTAACAAAATATTTAAGAAAGGGTAAAAAACTGTCTTTCAACAGCTCACAGAGAGAGGAGTGAGAATATTTGAGAGACACAGCTCTGCAGACACCAAAGTCAGTGAAGAACTAAAACAAAAAGTGAATTAGGGCTAAAATCTTTCCTCATCAAGCTCCGTCCTTATGGAGAAATTGTCCTGTGGTTGTCTAGACACGAAGAACTTTCTATCTGAAAATGGAAATATCCATGTCTCTCCATCTCTGTGTGAAACCTGTGAGTTCTAGCCACTGCTGGTATGGTATCTTCAGGTGATTCAGACAGGAAGTATGGTATCTGTAAAGTGTCAGTAGCCACATTGTGAAATCAGGCAAGAAAAAGACCAAACCAAAAATAGCCACCTGCTCTCCACCCAATTTATTTTTGTAATGTACACGTGAGTAATAATAATAATAATAAATGTTGCATCAAGAATAAAAGAGATAATGCATGTGATGAATACACCTAAATTTGAGGTTCTGCAGAAGCAGCCTAAGGCCTTATACATCCAAGGTAAATCTTCCTAGAGGAATACTGTGACACCATCTACGATAGTAGTGAATTGCTAGAGAGGTGATGTTGCCTAAAAGTTGCTGATCTAAATGAGTTATGCAGTAGCAAATCTGGTGAGTGACCTAGAGCAAAATCATGGTGGTGAAACTGAGATACCCACTTTCTTGCTTAACTGATTATATGACACAGAAATTTATATGTATGAAGACAAGTATAGGTACAAACTGAAGATTCGAGTTTATGACATAAGGTTTTGTAGTCACATGAAAACCAGATGGCAGAATACCTTTCTTTCAGTGCTTTTAATATGGAACTGGGTAGATTTAGATTGGACGTAGGGAAGACATCTTTATGATGAGGGTTGTGAGATGCAGGACCAGGTTGCCCAGAGAAGCTGTGGATGCCCCACCTCTGGAGGTGTTCAAGGCCATGTTGAACGGGGCTTTGAGAAACCTGATCTTTTGAAAGATGTCTCTACCCCGGCAGGTGGGTTTGAACTTTAACTTTAACCTTCTGACCCAAACCATTCTGTGATTCATGCTGTGATTCTACAAAACTTCGGGCAATCTGTGATTTGTTTGGTTGGTGGGTTTGGTTGGTTTGTGTGTTTGTGGGGATGGCTTGTTTGTTATCAAGCCTCTAAAATGTTCCTTTGCTTCGAAAATATTTGAAAATATTTGAAAAATTATAACAAAACTGAGGCCTTGTTTCCATTAAATCTGACCAGCTACAAGTACACAACTCTGACACAGAGAAAATAGCTATGTGTTTTTATATATACCTACCAGCTGTAGTGTGCTCACATGGGAAAAATGACAAATAACAGAATAAATGATAAAATTATCTGCAAAAATCAGCTAGCAAAACAAAAATGCAGCTCTAACTGGTGGATCAAAGGCCTCTTTTGTGACAGATAACATTCTGAAAAGAAATGTATAGAGACTAGAAGAATGAGATTTTCTTCAGCTGGAAGCATTCCAAACTGATATATTAGGTCATTTTCAATACCCAAATTGGATTAGTGTTTGCCATAATCCTCAGAAGAAAGAGATACTTCAGAGATATATTAAAAGAAAAAATACAATGTAACTTTGAGAAACAAAAGAACAAAGAAAATCAAAATTACTAATATGAAGCAGATATTTAACAGCCCTTTTGTCTGAATACTGAAGTTTATCAAAACATGAGTTTAAGAAGAGGAAGAAAGAATTACAGATGAGGGGAATCAAACTCTTCCTATGCCTGCTTTCTCTGCTGGATATGGCACTAGCTACACATTTAACCTATAAAGTGTGAGACTGCATATGAACAAAGAAAATAAATTTGGGACAGCTTATAGATGCAGATAGAAAGCTTTTCTGGCATCTGAAATTTTAGTGAAAAAAGAACTTAAATCATTGAATGATTTTAAATTAATTGTAAAAACAATTGGAAAAACATTTGGAGACAAGGGCAGCAGGAAGGATAATGTTGGAAGTCTGATTCTAAAATCTGCCAATGTTTTTATGATAAGTGATTTTTCATAAAAATATATTTTGACATGTCATCCAGATGATCAGTCTGAATAACTGACATTCTGCTTTTGAACATGGGAAATGCCAGTATAGTTAAAAAAGCACCAAAATAATAACTTTTAATTTAAAATACAATTATGATTAACAGGAAAAAACCAACAAACAAACAAACAAAAACTATTCTTCTCTGTATTCTTTTGAATTCTAGAGTTACTCTGAAATTTTGCTTTGCTAAGATGAGGTTCAAATTCAGAGCTAAATCTAATGAAAATAAAAAGTGGAAAAGTATCTTAAAAGTAAAACACGTTAACAAGGATCATTGGAGAGTTTCAAGAATAATGTTAGATACTGTAAAGAAAGCCCTTAAACTATTTTGCTTCTGTGATTGGCAACTTGATTTTATCTGGCTGAGAACTACCATTAAGTTAAAAAATTTACTAGCTTTACAAGGAGGAAGAAGAAGAATGACAAGCATCTTTATTTTCCTCAGGCATTTCATTTTTTATTTTTTATTTCTTGTGTGGTTTAGAATTCACATATTTAAGCCTTCAAATTTTATTCTGGGCTTAAGGTGTAATTTAGCTAAACCAAGTGTGCAGAGATGTATCTATTAAATTAAATTGTCTAAGAATATAACAAGAAATGGAATTTTCTGAAACGTAATCTGAAATCATCTGAGATTGAAGAAAAATACTGGGATAAAATAGTTGATTTTTAAAAATGTAGCTATAATTTTTTTCTTATTTCAAGTTTCAGAATTAGTGCTTTATAAATATCTGCCAGTATGATCAATAGCATGGTTGAATTCAAATAAAGCATTAAAACCCTTCAGCATAATGAGCTTTTAAAAATATAGAAATTCATGGATGCAACTCATGTGTTCAATGGCAATAGAAAGAACTAGAGAAAGTGTCACTCTCTTCAGATCAAAAGGAGGAAGAAATGTTATTGAAAAACCCATGGATAAACCCATTGCAATAAGTAAGAATTTAGGCTGGAAAACGGTGAAAAGAACAAGTAATTTAATACAGACAGGATAAGACATGGATGCAGTAGAAAATGTAGAAATTGAGGAGAAATCCTAAGTGTCATAAGTGTCCATAAATAGAAACAAAAAAGTAAGCAACTTATTAAAAAAAGAAATCTGCATTTTTATATCACTGTTCTAGAAGTAGACTTAATAGATATTCCTACTTCAGAAGCATATAAGGAAAATACCCTTCAAAACTTCTGCTTTTTTCTCTCTTTCAACCCTAAATGCTGATATGGATACAAGGAACTGACTTGTCATATCAAATATCTAGTGACAATGCCATCCAATGTGGAGTACAAAGTCAGGTATCTTGAGCTATTTCCCATTTACAATTCTTCTCCTTGACCCCAGCATGGATGTGCGAGCAATGGGAGCAAATCAGCACTTGGTGTATTTGTAAATTCCCCAAGGAGCTTACACAAGGGAGCCATGATCTGTCTTGGTTTGAAATACATATCCTCATAATTTGAAATTTTTAAAAGGTTTATGATGAAGAAGCAGAGACAAGAAGCACAAAGGGACTGCAGTTGAATAGGACTTGTACTATCTCAACCTCATTTGCAAGAAGAATGCTTATCTTTTTCAGTGTCCTGTGCAGGAATAATGTTTGGCTTTGCAGTTTGTTTCATTTTCACCACAGTGGTAGTGCTGTCAGAGTATTGTAACTTTATCCCCAAGATTCTTGAAGATTCTGGGGACTTTGTTGTTGTTGTTTTGTTTGGGTTTTGGGGGGATTTTGTTTGTTTGTTTGTTTTGTTGATGCTATTTTTGTTGGGGTTTTTTCGTTTGTTTCTTCTATTTTAAAATTATTCCATGATTGTAGTGCAGCAACAAGGAAAGGCAAAAATTTGCATCCCTGCAATATAAGACTAAAAAATAGATGTGGGAGGTTACTTAGCACTGACAAATGTTGACTAAACCTCCGCTATACAAAAACCTTGAAAAAACATCATAAAAGTATATTCATTGATTCTCCACTCCTATAAAGAAAGCAGAGAACTGAAAAATGGAAATCCTCTTTGTTTCTCATGCCTGGTTTGTGCAGAAAAAGAAGAAATTTGCACTATGTGGAAGGATACCATGTGTCTTCCTTCTATTGAAATCCATATTTTGAGGATTTTTTTTCCTTGTAAAAACATTGTGACTGCAATACTGGCAAGGTCAATGTCAGGTTGCATTTTCTGCTGTACAAGTATCACTCAGGAAAATTAGTTTTGCCGTAGGGGCTAGCCTAAGCTGCCCACCTAGTTTGCTGAAATCTTTTCCTTCCTGAATCAGCATTTCTTTTGTTCACATGGCACAACCCATCTGTTTCTGTCCTTTCCTTACCATTCCCATTTGTAAACCCCATATCTGTATCTGATTCACCTGGAGAAAGAAATCTACTTTTTCTTTTTTTTTTTCTTTTTTTTAAATTTTTTTTTAAATTTAAGATACTTACTTGACTCCCCTTGTCCCCCTTTAAGTTTTCCTTTTACTTCAGTTACCATAACAACATATCTGTGAAGTATGGGGCATTGCAATCACAACCTTACAAATGAGAAATTTATGCACAATGATTACACGCATAGATCCTTGGGAACACAGCAGAGACAAAGTACTTCATGATTATCTTTCGGATCAAAATAATTTAACGGTCAACTATATGAAGCATACCCTCAGTCGTTTTGCAGAATACACCAAGCTGGGTGACAGTGTTGATCTGCTGGAGAGTAGGAAGGCTCTGCAGAGGGATCTGGACACTCTGGATTGATGGGCTAAGGCCAGCAAGTATCAAGTTCAATAAGGTGAACAGCTGGGTCCTAAACTTGAGCCACAAAAACCATGCAGGGCTACAGACTTGGGGAAGAGCAGCTAGAATGCTGTCTGGCAGAATAGGACCTGGTGGTGCTGGTTAACCATGGCTGAACATGAGCCAGGTGGGATAGAAGGAGAATGACACTCTGGTCTGTATCAGCAATAGTGTGTCCAGCAGGACTAGGAAAGTGATTATCCTGCTGTACGTGGCACTGGTGAAGCCACACTATGAGTCCTGTGTTAAAATCTGGGCCTCTCACTGCAGGCAAAATATAGAGATGCTGGAGCAGGTCCAGCGAAGGGCAACAAAACTGGGGAAGGGTCTGCAGCACAAGCCTTACAAGGAGTGCCTGAGGGAACTGGGGGTGTTTAGCCTGGAGAAGAGGAGGCTCAGAGGCGACCTTATTGCTCTCTACAACTGCCTGAAAGGAGTCTGTAGCAAGGCTAGCCTCTTCTCTAAGATAAGGAGTGACAAGAGGAAATGGCATCAAGTTACATCAGGGAAAGTACGGGTCAGATACTAGGACAAAAATAAAAAAAAAATCACTGAAAGAGTGATTAAGCATTGGAATAAGTTGCCCAGGGAGATGATTGAGTCATCTGGAAGTGTTCAAGAAATGATTGGAAGTGCCATGCTGGATGCTTAGTCTTGTCTTTGTGCTATGGTCTAGATGACAAGGTGATATTCAGCCAAAGGTCTGACTTGATGATCTTGGAGGTATTTTCCAATCTTAATGATTCTATGTTTCTAATCTAACTATTAATGATTTGGTTAAACCTCCAAAATTGGTACATGTGAAAGTAACGGTTTTTTGTTTAATTCACAGACACAAAGTTGGAGCACGTTCTCACAGAGAGCAATAACTGAGTCACTGCCAGAATACTATTGACTACTACTATGTCATGTTTTCTCTCAGAAGATGAAAGAAAAAACCATGGAGTGTAAGGCTGAAGCAGTTAGTTAGGATGCCTGTTTGAGAAAGGCAACTGGTTTGAGAAGAGTCTGAAGTTAATGGTCTGAGGACAGAATAAGGAAGGTAGAACCTGGAGGAGCTATCCGAAAAAACAAAAGTCATTTGGCAAGGCAGTAGACAATAAAGGGAGTGGGAGAAAAATCAAGTTTTATGCATTTTGAGAGAAAAAATGCAAAGTTAAAAACAATGTATTTTGGAATTTTTTAAACTTTGATGAAATATGATATTAAATTTCATTAAAGAATGTCTTTTTCTAGCAGAAGACAAGCCTTGAATAACTATTTGCTGATCACCAGAGGGAATGTTGTGGCTTTTGTTGATTTTTTCAAACTAGATCTACTTGACTAGCCACATATGTGCAGTTGTTTTATACAAATTCAGCTGAAAACATTTTTAGGCCACAAAATGTAATGCTTAATGAGGAGAATTTAAGTATGAGAGCCCTTGGTTATGAGCTTGTGGATTTTATTGAATAAATAATTTCAGCAGAGAAACCATGCAAATGTACCCAGCTTTGATCATTCCAGATAAGGGTAATTTGCTATATTTACAAGAAAGATTTATTTTTTCAATATTTGATGGCAGGTTTCACTTTGGAATCTATGGAAACAGAAAAATGCTGATACAGAGATGAGTTTAATGTTTCTGCCTCATGAAATACATTAAACACAGCCATAAATGTCACCATTTACGTGGCCCAAGTTTTACAATCTATCTGATATTCGTGCGGTGTCTGGGTCACATCTAGCCTCTCTAAAGCAAAAGAATGCTTGATAATATACAAATTAACCCAGTTGCACTTTCTGCAGTGTTCCCCTGTGGAATTAGGGAAGATAGAGAGCCCAGAGATTAGGGGAAATATTGTGATCCAAAAAGCAGAGTGTTTCTATGGGAAAGAATTACAGAACCATCACAGAATGATTAGGGACAGAAGGGACCTCTAAGGGTCATAAAATTCAATGTTCTCCCAGCCTTGTAGAATTAAGAATTGCTTACATGCAGAAATGAAAAACTACTACCATCTCTTTTAATCACTGGACAATCGTGGGAAAAACACATTTTTATTTGTAATGACTCCAAAGTATTTGTATTCACAATATAACAAGATAAAATGAGTTAAAATAAGTGGATCAAAATTTAAATGTGACGATAAGCCGTAACTTTCAGATCACACTGCGCATGATACATACAAAAGATGACAGTGAAGGGTAAGTAAAACAAATAAGGAAGTCTGAATGTAAGAAACAATGCATGACTATTAGCACTCCTAGGAGTTTCTGCTTTTGACTGGTGTTGTACCCATGGGCTATGCTCAGTCCTCGGTGATGAATTTTGCTGACACAATCCATAACTTCAGATGCTGATGTACGCCACAAATGTTAGAATAAAACAGAGAAACTAAATTCACTTCTACTATCCTTTCTCTGCCTCATCATTTTCGAAGCTCAAAGTAACAGCCGTACGTAAGTGCCTATTCAGAGGCCACCTAACAGGGCATGAACTAAAGGAGACATAGCAGTCTGGTTTCCACCCTAGACACTGACTGAATTCCCAAATGGTGTTTATGGCAACGGCGACAAATTAGAACTCGACAGCATAGGAGCGGGGAGGAGTAGAAAGAAAGCTTCGACTTAGTGAGTCAAGTTGTTTTTCTTAAAAAATGACCGTACAATTTTTATGGTATGCTGTTAAACATATGTGTCTGTCTTAATGCCTGTTCTGAAGGCAGCAAAATATTTCTTTCCACAGAAAATTAATCAAATCAAGCATGATTAGAATAAAGCAATAGTAACAACAAAAGAATATTGGCTTTGGGAAAAGGGAGATTACCAATTACTTGACAAACCACCTTAATGAAATATTTTGAAAATAAGAAAAAAAATCCAGAAAATGAAGAATTCGAGTCAGTCATGTAAGTAGCAAGTATAGTTACAAATGCTAACAGGAGCAAAAGTTGTTCATTAGAATGTAAAAAATATACTTTCCATCTACACTACACTTAAAATACCTAATGGTATAGTTTCCAAAAAAAAAAAAATGTCTTTAAAATAAACTACATATCTTAAATGCTAAAAAAGTATTGTTTCCAGGACTTTAACAATAATATTTTCTTATATTGTTTTATTTGAATTTTTAAATTTTCTTCATCTAACTTTCCTTTCTTTTTTTTTTTTTTTTTTCAGGTAGAAAAGCTCCAAAGTATATTTTAGAAGCAGATAGTTTTGTTCATTAATTAAATGTTCTACAATAGAATTAATGAATATTGTGACTATTTTATATAAGCCATGGACAGATAATTCTTGACATGAAATAAATAAAGCAAAGTAAAAGTCAGAAAGTTTTCTGGAATTCATGTTTTAAAATTTATATTCCTTTGAAAATAAATTTCTGTGGATGTGAGCAAGTAATTCTTTGCTTCCCTGTATTGTTTTCTTGCTTTGTTTTGCTTGCTTGCTTTCTTACTGATTTGCTTTCTTGCTTTTTGCTTTCCCCTATACATAGCTTTATTAGGAAATAAGGGGTATTTTAGGAAAACAAATTCAGAAAAAATATGGTTCTGCATTCTCTTTTAATAAAGATTAATCTAAAAAGGTGTATTTTATGTCATATTTCTTTGCAAAATATAAGACCTGGGTTTCAATGACATATTTCAAATATCTCGTTTACTTAATAAGAAAACTGCAGTAGTGACACTAAGCTAGCTTCTTAAACCTTGTCGTAGTAAGGATAGCAATTTTCAAATCTTGGTGCAAAAATCTGCTCTTTTTTTTGTCCTTTTGTTAGATGCCTACTTTTAGTTTTGTATTTAATTGATAGCTACTCTTGGTTTTGTAGCTCAATATCCTATCTGGAAACAGCAGCAGAGTGTTCAAAATAAAATCACCTATGCTGTGATGGGACAAGACCTGGTCAATACTACTCCTATCTACAGTCAGTTAAATGCAGGATGGTTTAGAATTGACAATATTTAGCATAATATATGTAGAATGCATTTTTTATTTTCAAATCACCTCCTTGATGTTTTATATGTCTAATTATATATTTAACTTGTATTTCTATGCCATATGTATATATTTTTTATCCATACAGGAATGTAAACATAAAACTGATCATTTGAGAACCTTGAATTCTAAGGGAGGTGGAATAGTATTGATCTATATATCCATCTAAATTGCACAATGATATTGATTGTGCATATAATTACAGTACTTCGAAAGATTTTACAGGACCTCTATATTTTTTCAAAATTCTAAAGAAACACAAGTATTGGGATGTTTAAAAATATTCTTCCAAATAGTTCTCAATAGGAGAGCTAAGGACACAAAGGACAAATTTGCAGAGACTATTTCATTTTAAAGATAAAAGTGATACTTTAATAAATAATGTATTACAATAATGAGCCACTGCATTGAATAGTTCCACCATAGTAATATTCAAGGAAATACACCTTTTCATTAATTGTTGAATGAACTGCAGTCCAAGTACATTCACTATTTTTATGTGGGTACTTACAGAACCTTCATCGCCACAGTAGCTTGACGTTAATATCTTTACCCTTACAATACCTCTGCGAGGTACACCTGTTTCAAAGAGAAGAGCTGACTGAAATAGAGAGTAACTAAATTACCAAATATCGCAGTGGAAGCTTGTAGCTAAACTCTCATGTTTACTAGTCTTCTGAGTCACAGACGCATGCCTTAATCAGAATGTCAATTTTCACCTGCATCTGAAAATGCCTCTTCGCACACTGCAGAGATACAGACTAGCTGTGCTTTTAGAAACCAGATAGCAAAATTTATGATGTTTTTGAAAAAAGTTTCCCATCTTCCCTCTTCCTATATATATTTACTTATTGAAGCTGTAACAATTTATGAAGAAAAGACTATTTAAATGAATTTTCCATTTCAAAAGTTTTTCAAAGAACATTTTAAAATTATTGAAGCAGCACATTTTAACATCTTGCTAAGGGGGAAAGAAGACTGTTTATCTTAAGAAAGCCATCTTTTAACATGTTGATTATAATTAACAAGATAAAAAAATAGGAAAAAAGAAAATATTTTCAAAACATTAGCTTGACTAATTCTGTAATTTCTAAAGAGAGAAGCACCATTTATGATTTTCAAGGTTCTTATAATTTTAATGGGAATCCTAAATGTTCACATCTCCTTAATACTTTGGAACAGGAAAGCTATTTTCTATTAAGCTCTAACTAAAAATTCAATTCCCCGTCCCTCTTATTCCCATCCCTATTTCCCACTCTGTCCATTCCTCCACCAAGAAAATCACACATTTGAGCAAGGTAGTCTATGATGTCTACCCTTCCTTCACCCCAGGGTTTTGGAATCTTTTGAGTGGTTGTTGACTACAAATAAACCCAGAAAAAGATGTGCTTAGGAATACAGGATATGCTGCAAACAAATAAGTTACTGCTTGATATATCTCTCTGTACTGAAGTATATTTGATTTATATATGCTTTTATAACTGGCTCGCTTTCATTTTCTATAAGTGGCTTCTTTCCTTTGCCCTAGACTGCCACACATTGTCTTCTGATGTAAGATAGGCACTGACCTATGTAATTGCTGCTACATCACTGATTAGTTGGAGACAGTAAGATTAGGATCTAAGGTGCTTCTCTAGAAATGTCAACATGTTCTACAGATCTACTTGTTGTGATGGGGCTACTCACATACAGTTTGAAAATGTTAAAGTTCCACTTGCTTGAAGAAATTAAAGAGAAAAGACAGTAATTGCAGAGTTATCAGCATGGGTTTCTACAAAGCTCCAAGATCAATATTGATTTAAAGCTGCAGGGAAACAAACTGAAATAGAACAGACACTTGGAAATGAAGGGTCACTGTATAAAAAAAAAGTTTTCCAAACTTATTTTCTGGCTCCATAGTCTATATATTCCTTATACTACTAGACATGGAATAAAACACTTTTTCTTGAATTAGCTACATTTAATAAGGTACCAGCTCTTTTATTTATATTCCTCACCTTAGAGAAATCATAGAAGTGAAGTAAAAGTCTGACAAGAGGAAATATTTCAAGAAAAGACTAAAGTGTAGTGAAATCTACCTTTCTTGTTACTTTTCTGAGAGGAGACAAGAAGCGATAGAGAACAAGCAAATTAAAAATTTACAATAAATGTTCTACCAAGATTTTTTAATCTAAACATTGTCTTCAATTAGAATTTAGTCACTTTCCAAGGTGACTCAATCAGGTATCAATCTTTGTAATGTACCTAAATTAAAAGACCACTACTCTTATTACTGTAAAAAGAGATCACATGTTTCATACTGTGAGTAGGCAAAGTTGCTTAACAAGATACTCAGGCACAAGGTCATAAAACTTGGTGCATACATAAAGGAGCGTTCTATCCTATTGCAATTTGAGCAAGTAATGGTATTTAGTCAGTCTATAGAATTGGGCAAAATTTGCTTTTTGAACTTCTAAATATTGCAGACCATAATGAAACAGCTGGAAAAATATTAAACAAAGGTGTAGATGTCTCCACTATGCAACTGATCTAGATATTTTTTGACACTCGGATAGCACATACCTTGTCAATGCCTTAGTTTTCTTTAACTGATGTCACACCTCTACAGTTACTATTGCAGTGGTACAGGTATGGAACTATATTCCTCCTAGGGTGCGGATGAAGTCCAAAGAAAAACCTTACTATATCTTATTTCCTTCCATTAAACACGGAAGTTTCTGGTGTATTTTCAATATTAGCAAGCAATAGGCCAAATTCAAACCTAAGGTATGCATACTCTACATTGTATTTGACGAAATTTTAGCTTAAAGGTACTTGCTTTCCTGTCTAACCTGACCTTCTTAAAGTGTACATGTAGCATATATTCTAATATATATATATAAAGAGAAAAGTAGTATGGAGTTTAACAGCTTGAAGGATCAACAACACACAAAATCAACATCCTATGGAAAAGACAACATTCAAAGTAGAAGATGTATTCAGAGCAGGCAAGATCTCCATTTAGTGATTTTTTTTTGTTGTTCGCTCATGTAGAGAAAAAAAGTTTCCTTATTAAGAAGGACAGGGGTAATTTTATAATTAAGGCATGCACATAATTCACAACTCTGTACAAACACATTGGTGTTTAAATGTGCAACTACGGCTTGTGTAGGCAAATATGAGGTCTCTTGAAAGCAGTCAGCTTAGAAACTAATAGCTGTATACAAGAATAGCTGCCTTACCTTCTTAATTTCCTTGAACAAATGTAACGTCTGCACCTTGAGACTATAATGCATCAGACATTATCCTCTGAATACTTATCCAGTATTTCATAGCACACTTATTCTGGCATCTATGTTGTCATGGATAGACTTCCAGAAGTTCCAAGGTTAGCTGGTTTGGCTTTTTCCTCATATGTTTGCACGAACCTCTGTTGCACTTTTGAAGTGCAAAAAACAACCCTCTAGCCTGGAACAGTGCCAGCCTTTCTTTGAAGTAGAGTTGGAACAATCTTAATCTCAGACACTGTGAAATCCTGCTGCCATATAATGAGTTTTTCAAAATGTAAGTAGTTTTCATAACAGTAGGGGACTAAACACTAAATGCTGCATATCAAGGTCCATTGTGTTTTGCATAATAAATAAGGATATCTGTGTATTCCTGCACCATGCAATGCCGTTCCATGTAATGAATGTCCAAACAACCTGGTATGTATATAACAAACTGTGCAGTATCAGATAGAGATATGCACTTGGGTCTTGGCATCAGCACAGCCTCCTAACAGGATTATTTGGCTCTGGCACAGCATGAGGTTGGCACAACAGTGCTGCTTCTAGTTCCAGATCTGTCTTGTGCTGGGCTAGCTTGAATAGCTCTGTATGGGACTGAGTGATGCAGTGTAGATCTGTATACATCATGAACACACTCTCGATTTCTTGTATATCTAAGTGCAGCTTTTTAAGTGATGTAACAGTTTTGCTATTATACTGCACTTGATTAAAACATATTTATTTATACATACTGAAATTATTTATTATGTGGTGGCTGATAATGGAGTTCCAGCAGAAACCTCTGAGAAAGAAGCTTTCACCCAAACACCAACTTCATTAGATAGATTCATCAGAATGAATCAACACTCACCCTAAATGAAGGTGAGTTGATTTCTCATTTACTTAAAAATTTAAATAAAATAAGGAAGGCATTTTTTTAGTATATGGCTGTATCTGTTAACTATGACATGCTTTTTTGTTTATTATTTGGGGTGGAAGGTAATTAAAAGTTCTCACTTCTTTTTCTTCCCCTGGAACAGCTGGAATAATAACATTCCTTAGAGGGAAAAAAAATTCTAAATAAAACCACATGCAGACCATTTTACTGCAGTTATAAAGGAAACACCAGCCAAGGCTACATATTGTGAATAAAAGTATGGGCATATAAAGAAGATATCTTGAAGCTGTCTGTGTAGTTAATAGTAAAAGATAAGATAACATGTCAGATAACTAACTACCCTTTAACAGCATCCAGATGCACGTTTTTACCTTCTTTAAGGTGGCTGATATGTGAGCATAGATTAATAAAATCTATCACATTTACAATATAGTTGGATTTGCGTATAGCTTCCTTTATTTGTAATTAGATATAGCACATAGTTAATATGCTATTGATTCAGACTTTTGCTTACCTCATGTTATTATAGTAGCTGCATGCTAAAAGTGAGACCTTGACTAGACCTTCATATACAACTTGCAATCTATTCCTGGTTATCTTATTGACTGGCCATTATGTTTGGATCAATCATCATAAACCTGACTAAATGGCATCATACCCAATTTACCAAGATGAATGTAAAGTACTCTAAGATTTCCCTAGTTTGCAGTGTTGGACAGAAGGACAAAACTGAGGTATACAGTTTTGTTCTTGGTTACTGAGTTCCATTAAGGTCTGGTAGTTATGCCACTTCTCAGTGGATTTTCAGCTGATGAAATTTAGTGTTCTAATACTCTTAAGATTTCTAGCAATTCTTGACAAAAAACGAGACACTAGTCTTGTTGAAACCAATAGCCTCTAAAGCAACATCTTTGTAGTTGCAAACATCCATCAGCAAATAAATCCCAATGTGACTGAGTGACTAAGTCCTTATATATGGGCAGTTGAATTTGGAAGTGTGTCTTTTACATATGCAGCTGAACCTATCTGAACCAAGAGTTCTCTTTTTCTTTTGCAAGTTTTGGAGGAAGCAGACTGAACTTAGAAATGCAATGTGCACTTAGTGCCGTTAACAACTAGGATTTGCATGACCATTGTTAATAAGTTGTTAAATTCTTATCTCAAAGGGAGGCAGATCAAGCAATGTTTTATAAATAAAGATATGGCAGTGACTGAGGTATTAATTTTATTTTGTTTTAAATATGAAGAGAAATTATGTCTTTATTATTATATCTTCAACTCTTCACTCTCAATAAGGTCATCTCCTCCCCTGGTGACAATTTCACAATTTTCAGTACCAATTTTATCAACAGGGAACTTCAAAAATGTCGTGCAGGTGAGATTTATGATTGTGCAAACAAATTTGTGAAATACAGGTCTTAATACATTTAAATATAATGCATGTTTTTAAACAACATTTAAGTCCACAGAAAGAGGCCTATTTCTTTCCAATGTTTGTTTCTTTATTTGTTTGGCTAATTTCTGCCTCTTTAAATTTTGAGATTTGTAGCAGACAGTAAAGATTGTGGAAAAAAAACAAACCAACAAAACCCAGCCCAAACGCCATGTGATGGAACTATCCAAGGAAGGAATAGCAAATCAAATCAATAATAATGGACTAGTATGAAAGCCCTACAATTACCAGACATCTACCCTTTTTCCTATCCTTCATTCTTTTTATTATTCTTTTTATTATTACTGAGACTCTAAAATGCTCAAGGTGTAGGAAGTCTAATAAGCTTGTAAAAGTGTTTTTTTTTTCTTTACCTTGCTGAGATTTTTACTGGTATTTAGCATCCTGTATATATGTATTTTTAAATGTTTGTCACATCAAAACAATTGAATTCACTTGTGTTCATCAAAAAATATGGGTTTTTTTCCTGTTGATTGTGCTGCCTGTGTTATGAATTTATTTGTAATAGGACTATGACATGAAGAAGCCCCGTTCTACTGTGGAATGATACAGTGATAATTTAATATAAATAATCCTCCCAGTGTTAAAAAATCAAACAAATCAAAATAGCGTTGCTATTTTGAAGGCCTATCAACAAGCACTCTTTAACCTTTGTTAAACGCCTCATGTTTACTATGCATCAGCTTTAAAGATCGAGATAAATGAATTAATTCACCTTTATCCCCTTGAGAAACACTATTGATTTTTATGAAAATGAATTAAACATTCACTATCAATTAAGTTCTGTGTTTGCTTTTTTAGAAGAGCTATCTTCTCACTAAATGAGAAATTTACCTGCCAGCAAACACAATAGACTGTTGTGCTGTCCACATATTGGCATACATATTGGATAAACAAAACCCAATTACACTCCTGCTTATACTGCATCAAGATTACACATTATGTGCAGAACTCTATTTTTCAGGAAGCAAATGCCCAGCTAAATTGCATCATTTATCCTAGGTTTCTTTATTGCTTAAATAGGTAGAAAATTAAGTTATTGAGAGGCTTAGTCTTGTGAAAAAATAATAAAACATGAAAATAAGAAACTCTTTTTGGCTAGATGTAGTTTATATTTTAATTTTGCCCACCAACTACATCAGTTACTCTTTTTTTTTTTTTTTTCAATTTTTATTTTCTGTGATTATAAGAAAATTATTTGGAGTTTGTATTATGAAAATTACTTTTTCCTAGAGCTGACTTGGCAGTAGTTCTGAAGAACTCTTTGGGACAATCTTGAGCCCTTCTTCCTATCTTTTCTCTCCTTTGATTTGCACTATTAAATTTGATCCTAGATGTCTCTTTTGCTTCTTATTCCTTTTGAAGTAGTAGTTTGTAGAAGTCTCGATGGAAACCAAAAAAAACAGTATTCCTTTTGAAAGCAGCTGATTAATACAAAAACATAGCCTGGAAAGAGACAACATCTTTCCAGAGCAGTAAATATATCACATAAATGACACAGCTCTTATAACAAACAAGGCGGTAGTATAACCCCTGAGAGTGACATATGCAAAGAATAGCCAAAGTAAAATCTTTTGGGATGAGTCTGCACTGAAAATGGACACTTACCTAGACCGTTTTCAGAACTACTAAGCTTTAAGTCAGTAACTTACATAATTTACTTTATAATTTTGGCTTATCTTGAGCAACCATATTCTTCTATCTATTGTCAGCACTTTCTTTTTGTATGTTACTTTATCTATAGTTTGTGTACTACATTTGCCATTCCTTTAAACATCTCCATTAATGCATAAAGCAATAGAATTAGTAGGTTTCACATCTTATTTACTCGCTTTTCAGAGGCATATTTGAGAGAGACATATTACTTGTGTTCTTGGGGTTTTATTTTCACTCATTTAAGTGACCGATGTTTGTCAAAGCAAAAGCGAGGAGACACTATGCAATAACAACAAGTAGAGGTTAATAACAGACATTATTTCTCTTCCTGCTTGATTTCCAATTACTGAGAAAAAAAAAAAAAATTCTCCCTCAGTCTTCTCCTTATTTGTGTACAAGTCCAATGTCACACAGAGGTTCAATCATTGACTTCAAGCTTAAAGATTTTTGTTGTCTTTCAGGGAACTTCTGTAATACCTGAAATAACACTATACGCTTTTACAACAGTATCGAGGATCTTCAGCAAATTTAAGAAGATAAGCTGATGAATTTTTGGATTCTGAAAGATATCTGCACGAATTATGAGATTCAGTTAGTCTCCTAAATTATTTGTTTTCAATTGGTACTCAAGTTATGTGAAATCTAATCTGAGCTGTTCTCACAATTAGTTCTTTCGGCCTTAGGAATATGGTCCATTCATGATTTAATCTGTGGGTTCTAGCTGTAATCATGGATCAGAAAAAAAAATAATCCTCAGTTTTGCTCAGAATTCAAGTTCATCAGCTGAAGAAACATAGCAAAGATTCCTGCATGTTTATGTATGTTCTAAGATTCTTTCAAATTCTTGGCATTTCATTCAGCTGAATCTATTAGGGACAACCCTGCACGAACCTAACTATAACTAGAAAAAATATTTAGTTGCTCACTTTTCCNNNTAAAAAAAAAATTTTGTTTCCCCCTTTTTCCTTTTTTTTTTTTTTTTTTTTTTTACTGCAATCCATAGAGAAAGCATGTTTGTAAATAAGCAAGCCTTCACTGCAAGATATTCCTTGGTCAAGTAAAATTTTAAATAGTCAGAAAATTGCTCAAAACACCAGTTTTGAGATGTTTACAACTATAATCACCAATTTATGGCTTCGTAAAATGAGTTGCAATACTCTTCCTAGCAAAACAAAGAGACATACTTGCAAGAGAGTTAATAAAATGCTTCATTTCACAGGATATCAAATTAAGGAAGACAAACCTTTGTAAAGATATTTTTGGAGGCGTGTTCACTTCCTTTATGCATGCCACCCTTCCCTCTAGAATTGATTCAAAATCTTTAGCTTCAGATTCTCTTTTTTTGGGGGATTTTATGACTGCAGAAGGGAAAAAAAAAAAAGCCAGACTAATCAGAGATCACACTAGTGTGATTGTCTCCTTAATCCACTGTGGAGATCTTTTGAAAAGATGGGTTAAAAAAAGCAAAGAAAAATAAATTTGGTTATGGAGAGAAAGAAAATAAACATGTTCTTTGGTATTTCTCGTTTTCTCACTTTGTAGAATCACATAAAAATTAATCAAAGACAAATCACCTATTTAGTTCTGATATACAGAAATCATGCACATCATTTCTTATTCTTTAGAATATGATTCTCTAGAGTAAAGCTTCTACTTTTTTCCTATACCATTGTACAAAGAAGCTTTTGGTAAAAAGTGATACGACAAATGGTAAAAATGTGAAAAACATTCTCTGTGTGAAAATAAGTTCCCATAGAAGAGAATTTTCATCCTTTTGCTACATCTCTGCAAATTTTATTTCACAGAGCTGAAGTACTCAGAGTTTCTGGATGGGTGTGGTTGCAATTGGTAGGATAGGAACCAGAAAGATGACTGAAGATCCCAGAGAGAATACTGGATTTTATTTGTTTGTTTGTCTGTTTGTTTTAGCTCTTAAAATACCTTTTATGCATTTAGGGGTGCAAACTCTGGGATCTTTCTTAGTCATGCTACATATTTTCCTTACTCCCACATCCACTAAAACCCCAAAACTAATATCTACATAAATTATTTTGTTCAAATTCAGCAGAATAGAATATTAATCTGTGTTCACTTTTTGTCATTTATCCGTACAATTTTACTCCTGTTTTCTAGTGGCGTCTTAAAAATGTTGCTTCTGCCAAAAGATTAATGCTAGTTTCCAGTGATTCCACTATTTCAAATTTCACCTAAGTTGTTAAGTAAATTCAAGTCATATCTCTTAAAAAAGAATGCAAAGTATTTTGTTAAAATTCAATATATTTTATTAAATATTATCTGTGCATCTGGTCAGTTACATAAAAAATATCTGTCAGAAAAAAAAAAAAACCCAAACCCTCACACAGTAGTATTAATTTAGGATATGATGTTAATGAGTCTAATAAAAGACTAAGAAGGCATGAAGGGATATGCATAACTAAATCCCCATTTAAACTGAAGTTCAAGAATATCATACAAGCCAGTGTGAAAAAAATGTTTTCCTGAATTGAAGTGAGTTGAAGTCAAGTATACACAAACAAATATGATTAAAAACTCCTGAAAAAATTAGCTAGATTAATTCCTTCCTATTTTACCAGCTGGACATAACTAAGTGCCCATATAGCATTTAGTCATGTGGTTTTCTTGAAATGCATATAGTTTGATGATTGTGTCTCATATTCTTAGTATTTAAACTCCAAAGCAGTCTTGGCCACATATACAGCATTTTAATTCCTCAGTATTTAAAAAGGAAACAAAACCCAGCCATCAGCTTTATGAAGGTAAAATGTTCTTTGGGTCTAAAATAGAGTAATATTATTTGTGATGATATTGATGAGGATGGTGAAAGGCCTTGATGGGGAAGCCAAATGAGGAGTGGCTGAGGTCACCTGGTCTGTTCAGCCTGGAGGAGGCTGAGGGGAGGCCCCACCGAAGTTACAACTTCCTCACCGGGGGGAAGAGGAGGGGCAGGCACTGATCTCTTCTCTGTGGTGACCAGTGACAGGACCCGAGGGAATGGCCTGAAGCTGTGTCAGGGGAGGGTTAGGTCAGATATCAAGAAAAGATTCTTCACCCAGAGGGTGGTTGGGCACTGGAACAGGCTCCCCAGGGAAGTGTTCACAGCACCAAGCCTGACAGAGTTCAAGAAGGATTTGGGCAATGCTCTCAGGCACATGGTGTGACTCTTCAGGATGGTGCTGTGCAGGGCCAGGAGTTGGACTCCAGGATCCTGATGGGTCCATTCCAACTCAGCTGAGTCTATGCATATAACTATGCATGTTTATTCTTTTTATGGTTTTCTGTCTTAGGGTCTTCAGAGACATTAAGAAAACTGTCTTGTTCCAGAAAGAGGTACTAACTGAAACATAAGCAGTTGATTGTTGTAGACAGAGTAGAAAATGCTGACTTTCCCATCCCAGCAATGACTCCTGTCTCTTAATGATTTTACAGATTGGTACCGGAGTAACAATCCTAACTCCTCCTCTTTCTCCAGTTACCATTTTTGAAAAGATGAGTAGAAATTAGAGTATGAAGTAGAGAGGTGTGAGACTGGAGAAAATAATTACTGGCTCAAAAAACCTGAAATGTGGCAGTAAGAGGGGCCAAGGAAAATTCTGTGGAAAGTGGGACATGCGCTGCTCCACATTCCACCCCTCTGTAACCTCTAGTCCAGCTCAGAATGGTTGTCAGTCACTGATACACCCGGGACAGTGGAAGCAATGCCCCACACCCCTTGAGCCCCAGTCTTGCCCCAGAGCATCTGGATGACCAGAAGCCCCAACTGGGGGTAACAGAAGTGGCAGATGTGGCCACAGGACGTCAGTGTAGGTAAAACCCATTGCCCTGAGATGCATTTGATCATGTCCCTCTTGTCCTTGGCTTGCATGACAGCTGAGAATACACTAGAATCTAAGGCAGTAGCTGTATCTTGATTTTCTCTCTTTCTTTTTGTCTCTTTCACTTAATTTCTACTCGTAATTTCCTCTTCTGTAAATATGGGTTGTTTAAGGTCAGGTGGGTAGAGTTTGCTAAGTTGAAGCACAGTGAAATTCTTTATTGTGATTGAATATTTGTTTTAAATTTTACCAAACTCTTGATGTTCTAAAGTTTGCCCGTAAAGTTTGTTTTTGAACCTCCTGGGAACTTTTGTCAGATTCCCCTTTGCACTCACCTCAGGGAATAGGCCCTTTTTAGTAAAGTTGCCAAGCGAGGATCTGGGCTCACCAAGAGGTCAGATTAATAAATCTTATGGTAATCTATTTACTTTTAGCCTTTTACTCTAGATAGTTTGGACAGAAAACTTAAACTATGTTGTAGCTTCATGTGAAAAAGTCTGTGCAAATCTGTACACTGGAAAAGAGTCACATAAATGCCAGTTGATAGCAAATATGTATCACCATGTTTCTGACTGAGAATATTTGGGGTTTGATTATTATGCAGAGCTTTATTTATTATATTAGGTGTTGTGGGGTTTATGTTAGCAATGTCATTACATGGCATTCTGTATAGAATACTAGACCTGATCCTCCATTCTATTTAAACAGTTTAAGGTGACAAGTCTTATTGAGGTTGGATCCGACAACCTCCTGAGGTTCCTTCAGACTTAAATTATCCTATGATTGGTAACCAGGGCTTTAAAGAAGGAGAAGAAAAGGTAGTGATAGCTTTTCATTAAAATTCATATAAACTTCCCAAATCATGCTGCTGGTTACCAGAACAAAAAATTGTACAACCAAGAAAAAAGTTGAAAATATTTTTTTTAATGCTGTTTGCATTCAAAGTCAAGTCTGCCTTCTCTAACTGTATGTTGGTCAATTCGCCACTGTGTCTCAGAATGGCTTTTTGAATAGCAGTTTGAAAACTGTGTGAAGCTGTGATTTATTCTTCATAAAATTCAACATTGTGTTTTTTTCAATTTTGGTCTTAGTCAAAAATTCACCCCCACAGCTGAAAATTTTTCCAAAGTTTTTGGGAGCACATAAATACAAGCTTATCAGGAAGTACTATTTTACAACAGTAATTATGATGGAAACTGTTAGATCAATCAAAAATTACAAAATATTTTGCTCTTGTCTCTTTCTGTAAAGGCAAAAATGCAGCACCTTTCAGTCTATGATAAACACTTTGATAAGAAATTGAGGTTCTTTCCATTATAGCAAATATTTTCACGAAGAAAGAAGAACTTTTTATTTTGAATCATAGCACATAAACTTTAATTAGTGACCCAAGAGAACAAGCAAAGCTGAATAAAGACAAACTAAAATTAGTAACAGGCTAACAGCTTGCCTATTTCCTTGGGCAACATGTGGCTGACAGATGATGTGATGTTCAGTGACAGACAAATTCTGATCCTCTTTGCCACTTCAAAATCCTATACACTAAGAAAAAATAATAATTTCATTAATATCATCAATGGTAGAATCTCCCAAAAACTGAAGATATTCCTAATTTAAAAGAAGGGAGAATAAAAAATGACAGTGATTCAATATTCTTAATCTGATCCCAGTGATATACAGGTGGTAGTATAGATAGTAGTAATTGATGATTTCATTACTTAATTTGTCATTATCACCTGTCCTGATTTGCATTCTGGATCAAGCTCCTCCTTTATCATATACCCTACTGGAAAATAAATCTACTGTTTTTCAAATATTACCTTATAAAAATTCCATAAGTTTGTTCATTTTCTTTAGTAGAAACAGACAATATATTTATTTCTGCTTACGTATTTTATTATGAGAACAGCTGAATTTGCAGATCAGAGAACTAGAACCAAATAAGCAACTCCAGCTTACTTTGTGTAGCTGTTTGATCTGTCCCCTTCTGATGTTTCTATACTTATGCCTGATTATATTCTTTCTTCTGAGGTCTCTGTATCCTGAAAAAAGTCTGCTTATGGTATTTCAAGTGACTGCAGCTACCACAATGCTCTTTGACTTTATGTCTAAGGTACTTCAACACACAGCTGTCTTTTTCATCACAGGAAAACTCAGCGGTAGGAAAGAATGTTGGTGAGTTTTTTTAATGTGATAAGTACTATCTATTATTCCTATTTGTTTCATGGGAGTGTTTCAAGGTCAGGGTTTGTTCTGCAAAGTATATGCACAATAGAGTTAAGGAAACATGGCTTTCTACACATCTGTGTCTTTCACTTCCATCTTCCACAGTAAATAACTCTAAGCCTTTCTCTTACTCCTTTCACACATGTCACTTTCTACAATAAAATATGCCATGTTTGTGCCATGTCTATAATAGTATGCATGGCTGCTGGATATCTGGACTCTGAGAAATGTATTACATTACAGCTTAGGTCTCTTAGTCTCTCTTCCAGTGTAGATTTATAAAGAATAAGAGTTACTAATTTGGATTTTTCTTCTCTATTCAACTAAAAAATTCTTACTGCATTTATTTTCTGATATTTTTCATCTTCTCAGATTTGTTAGTTACAGACCAGTAGTTAAAAATACTTATGTATAGACATATATAATTTTGGGTTTGTATGTATATAAGTGAAGGCAAAAAAAAGACTTGGTAGATGGACAAAGTATAATTGAAGTAACAAAGGAAGGGCATGAGAAGAGATTTTTATTTTATTTGAAAATTGATGCGAAGAAATTTTAATATCTATAAACATATAGCCCGATTCAGGAAATGCATGCACACATTCTTAATATACTTACTGCTAATAGTCTTATTTTTGTATAAATTTAATAAGGGCCTTAGGGTGTTAGTGATTTCTACTTGCATCTTACTTTTAGAATGTTGATAATAAGTTTTACACAGCTAACGTATCTTTTTTTTATATCCTACTCGCTCTTTAGCTTAATTCTTTGCTCACAGAAGAGCAGAATCTCCCTGCAGGTGAACAAGGATCTAGATATCCAACTCTTCTTGAAGTCAAGGAAGGTTAGATAATAAACCATTTGTTTCTTCAGTCTTGTATACTTCAGGAACTTCCTTTGACATACCCAACTTGTTCAAATATTTGACACTCTAGTCAACAGGCTTCAACAAAATTTTTAAACTTAAGCTCATTGGTAGAGAATAATTCAGAATCAGAAATTTCCTGTCTGATCTTAGGCTCTGTCACTATAGTTTTTACATAAAAATAGACAATGAAATAACAGCATAGCCCTATTTAGAAAAAATACATAATTTTTAAGTTTTGAGTTAGTGATTTATGAAATATGAATGAAAACTTTACTGATCGATGGCTATAGTGAATTTTATATCAGTAGCAATTTCTCAGATAAGACTACATGTCTCTTCTTTAAAAAGACATATTTTAGGTAAAGGAGGGACTGATTAGGAGTACAATAACAGTTTTTATTACACGGCAGAATAAAATTAGTTGCTGTGGTAGTTCCTTCTTTCTTCATTGACAATGCACTATTTCTGCATTCTCCATACTGGGGTAAAACACACAGAAATCACATCTTGCTAAGACTATACCACAAGTCTGGGGCAGAGTAAGACTAGACTAAATATCATGAGTCACGGTACAGTGCTTTAACCTCAAATTATGTTCTAAATACATCTATAAATATAAGCTTCATTTTTAAAATAGGACAGAAAATTGCATCTGCTTTCCTGAGAATCGGGTTTTGAAGTTGTTTTCTCCTAAGTACTATTCCAAGGAAGCCCAGTCCTCTTCTTTCAGGCAATCCAATTTTCACGCTTTTTTGCATCTCTGAAGAAATACATTTTCTTTTACTTTTATTCTTGTAATTGAATTCATAATACTTTTTGAAAATATCATTGACTATAGATTTAACTGCAAGTGAAGTATTTGCTATTCAGATTTTTCAGTAATTAATGACAATTACAACCATTCGGTGCTGGCAGATTGGCAAATAATCCCATTCAGTTTTTTTCCAAGTATACAACCAAATTTAGTGAATCTCAACATTTTTAAAGTGCTTCCAAGATTTTGATTTTAATGACATTCAATCAAAGCAACTTTAGGTTAAACAAGAACTTTTAAACTCAATTGCAGATACTTGATTTATGCAAAAGATGTTATCAACCGTTCCTCTAAAGGTCTCTTACTTTTTCCAGTAATGAGGGAGAAGCATGACCTTCCGAAGAAAACTTAAAGCACATAGTCTGGAATTCTGCTCTGAGTGAATGTGATGGTTGAATGTAAAGTAAACACATTGAGAGTAAAAGTCTGATTTAGATGGAGTAGCCTCAGTGAAAGAAAGGTAATCCTTTTTCTCACTTAATGGTTAGATATATATCAAAGCAAGGCATCTACAAAGCTAAGAATGTGGATCTACCTAAACAAGTCAAGAATATGAGAACAAACCTTCATTAGACTCAGCCAGTGTTGTGTGCCTGGTATCATGGAAGGCAGTAGAGTCTGTGCACATGTAACTTGGTCCTCACAGTTCTCCTCTTTTTCTATGTCTTATAATAAAATATGGTTTTCTATAATTAAGATTCACAGTCCTGAGTTGTCACTTGGTTTTATAGACAAGCATTTTCTCCCAAAATACGTGTTACAGGTCTATTAGAATATTAAACAGTGCCTGAAAATGTCCCTGAAACTAGAACTGATGATCCATGTTATTAATTGTATAATTTTTGGGGGTTTTTTTTGTTTTTGTTTTTGTTTTTTTGGCTGTTCTTTTTTTTTTTTTTTTGTTTTTTTTTTTTGGGTTTTTTTTTTTTTTTTTTTTTGGTGTGTGTTTGTTTGTTTGTTTTGTTTTTGCACAGTTTTGACACAGGCCCACTGGCCAGCCAGAACAGTCACAGATGATTCACAGGAACAGTTGGAAGATACTTTTCTAATGTACGCTTTTTTGCCATAGTGTTCTGGGTAGCAAAAATATGTATTGTGGTATGTAGATTCAGCATGTCATATCAGACAACCTCTGCACCAGAAAATGGTCCTGGACATGTTTGACTCACTACTCCTAGTATGCTATACCATAGCGTCATATCCCTGACAGAGTATGTGTCATTTTAAGGGGCAGCTACAGAGAAGATGGACACTCCCTTTGCCTAAAGAGTTGAGTAAAAAGTTGAGGAAAAGAGTAGGGGTAATGGGTGCAAGTTATTATTGGGGAGATTCTGATTAGATATAAGAGAAATATTTTTCACAACGAGAACAATCAGCTGTTGGAATGATCTCTCCAAGCTCAAAATTGGACTCTACCACTATTCAGCAGGACAGTGTACTGGGCCATCTTGTTTAAGTTGTGATTTTGCCAAGATGATCCTTGAGTGTCCCTTCCAGCCTGGTGCTCTATTATCCTACAATACTGTTAGTCATAAAATGTTCTGTACCTTACTCATTATTAGTTTATATGATAAATAGCTAATCACAGGAAACACAAAGATGAGGGAAGATCAGAGAAATAATAATGAATAGAGGAACAAAAGGAATATTGCAATATTCCAATTTCCCAATTGGAATGTTTCCTATGGCCATCAAAGGAGAAAAGTTAGACCAGGGTTCTTCCAGTGAAACTCACTGGGATGAAACTGGACAAATCAAAGAGGAAGACCAGCACGAGCTGAGTGCAAACAAGTATGGGAAATTTGAGGCAAAATGTGAATCCAAGGGTAAATAGTAGTGACCTGCTACTGCACTGAGACATACAAATCTGTAAGGCGGGATGGGATCCACCATCTGGGTACTGATGGAGCCGGCAGAGGAGCTTGACAAGCCACTCTTCATAATTTATCAGCTGTCATGGATAGCTGGCCAGATCACAACTGACTGGAAGTTAGCAAACCCACCTACAGGAAAGACTGGAAAGAGGACCCAGAGGACTACAGGTCTGTCAGCCTGACCTCAGTGCCAAGGAACATCATGGAACAGATCAACCTAAGACCCACCGTGCAACACATGCAGAACAACCAAAGCATCAGGCCCAGCCAGCAAGGGTTTATGAAAGGCAGGTTCTGTTTGATTTACCTGATCTTCTTCTATGGCAGTGTGGCCAACTTAGTGGATGAGGGAAAGGCTGAGGCTGTTGTCTCCCTGGACTTGAGTAGCATCCAGTATGCCAATGCGACACAACAAAATATGATTTAGTTTATTTTGATGGTTAGAACTTAGAAGAAAACCTAATTTGAATCAGATATTGCCATCGATTTCAGACACAAATTTCTGAACTGATTTGCTGAGTATGATGGGACTGGATGCCTGTAAAGTGCAGGTCCTTGTGGGTAGCCATGACAATCCAAGAACAGTAATGCATTCCTGTTTTCTTATATTTGAGACAACTCATGATGCACTCAAAGACATTTGGACAGTCAGATAACTGTGGGGTTTATGAGACAAAATTAACAAACTAACACCAGAAATGAGCGTCAGGCCTGTGAGATAAAATGACGCTTTCCCTTCACTGTCAAAAGAGACATCAAAATATATAATGGTCCTGAGACTAATTGTCCAGGAGGTCTTTAGAAATAGGTGTAAGGTCCCAGTACTACAGAGTGATTACCTTTTATAATATCTATAATGGACTCCGGAAGTAGTACTATTATTAAGGAAATTGCAGTTTTTCTTATGTAAAAACATGAAGGTGAAGGGAAGCTAAAGGTCGCTACAGTGGGGTTTTTTTGAAAGGAAAGGAGAAAGAAGGAGCACTAGTTTTCCCTTTTTTTTCAAAGACCTTGAAACAGCACTATATCTCATAACATCATATTCTGCAGAAGATTCATCTTCTCCAAGGACAACTGATACCAACCTAAGCCAAACTTGCTTAATGTGCAGAATGGTAGTGTTGGGTTTTTTCCCTTAATTCTGTTAACTGAACAGTACCACTGACTTATACACTACAAAAATGCTATACTTACTAGGCATCATGATCTTCTTCTTCCACTATTCTGAGTCTCTGTTTTAAAGAACTGATTTATTTTTGGGGGGCAGAACCACTTCCGTTTTAGAATATGACAGTAAATCTTATTGCATCTAGATTTAATATAACCTATTGAAAATGAGTGCAGAAAATAAGGTTGTTTCTGGGCCTATGCGACCTTTTCTTCCTCTATTCTTTCTTCTGATTTACAGTAATTATCACCTATATTCTGGTGTGACCTTATTGCTACTCTTGAATGCATTTATTTTCTTTCTGGTATGGACATGTTCAAATTTTAATGCCAACTATGAACATCTCCAATTTAAGGGTAAAAGAAAACCCAAGTTATGGGTAGTCCAATTCTGAAAGCAGTACCAAGTAAGAAATAGTGGAAGATATTTTACTTTGTCAAATAGCCCATTCTCTAAAACTAAAAATAAATCTAAACTTCATAAAATGTGATTTGTTAAAAACCCCGACATTATTAAATATAATATTTCTTAGTTTAATAATTTATTTTAGTGAGGTTTTTTTTCCTGCCCAGAGATACTCGCTATACATAAGAAGTACATGTCTAATGGACAACTATGCAGGCATGGTACCTGTGGCCTCCACAGGTCTTTCATGTAGACATACACTGGCATCTTATTAGCTTTATCAAGGGAAAAAGAAGAGATCAAATCACATAAGCCAGTAAGTTCACATAGGAAGGATGAACCAGCAAGGACTTTCTTTGATAGGAGTCCTGGAAATTATGAAAGATGTCACTCATAAATTGCTTTTAGAAAAAGGGAATGAAAGGGATATTGCTACAGATAGAAGGGAGGGTGGGGAGCAGGAAGAAAAATTGCATTTTGTGATAAAAGTCAGAGAAAAAGAAGAAAATATAAATAATAAAAAACCCCCAAAACAGATTACTTCCTATTATCCAAAATAGTGGTCTAACAGTAGACAGAAATTAATTTAAGTGTTGTGACATGCATAGGTGTTGTATGTTTAATATACATAATCTTATTTTTGTCCTGTATAAAATAAAATGCAATTTTTTTAAGACAGCCTTTCAAAGTCTTTATGTTCCTTTACTTATGTTGATACATTTCCCAAAAGAATAAATAAATCTAGAATTTAGTAGGCACAATCTGTAAATCTATATTGCAGAAGAATTAGAAACTCTAGAAAAAGGTGAGTTCAGGATTGCTAGGGAAATGCCGTGATGTTTTCACAATTACGAAGTTGTTACAGGCTGGATTTTCTGCATCCAGAAACCTTAGATGAAGTCTCTCATATATATGTTCTCTATTCGCCCAAGTACTCCAACAAACAGGTTATCCAATAAGCAGGTTAAGCAGACCAGATGCATAAGATGAAAAAGCGTATTGTTCCTGTAGGGAGTTATGCTACAATCCGTCTTTGGTATTATTTCCTTGGGCTGCTGTGTTCCAGAAGAACACAACCAGCAGAGTGGCCCCTTTTCAAGCTGCTGACAAAGTTCCAAGGTGAGATAGACCCAAAGAGAGTGCAGGCTGCATTATTCCTAAAATAACTTTCCTCACTGCGAAGAGAGGAAGATGCTACACGAAAGTCACAGATTAAGATTTCAAGGTCTGGTGCAGATTTTTTCTGTACTGGGCATTGGATTTACTGAAGGTTGGTGAAGCCTGAGATGACTCAAACAAAACATTTTGGCCTGAATATATAGTTCTAATGCATGTAGCAGGAGAGAATGAACTTTGCATTTTAAGTCCACCTCTTTTTTTACTCTCGTCTAAAGAAATCTAGAGAAATAAAGCAGGAAGCTCTTCAAGCTTTAATTACAAAGTCAATGATAAAATTGGCAGGGAGAAAAGTAAAACTCAATTTTGCTGTCATTGTTCTGAACTCACTTTTTTTTCCCTTCCTGATTAATTTCACCTTCTGATAATAAAACAAGTCAAACTCCACATACAAAAATACAATTACTGGCATCTTTCAGACTTGCTTCCTAGCACAGGTCATGAAGGTGATAGATCACACCCTTTCCTATGCAATTCTATTTTACATCTGCATTTGCAGCTCACCAGTATCTATTCCTCCATTGCCTTCAATATCTCTCGCCTAAGTTTTATGCTGCATTAGTTTATCTAAAGTAACTGCTTTTTTTTCAGGTGGTTCACTCCACCTACCAGTGAGGGCCATGATCTGGAGAGGGTCACTGCACTGAGTGTAGGTCTTTAATACTTGAACACATGTCTGGGAGGTACAATTTTGTCAGCCATGTCGCCCCATGTCCCTCAGCCCCGTGTCCCTGCAGCCCGTCACTTTCAACCCCACCCATTATGAGATTTGAAGGACACTGGCTTACTGCATTTCACACAGAACCTCCACTCCACTCCAAAACTTTGTTGAATAATAAAAGCAATAAAATCAAAGGAATGGTGAAAGAAATCACTAGGGGTTTAAAATTACAATTTTATTTTATGGTTTATGGCAATTACATTTTGCTGTATATACTAATAGGAACAAAGCCATGGTAATATTTTATCAGTTATCCTATATTCCATTAGTCTCAAAACCAGAAAACCTGATTTACAGAGCCAAAAGCTTTTAAAAATCAGTACATCCTAGTAAATTCTCTTTGTCTATCATATTAAATATGTAATTTGCTGTGATGGACAAATCCCTTTTGGTTTAATCTTTTAGGAGTTTAGGAGCTCAGAAGAAAATGTATTTGAGCTCAACATTATGAGTCAAAAGGTTTCCCACATTAACATAAGGCATATAAATACAAAAGTTGCAGGATTTGTATTTAACATTATAAACCTTTATTCACTTTCAAAGAGATGTCCTGTACCTGCCAGACATTTGGCTTTGATGAGAGCCTCATCTCAAGTCATATCGCAGGTTAACGCTCAGACAGAAGTAGGGTGAGAGATTAGTAGACCAGTGGAGATTACAGATATGTCAACTTTGTTCTGCTCAACCTCACAGCAACCTTATAAACAGGATAAAAGCAAGGTTCGTGGTTTTTGATGGTCAGTAGGGCACACATTAATTTATAAATCTCCAAGAGTCCTTTTCTTAATTAATGTTCTTAATGCACTGACTTTTATAAGCTGAATCAATTCTCTCTGTATTTTCTAAAAGTAGAAAGTGCAAGAAGTTTATATTTCCCTAGATGAGTTTGTCAAAGTAGATAAAAAATAACACAAACCCCAAAAATTTACATGTCTAGCACACAGTATTGTGCCTCAATCTTAAATTTTATTTTATTCCTGGTAGGTGGAAACTACTTTTATATACACTATGACTACTCAATGGTTCTATTGCAGACATAGATGTGCTTTTGCCTGGGGAACAGAAAGCAGAAACAATCTTTAAGATCTGTTGAGCCATAAAGAGGATGCATACAGTAGATCTCAGATGAGGTAGATGCTAATTCAATATGTAGAATTTAAAATGTATTTCTTTGTTCTGTGGCTTTCTGGAAACGCATTTCATGAAAACTTTCATATATTGTATTGCTCATATGCTAATGTAGAAAACATTTAGAAAAATAAGAGGCCATATTTCCATTTTTCTCTGAATTTTGAATAAAGTCAGTTTGACCATTTTGACATGGTTTGTTTGCATCTTGTATTTGTTTAGGGAGATTTATGGATTTCCTTCTAGACTATAAACAACTGTTATTGCTGTGTTACTTTTTGTCACTGGGACAAGAATATTTCCAAAGAGGATTTGACCATCTGGAAATTGTCATTTATTTATTCATTTGTCAGTAAAAAAAAAAAAAAAAGTGTAACTGGACTACATGAGGCCTTTTATTTCATTTCATTTCCATGCTTTCTGTTGAATGCTCGCCTGTGACTCCTGTGGATATGTTACTCTGGAATTCCAGGTGGTGTCTCTACAAGGGTGTAAGGCAATCCTTTGTTTCTTAATGCTTCTTGAAAGCCAATACAAAATTCCTTCATTCTAATATGATCAATTCTGAGCATAAGTACTGGTGATACATTGTCAGAGAAGCTTAGCCAGGCATCCAGAGGGAAATCGCAAGGCCTGCAGATGCTGTCCCACAGGACCCAGTGAGGTGAGCAGGGTAGACTCAGGGAGGGTGGTCAGAGCCAAAGAAGTGTCTGGATCATAGTGAAGAGGCAGGTCTGGGGTCAAGTAGGAAAGCCAATCCATAAGTCCAAGTTGGGATCAGGCCTTGTAGGGACCAGGCAGGTCTACAGTGACAGTGGTGGCTGAGATCAGGCCAGGAACTCAGCCCAGGGGTTGAAGTTCAGGTCAAGGGATTCCGTGACGAGACAGGGCAAGGCTGTGGCAGAGCTGGAGACAAGCACTCCTGTGACATTGCTGATGTTGGGGCTAGTAACCCTAGACTAAGCTGAACTGGAGCTCCTGAGTCTGTGATTAGGGTGTGGGGATGTCCTTGGTGAGGCTGGGCAGAGGAAATAAAGGCTATAGCTCCTTTATTGCCTTGACATATACGGAATTTATACTCAACAGACCTAAATAAGGAATGCATTATATTCTATAAGAAAGAGAATAACCATTATATTTGAAATTGCTAATTTTTCAGGAAGCAGTGACACTTTTGAGAGTTTGATTAAGGACAGTTAAGGTGGACTGAGGACCGTTCATAGTAAATTTGGCACCAGCCTTCCATAAACTGAATGACTTTCCAAAAGTCTGAAAAAGCTCAGTAAAACACTTCTTTTTGTTTTCTAGAGAACAGTATTATCATACATTTTTAATCTACATCCACCCAAGGAAAATATTCAATAAGCTTTCTGTTCATGCAGTGTGTACATGGACAATCCTTCGACATATTTTATGCAACATGATGACCTCTAGCAACACCCCTTATGGTCAGTAAATCAGAATCAGGCATTTTAAAAGGGAATTATACCTGCTTCTTGTAGAAGTCTTTTTAGCAGTGTTCTCAAACTGTCAATATTACACCATACTCTTTGCTCATTGAGATGCCTTGAATATTAAAGAATTTGTTCTAATCAGGATGAGAAATAAAATAAAAATTAAAGCAAGGGTAGGCAAAGTCTCTTGTCATCTTATTCACTAGGCATCTTATTTGAATGGTATATATTAAACTGTTATTTAAATTTTGCAGCAAGTCATTAAAAACAAAGTCACAAGTTCACCAGTACTCTCTTATCTATTAATTCAGAATTTATTAGCTACTCCCTTTTATTTTAAAATTATTTCTGTGTTTCCATCCCATAGTCTCCATATTAAAATTCTCAGACCCAGAGGAGCAACTCTCTAACTAAAGTGATTAAGTAGTGTGAGAGTTGTACATTGTTTTTACCAGCACAGGTCAGAGCTGCAACTCAGCAATTTTATGCCTCTCTTGCTAAGTTCTAATATATGGTGCACTCCAGAGACGTGTGGGGATAAATCTTTGTGGTTTGCAACTCATATTGTTTTCTCCTTCAATAATTTCAATGGCCTGCTCACATTTAATAAATAGCATAAACATCATCAAAAATTCAAATCAGTATTGGAAAAAATATAGACTATAGTCACCATTTTGAGACTGTATTTGTTGTTTTATGGTTTGGAATTATGTGGGAAACATATAAAACCATAGGTACAAAGGGTCAGATCTAGGCATCTAATCTGACTTTCCAGTTTCTTTTTACAGCCATAGAACTATACAACAAAGTCCCATGAACCCCTAAAGGTGACCCATCTGACCTATTACAGTTTCTTGTCTCACAATTAGATTAGTTGCTCTATAAAAGGAGCTACTTGTTTCTACTGACTATGTAGGAAGCTAATAGAGACAAACTCAGACTAAGAAATCATATATTTTCTTTTTAAGGAAGAAGTGAATTTAATCTTACCTTAAGTTTTCAAAAAAATTCCCTATCTTTTCTTGAGTTTAAGGTTAAAATTTTCTTTATGTTTGCTTTTCATGTCCATCCCAAGTACTTATATGGAAAAAAAAAACAACACCAAAAAACCCCTAACTTATGACTATTGGGTATCAGACAGAGTTTTCACACTCACAGAACACACTGGCCCACGACCATTTGGGAGCAACCTTCATTTATCTTGCTCATGAAACACATGACTTTAAGGCACACTGGTTTAAAGTGGGCACAAAATACAATTATTAATTACACGTCTGTATTAGGTGGACTGGATTCCTTTTTTTGCTTCTTTCATTTCATTCTAATTGAAATTGGGATTTAATTACTAATTGTATGGCTTAATATTTCTCTGGAAAACTTTCATTGGTGTTCAGCTTCTTTTGGACTTGTGAGATTTGTGGTAATTTATTGTAATTTATTAAGGGTCATTCATTCATATTAAAAGAGAAAGATGGTAGCCAACAGCCAGTGTTAAGCCCACAGTAAGAGCAACCTTTTGAAGTGAAGGCAAGCTGGTGGAAAACACGACTAGACTGTAGTTTGTTTCATAACTTATGCATTTATAGGTTTAGGGATTGGATTCTGGTAATGATAATGGGCTTCCTATGTAGGAAGAAAAAGTTGTTTTTAAATTTGGGCTGATTAGACCTGCTCAAAGGTTTGGAATAGGAGTTGTACCAGTGGACATGAATATACATTATGGAGGGCTATGATAGCACTTTTGAAGTGAATACCCATAATTGCACTCAAGAATGTGTAATCAAACACAAGAACACTCATTTGCACATCAGTCTATGTACTTCTATTAATTAAAGCTCTTTTTGAAATGTTTGTACAGAACAAAATCTGTCTTCTAAATGTTTGCAACAAGCAAGCAAACAAACAAATAAACAGAACAAGAGGCACTGAATTGGACAAGCAGTTTTTGCCAGATAACAGAATTTCAGAATCCCAGAGTCATTGAGGCTGGAATATGTTACTTTTTGCGGTTCTTTGTTTAAATAGTGAATATGCTTTATTCCATTAATATAATTTAAATATCAGAATCATAGAGTTATAGAATGACTTCAGTTGGAAGGGCCCTCAAAGCTCGTCTAGTTCCAACCTGCATTGGGCAGGGACACCTTCCACTAGACCAAGTTGCTCAGAGCCTCATCCAACCCCCAGAGATGGGGCACCCACAACTTGTATAGCCAACCTGTTCCTGTGCCTCGTTAAACCTCACAGTAAAGAATTTCTTCCTAACATCTAATCTAAACCTATTCTGTCTCAGTTTGAAGCTATTTCCACTATTTCCACTATTTTTGTCACTCGTAAAAAGTCTCTCTCCATCTTTCTTCTGGCTCTCTCTGGTACTGAAATCCTGCAATTAGGTCACCTTGAAACCTTCTCTTTTCCAGGGTGAGCAATCTCAGTTCCCTCAGCCTTTGCTCCTAGAAAAGTTGCTCCATCCCTCTGATCAAAGTGGTGGCCCTTCTTTGGACGCACTCCAACAGGTTGATATCCTGCCTTTGCTGAGCACCTTTGATTTCAGTGTAAGGTTATGAGAATCTGGCTCAGTTCTGACAAATAGAGTCAATGTTTTCGAAAAATTATCATACAGTCAATATTTTTTTAAGAAATACACATCTGAAAGACTTTTAAAAAGCAATTTACTTGTTTATAGTTCAGGTAATGCAACTTAACATTGATACTTTCAGGAAAGCTTCCACTTAGTTTTGGGGGGAGTTTTTGTTTGTTATTTTTTTGGGGGTTTTGTTTGTTTGTTTGTGGGAGTTTTTTGTGGTTTTTTTTGTTTTTTGTTTTTTTGTTTTTTGTTTTTTTTTGGTGGTGGTGTAGTTTTTTTGTTGTTGTTTGTTTGTTTGTTAGTTATTTGGTTTTGGTTTGGGGTTTTTTGTTTTGGTTTTGTTTCTTTTTCATTTACCTCCTGGAGAAAAATAATTTTTGTTTGCCAATTTAAAAGTTTACAGTCCGAATTTTAGCACGGAACTCAGACAGAGTAATTAATTAATTAATTAATTGATTAGGTTTTTTTGCCAGCTGTATTCAGCTTACTAACATATCATAATTTTGCACTGCTCATAGGAAGAATCTCATTGTTCTCTCAGCCCAGAGAATAAAATGAATGCAACACATTGTCTAGAATCCAAGCCAGTATGCATCACATTTTTAGCTGGATTATCTGCTTCGGCAAGTATTCTCATTCTGGTTAGTTTTTCAGTCTAAATAGCCAGCTACTGAGAGATGAAGACTGATCTTTCCAAACTACAAAGATAAGAAGAAAAAAAGAAAAAAGAAAAAAATAGAGAATAAACAATCCACGGCTAAAATTGTCTTGCATTAAACTTCCAATGTTGTTTAATTTGGAAAAAGTAAATATTACCCTTTCCCTCGGTTTCCAGCCTCTTCCCAGTGGAAAACACACTGTTTTAGGCTTCCTTGCTAAACTTCTGATGCCATGCAAGTGTGAGTGTCTTATTCCTTTACCATGATTCTTTGGAGGGTTTTATGTGTATAAGCTTCATTGATAATTAGTTTTGAGACAAATCTTTGTGGAATAAAGGATTCATTTTGGGAAAAATTCTGATTTTGAAGGGGAATTATTCGTATAAGTTTCTGAAGAGAAAAGAAACATACTTTTCCTGTCATAATTTCAGCAAATAATTGATGTTAAGAAATTCTGGGTAAACTGACAGTGTTTTTTCAGTGAACTGATGCTACTGTAACTTTTGGAGATGACAGTTTGCACTGAGAGAATGATCATGAGAAATTCCTCTGCAATGATGTATGTCATCATTTCTCACTTAATCAATAGAATTTATCATTAAAGACACTGCTTCAGCACAGTTACGCTTTCAGGCATATAAACAGTCCCATTAACTTCAGTAGCTGTAGATGACAAAATTGTTCAAAACAAGGCAGCTATTAATAATACTAGCATGCAAATCTTATGCCCACAGAGGAAAGACCAAAGAAGCAACTCAGCAGGCATCATACAAAAAGAGGAAGTTATCTCAGTCCTGCGTGGAGCAGGAGGTTTCTCATAGTACTTCCAGTAGTTTTTATAAATAATACAAGTTTTAATGGACTGAAGAGATAGCAAGTGTGGATGTTTCTGAAGTTTAACATACTTTTTTTCCCCCCTTCCAAATAAGATCCCCATTGTCAAAGTTTCTGTCCCAGGACTGAGTAATTTTTTTTAAGGGGGAAACTCATCGTCATGATTTATAAGTCTGAATCCAAAGAAAAACTAAGCAAAATGCTCACAAGTGGAGCACCTTCTCCACTGATTTTTCAGAGAGTTTATGCACTAGGAATACTGATTCACAAAACATCGAGAAAAGGCCTAAGTTAAGAAAGCAGTGTCAAAATATAGACAGACAATACTTTATAATGACTACTGATTTCATTAGCAGAGGTATTCCTGGCTAGATTTTCACTTATAGTGTAGAGAACTATATGTATATATTTTAAAGATATTTCAGACTCCAGAGGTAAAATCTTCTGTTCGTTCCTCTGCCATGTAGCAATTTTCAAATGTGAAACTCCTTGTATAAAATGTGATGAAATGTAAGGAAAGATATAGCAGTATGAAATCCATGTTATTATTTCGTATGGTTATCATACTGTGACATATCTATTTAAAGAATTTCTTGTGCGTTTTGTATTTTTCTGTTCTAATCTGAAATGCTATCAGTTTTCTTTCTATCCTGTAGGTATACAGGTGAAGGATGAAGTGAAAAATTCAGGTGGAGGCATAAACCAAAAGAAACGCTATTCCTTAGCTTGTTAAGAGCAATGAAAATATCTTTTCAGGTCACAGACTATGTGAGTAAGAGTAATACAGTTAATTTTCCTGATTCTGAGTGTTTCTGACAAGTGTTGAGGTTTAAGATCCTTTTTCTAAGGAAGAGGAAGCTAGCCTTTCACCGATAAACCACTTTTTACAGTGTTAAGAGTTTCCTTATATTCAACATAAAAAAATACACATTTTGCTGTATTGCTAGAAATTCTTGTACCCTTGGATGGGTTCAACATATACTAAAATATCATTTGGAAGAAGTTATAATATAAAAATACTATAACATAAAAATACTCTATAAGTTCGTTGTATGTCTATTCAGATATTTTACTGTGCTTTCACAGAGCAGATAAGGATATTTATCTGCGTTTTACAGAGGTAAAAAAACCCAATCTTGGATCTTTGTGTAATAATTTTTTTGCCAATATGGATGTCAATTTTTAAGAGATTAGGTTTTAATACTTCACCTCTTCCTCTCCTGCAATGAAGGTTTAAAACACCTCTGCCAGGATTAGATACCCATAAACAGATTTTCTGACCAAAAGAACACTGATGTCATTGTTGTGGTCTCATTTTCCCTAGATACATGCAGGCACTCATTCAAAATATACAAGATTTTTTAACACTCATTCTTACATATTTTCATGGGCCACAGATGATTATCAAGGGAAGCTCCAGATCTGGAATAAAAATGTAAATTGCAGCCCACTTAAGTGGCTCAGGGTAGAAGAAAGAGGCAGAGAGGGTGAGAACATGGGACAACACAGGCAAAGTTTGAGGTAGTCTCCAGTTTTATGCTTAAAGGAATAGGGACATGAGATATTAGTCAACATATACCATTTACCATATACTGCCAAATGACACTTTTTGATAGAGTTGAAACCTATATAACCTTTCTATTAAAGATAGAAGTCTCCACTGCCACTATCATGCATAGAACTTAATCTTGTAGACTTGTGTTAAATCTGCTCTGAATTGTTTAATGCATGCATCTTAAATGTATGTGTTTATACATGTATGTTGGTAGAATTACAAATGATGTCATATCAAACTCCAATTAAAACCTGCTTCGGCAGCAGCCTATGTTTTTTAAAAGCATTCAAGTTTTAGAAAACTGTTCAGGGAGCATGGACTGCCTCCTAGATCTTCCTGTAACACACCAATTAATAAGATGGCATTATCTACCTCTTTCATTTTTATCTCTCTCTTTTCTGCCCTGAGATGACTTCTTTGGCAAGCTGATATGGCTAGTATTGTACCTTCTGCAGCGCTATCAGTTCCACTGTTTCACCATTAGGCAATCAGAAACTTGCTCAGTAAAATGTCATAGATAGTAGCAGTAGTTGTGATACAATCTGGTGGTATTTTGTCTGTGTTAAGTGCCTGACTGGTTATAAAGAGTGCTTTAACAGGGTTCATGCTGAAAGTCAGGATCTTTACCTATTTTTGACTCCCTGTAACTAAGAAATAACCAAATATTTTATTAAAAAGTTATAATATTACCAAGCACTGATTTTTTTAGAAGAGTCATAAGACTGGATTAAAATTTCATTCTACTAGAAAAAAATAAAAAAAAACAAAACCAAAACAAATAACGTTATGTCTATATTATAATCTTGTATGGATTACCTTTTTGTCAGAAAATCTGACGTTCAAATTTGTTCTAAAAATAATGCCAAGAGTTTTGATATAAAGCTGTTGTCCAGGACTTGTGTAACAAGAGGCAAAAAAAAAAAAAAAAAATTGTAATTATTTGACTGTATAAATTGTCTAAACATAATTTTTACCACATGTAAGACAACTTGACCTGCCTTAAACATAAGGTAAAATAAGTTTAACCTCATTTTGTATGTCTAAAAGTTAGACATATATACTGTAGTCATCTTAAGTCTTCAGATGTTCAGTCTTCAGGAACCTCCAGAGGTTTATTAATGTAATTTTTATTGCACGTCCTAACATGACATGAAATACCTTCTAGAGGCGGCTAACTGTGTCTTACTGACTGCAAAAATATCATGTGACATAAGTCTGTTAGACATTGTTAGATGACCAAGTCAGGGTAGGTCAGAATATGAACTTTAATTTTTCAGGGTGAGATTTGTCTATCTTCTGTGTTATTTTCGGGAAATCTAAGGGGATCCTGTAATCCTACACTGCTTACCTGCATCACACAATTTATGTATATGGAAAAAAAAACACTTTTGTTTCACTTCTACCTTGAGACTGGAGTGGAATAAGAAAAAAAGGAAGGTAATAAAAGGAAAATTGATACTGTCTCTCCAATGAGCCAGGCAATGCAGCTACATGGACTACTAATGAATTCTCAAACTAGATATAGGCTATAACAGCTACATAAAGTAAAAAAAACAGTTTAAGTGTTGAGTGGACATGAGAAGCAAAATAGGAAGTTACTGTTTTAGGTAGGTCCAATTTCTCACTAAAGTTTTGTGTCCCTATATCTCAGAACAGAGAAGCTAGCACTTAATTTCCCTCATTTATGGCGACCTGCTTTGTACCCATTTCAATAGGTTTCTCATTAAAATAAAAGCATAACACACCAGTCCTATTATCTTTTAATTAATTTCAGTCTTGTTAACCACCAGTCTAACTTAAAGCATTTTAGTTTTAAGGATAGAATAGATTGTGAATATGTGAAATTTATAATGTGTGGCAGCCTGTACAGTTTCGTAAATTGAATGGAAACATTGAATTGACAAAAGGAAAATATGTAATGACTTGGAAGAAAGCTGTGATCTGAATAGTTGAAGAGTATCCTAGACCCAGTTAATCAGCTTTCAATGAGAGTTAACATCAACGCAATAAAACCTCTCCATGACACCAATCAGTACTCTACATCATAAGACATGTGATTTTAAAAAATACTTTAAGAAGATAGTTGTAATCAATTCTCAAAATCAAGTTATTGTTCCAAACTGACTATAACTGAGATGTCCTTAAACCTAAGGCTAAAAGAAGCCTTGTAAATCAAGTTGACAGAAAAGTAGTTCGAACAATTATTTATCTGCAGTGCCATCAAGATTTACTTGTATTTATGTTGAGTTTCTATTTATGAGTGACTCCTCTCACATGAAAAACTCAATTCCTACACTGTGTTTATAAAATAGCCAATCTTTAGACTTTTTACAATACATAATAAAGAATTTTTGAAATTAAGACTCAGTATGTGTGATAAGTAAAAATGAACTGTCTACTATATGTGAGTATATTAGGAGAGAAAATGTATGTGGTCAATATCTGTCACTGAGGCCAACTGGTATAGACTAGACTGTATTAATACTTTTAAACTCTTTTATCCTCTAAAAAATGTCAACATCCAAACTGTTGATTGGGAATGGTCCCCTAGCTATGTTGACTGCTGAATCACGCAGACAAATTTCTTTGGGAAGTCAAGTTGGATGTATCAAAAACATGCAGGGATCACTGTAGAAATATAATGAAAACAAGCAATACATATATTTTTAAAGGGGCTTCAGTTAAAAGTTTTCAGAGACTCAGGAGGAGTGATATTTTCACATTACTCTTCTTTCAGATAATAAACATGTAATTAATTTACATGAATGAAGTCATGGTTTTACAGCTTATTTTTCACCTTATGCACAAATATAATATAAAATGTACAAGTCTTTTTAAAGAATAGTTGAAATGTAAGCCTGAACACAACAATATAGGAAATTTAATGAATTTTTGCAGATAAGTTGTGGCAAAAAGACAGCTTAGTAGACAACACTATGCTGTTGAGGCATGATTGTCCGAGGATGTGAATATGTGAACAAGAAAAAATTAAAAATGAAAAAAAAAAAAAACCATCAAAAAACCCCTAAACAAACAAGCAAACAAGCACACAAAAAACCAAAACCCCACAACCCTGGACAAATTACAGAAAATATATTCATTATATTCTTATTCTTTGGGAAGTACATTCTGGAGCTGTGTTAGATTCATCTTCAGAGAGAAAACCTGACTTCTTATTCCTAGCAAATGCAGAATGGTAAAGGAATTGTAGTTAAATGGAGGACAAGAGTGACAAACAGATTTTGTGGCAGATGGATAATTTAGGAACAAAGAAGTTAGTTCTAATACTATTACAAATCTTGCTAAATTTTCAGTCAGGTGGTAGTGGAATGTGGGGCATGTTGTCATGGGTTCATATTGGAAAAAGAGCCAGAGAAGAAAACCAACTGATATTTTGCTTTATGTCAATAAATTAACTAAATATATAGAGCTGTGTTATAGAAGATATAAAAGGCTGATCAGTTGCTTTTGAAAATGGATTTGAGGACAAACAGACAGAACATGATGCAGGTGTTGGATACTGACTTCCTGATCAAGCAGTTTTTCATTAATGCTTCAAAACAGGTGAAGAAGTCTCATGGTTGCAATACAAAGTTATTGTGGAGGACTTCAACTACTCCAACATCTTCTGGATATGGTTGAACACAAGCAAACCAGGAGAATTCTGGAGTGCATTTAGAACAGTGTTTTGATGCAGATGCTGTATGCACAGAAGGTGGGAAGTCAGATCTGCCAGAACTGCTGCTGAATAAAAATCAGTAGTGTGATTGGTCAACAGCAACCTTCATTCCAAGTGCTATCAGATGATTTAATTAAGTATCCTCATGAAAAAGAAGGAAGGTATAGATGGTATGAGAAGGTATAGTCAAGGCAGGGGATCTCAAAGATGAGACTTTTGCTTGTTCAGGTAATTGGTAGAAAGCATCCCTTGGATGCTGCTTCAAATGGAAAAAAAAGAAANAAAAAACCCTTTGATTCGCCTTAAAAAGAAAAAAAAAAAAAAAAAAAAAAAAAAAAAAAGAAAAAAAACCCCAACCCAAACAACCCAAATCTCAAGATATCTGGTTATTGCAGAGGAGAAACTCCTCAAAGCACAAGGATGGTCTGTGGAATTAGACTGGCTTGACATAAGGCCATGGATAAAATATCCTGGTTGTACTCAAATGCAAAGAGAACGAGTATGGAAGGAGGAAATAGATATTTCCTACCAGGAGAAAAATAGGAATATTACATGAAATGCATGGATGGAATTGGAATTAGGCAATTAAGAAAACTAAAGCTTATAGTTGAAAATGAGAATGTGAAAGTCAACAAGAAGGGTTTTGTTAGTACCTTGGCGACAACCAGAACAGAAACCAAAGATGATGTAAGCTTGCTATTACTGAGCTAGTGAATTGCTGGTGGTGGAGAATTAAAAGGCAGAGATACTAATTTTCTCATTTGTATCAGTTTGTACTTGCAATGTCTGCTGTCAGGCCTCCCATGTCTGACTAAATGAAGAACAATTTAACAGCAGGAAAATATCAAGTTAGAGACCATGTTAGCAAACTGTACTACCGTTCAGTGGGGACAGGCTGAAGACATTCAAGACTTCTGAGAGACCTGTCAGATGCCATTTCAAGGTCCCTGTCTGTCATCTTCAAAGGGTTGTACCTGTCAAAGGAGTTCCCTGTAGCATGGAAAATGACAATTATTATGCCCATGTTCTAAACTGGAAAGAAGAGCCAAGGTAATACCGGCTGTATGTGAAGAAAATGCAGCAAAACTTTTTGGAAGATATTTCCAAGGAAACAAGTGGTTGGAAATAGCCAGCATGGATTCACTAAGGGCAAATCACGCCTGTTCAATATGATTGTCTTCTACACCAAGTTATCTGGCTGAGTGGGCAAGTGCAGCAGGGTCAGCCGTAAAATCTCTATAGTACAACTGAAAAGAAGTGGTCTAAAAAGGTGGAGAAAAGATAGATAAGACTCACTGGACCGATAAAAAACTTGCTTATAAGTCATCAGCAGTTCAAAATCATATTTTTGAGTGTTGTTCCTTTGGAATTATTTCTACGGCTCATCCCGTTTGAGATCTTTATTAATGACTGTGTGTGCTGGTTTTTCTCCCTCCCTTCACTTTTTCTGCTTGAGCAGCAGCCCCTAACATTTGTAGTGATGGCTGTATCTGGCATACAGGTAATGCAATAGTTAAGGGCCATAAATCTTGTTCAGCACCTAAGGGACATAAGTCTTGCTCAACAGCTGAGGGATAGTCAAACATGTGCCGACTCAGAACATGGTTACTTTGCAAAAAGGGCTATAAGTCAGTCATCTTACTCCATAAACAGTGGACAGTTCAGGGCTCACTGAACTGTCCTTCATAGCAGTGGTCTGCACACCAGGATGTCCCCTTGCATAGGAACACGTCACAGGGTTACTCCTCAAGGCTGGGGGAATCCTTGTCTCTTCAGACACCTGGGAAGCGAATTAGAATAAGTGTACTCAAACTGAAATCTTTGCTGAGTGATAGAAAGGATTGCTTGTGCACATGTAGTCCTTTAGGCATAAACCACTGACCAAGCCTGGTGATCCATATTGTCTTGTCTATGTGGATCCAGCCAGACCTAAACTCCTCTCAAAAAGGAGTTTAGAATTCAATGAAGTCCTTTTTGAATCTCATGACTTATCAGGAATGTCTTCCTGAGGGTTTTATCTGACTCTGTTCTCTATGCAGTAAATGAGTACCTTGCCATTGAATCTTGTTGAATCACTGTTGCATTTACTATCAAGCTTAGTTAAATCGCTGTTCTATATCAATAAATATATCACTATTTCTCTCTTGCAAGTGAAGGATGTAACTCCATCCACGACAATAACTTAGTGAGTTTGCAAAAGAAAGCAAGTTTAGGCAATATTTTGTACACAGTCATTCAGAGAGAATTCCAGGAGCTGGAGGAATGGGCTGGCGGAAACATCATGAAATTCATGGTATAGAAAAAAAAAAGTGCTATGCTCGAGATGCAGTAAGACCGTGCTACGATGTAGGTGGATGCTGACTGGACGGGGAGTAATTTCGTATGAACGGATCCGGTGGACCTAGCAGTCCACTACTTGAGCATGAATCAGCAATCTCTGTTTTAGTGAAGGCTAAAATTTTACTGGTCTGCATTAGGACAAGCATTGCCAGCAGACAATGGGAAGCAGCTGTGCTCCCCTGCGGGGCATTTCTGAGGCTGCACTTGAAGAAATGTTTCTAGTTAGGGGCTCCAGGAGAAAGATTGAAAAACTGAACAATGAAGAGGCAAGAGGAGCTTATGAAATAAAGAAAGGCTGAGGAAGCTGGGTTTTTTTCAACATGGGAAAGAGAATGTTGAGAGACAACCTGCTTGCTGCATTCAGCTACCTTTTACTTGTTAGAGAGAGGAAAGTGCCAGAATATTGTCCAAGCTACAAAGCAAAAAGTTTAGAGACCATGGCAGTTGACAGCTGCCCTAATGGAAATTGACTCTGTATATATGAATTCTCAGTGAGAACAGTCAAACACTAGAAGAGGTTCGCCAAAGGGATTGGATAATCTTAATTTTTGGAGATATTAAAAGCTCAGCTGTAGAAGGTCCTGAGCATCCTTACCTAACATATAGCAGGAGATGAGATTGGATGACTCCCCAATCTAAAGCACTGTATGTTCATAGTGGAATTTTTTACTTTCCTTTAATACTTTGTTTTATTGCATACTTTTAATGATAACATATCTTATCTTGCCACATATCCAGTAAGCCATGATTATTGTTGTGTGACATATGCTGAAATTTTAAGAGTTTGGGTTTTCTGCAGTGAGGGTGTTTTAGGAATTTTTGAAGTATAATGCTTCTGCATTGTTTTTAAAGTATCCTCTAAAAGAGAACTTGTGAGTTTTCTAGTTTCAAGACACTATACCTGCCTGATGAAAAAAATGGTCTAGTTTAGGAGCAGCTCAGAAAATTGGAATCAATGTACCACAATGTGAATGTACACCATTTTAAACAAAATTAATATCTTATAGATTAGACCTAGTTATTCTACAAAAGATGGAAATAACAGCTGACAACCACATTCTATTTTTGGCTATTATATACCTGCGCCCCATCTCTTGTTCATTGTTTCCTCTTAACATTAGTATTCATAGCATGTTATCTTGAAAGCAGAGATAATAAAACAATACTACTGTGGTCTTCTCCACAGCGGAGCCCTGCAAGAGATCTGACTCTCTGAGTAATCAGTGATTTACAGTCAGTCTTATTCTATTGCTTTTTTTCTCTATCTCCCTCAAGGTAACAGCACTAAAGGAAAAAGATGCTTTCAAATCATACAATAAAGTTAGAAACATGTCAATAACGGGTTCACTTGGTGACTCTAGAAATCATAACACTATACCTTTTTTACAAATAAGTACAAGAGAACTCTCTGTCTAGTACACGTAGGAGTGCTTGCTATTAAGCACTTTAATATTTCCATAATACCTAATTAGTGTCTGTTGCTTCTTTTTCAGCCAGGGAACAAAAAACTCTTTGCCAAGGAAGAACTGGAGCTCATTCCAATTTACTGATGAAGAAATTAAACTTCAGAGACCAGCTATGACTTCCCAAGGTCCTTATGGCAGAAAGGAGGGCAAAGAAACAATTTAACTTCGCTTTTCCCCTACACCTCAACAGCCTTACATGTCACAGTACAAAGGCTGAAGAAAACACCATAGGGTAATCCTGGTACAAGTTCAGATAGAAAAGAGGTTTCTCTAGGGCAGCTTGCAGAGCAGAGCACTACTAAGATTTTCAACAATAATGAAAGAATAAAAATATGCTAGCTCTTCTGATAGAGAGGCCTTCAGCATTATTCCTACTGTACCAGCCAGCTCTCCAGCTCTGGGTTCAGGGTTTGGATAAGGTTGGCTGCTGTTGATCTGAGCTGGACCTGCAGTGCTGTTAGAAGCCCGTGCTTTCTAAGCTTTAAGAAAATTTAGAACTACCCTATACCTTGGTCGTACCATTGAAGGAAGTCACCTTACCAGCTAAAAAGTATAGATAGAAAACAAATTTGATCTTTTTCCCCTGATCTGCAAGTTGATCTAAGAGGAAATATATTCTCTAAGAAGAATACTTCCAAGCATTTGGAATTTTGATTCAGTTCCCTAACTCAACATCTTTCTTATTCTTCATTCATAAAAAGTACCAGGGGTTCTTTGAAAAAATTGGGTTACAGAATTTTATTTTAGTTAACACAGATACTCAGTGAAATATAAATATTTGGGATGGGAATATTCTATAAGGAGCATGATATCTACTACTTTTTGTGGTAGCTATTGTGTAACAACCAAACTAATTTTTGATATGTTTTATTTTGTCCCCCACTTTATGCCTAAAATCTACAGCAAGTCTGGGCTGTGGAATTCACTAAGCGGAAATGTTAGAATCACTTCACATACCTGTACTTTTTGGGCCTTAAGTGCATACTCTTGCTTAAGAACTCCTGGGTAATTATGTACATGCCAGCATTTTCTGAGTGTGCAGATTTTACATTTCTGGAATAACAGGCATTATAATGAGAATTCTTCTATAGCTCTATCAAGACAGAAAAGGCAGAAAATGCATGAAGAACTGGCTCTTTCTCAGTGAAAGAAATATTTGCTAACACTTGTCTATAAGCATTTATTTTTGTGCATATGACACTTAAGTCAAAATTGATTACATTGTGTATTCTAAAAAAGTATCCAACTGATTTACCTTTTACCAGTACACCAAAAAATTTAAAAATTTACTTAATTCTTCACAATGTTTTTAACATTTTTATAAACTTTTACATTTTAATGAACTTAAACATAGAGACAGTTAAAATGATCAAAGAACATTAATAAAATTTTTGTACAAAAGAAACATGAAGCTCAATGAAGGTTATACATTAATATACATGATTGTTATATTTCAGTTGAAAAATTCACATTGAGGCTCAAAATGCTACTTCAGTTTTTGCATTTACCTGAAATAATTAGAATATTTAGCTCTGAATAACTGTGAGTGGAACAGGTCACTCAGTACATTTGCTTGATGATGTCGGGTACATGACAGTGGGAAAATGAAAAATGCAGAAATAGAACAGAAAATGTAGCAGGCTTCTACTCATGAACATTGCAATGAAATTAAAGAAAAAAAAATCAAACTTGTTCTGATAGAGCTACTAGCAAAATCATATGCACATTGTAAAAAGGATTTTTGAATATGGATTTTACTAGAATCACTCTGATCTTTATTTCAAAACTCAGCTATGAATGGCAGTTCTTTTTCATCCTCTTCTTTTAAAGAAAAAAACCCACATATATATTTTAGTAACATTAGCTCATTTGTCAGCTTAGGACGTCAGCAAAAACAAATACACAGTACTTGTATTCTCCTAAATCAGTGTGAAATAGGCAGCATTAAAATTAGGTTAATTTTTTTATTTAGAGAATTAATCAGAAATGAATGGTATGGATTGAAGGAAGAGAAAGCCATTTTCTTACAAACTCAAAGCTTCATAGAAGTAAATAAACTACTTTGGATATATGCTACTTGTCTATTTATGAACTCCAGGTTATTTTAATATTAAATGATATAGTAATCAACTAGTTTCAATTGTAAAGAACCTACCATGGGCAGAAACACCTTCCACTAGACCAGGCTGCTCAAAGCCCCATCCAACCTGGCCTTGAACACTGCCAAGGACAGGGCATCCACAGCTTCTCTGGGCAACTTGTGCCAGTGTCTCACCACCCTCAGAGTAAAGAATTTTTTCCCAATGTCTAATGTAAACTTACCCTCTTTCAGTCCGAAGCCGTTCCCCATTGTCCTATCACTACATGCCCTTGTAAAAAGGTCCATTGGGGAAAAAAAACCAAACCAACAGATTACTTGAACAAAAATAATTTGTGATGTTCCTAAAATAAATAAAAAGAACCCAGTATTTTTGTGGATACTATTTCAAAACAATCAAGTAAGAAAATTATAAATATATTTTCAAAATTAACAGAACTACTTAGTCATAGCTATCTGTAAGTGCCAAATGGTGACTCTTCTGTGCAGCTATTTAAAACCATATTATGTTTTCATGTTCAGAAATTACATGGCTATTTCAGATTTTGTATAACTTACTGAATATTTAGTGACTATCATATCTATTTTGTGAAACAGGATTTTTCCCACATAAACACATCCTTGTGCATGCTTATTTATCCAGCCTACTAGTAAATGGATAAATATGCTTTGAAGCATTGTTCCTGCAGTTTTGTCTAATACAAAAGGGTGAAATAACAATACAAAAATACAAAAAACTCTCTTTTTTTTTCCTGTTGTTTAAAACACTTTTTCCCTTCTTTTTTTTTTTTTTTTCTCAACTGGTTAATATATTAATTTTATCCAATATAATTCTTGTAATTTTATGTCTTTGGATAAATTTTATTGGTCTTCTGAAAATGAGATATTTTTATTTGTTGTAGTCAAGATTTCATGCCACTGCTAGTATATATAACTGTGTACTTTCATCAAACAATCTACTTCATTGCCATATATGTGTCAAATATTTATAAAAACAAATTACTAAAGGAAAGCGAAATCACCTACATATATCACACACATGTATGATGAACAGCTTCCAGATTTTAAATTAAAGGAGGCTTATTAAAGAGATTGAGGCCATTATGTCTAGATTTAATCAGCTGAACTTGGAAAATCTGCAATTTGGAGCGTCTTTATCACTAATTATGTCCTGGATGATCAAGTTTAACAACAAAAGAAAAGATACTCATCAACTCACTGCCTCTAAGTGTCTCACAGAGATCAGAGAAACACAGGCAAATGGTTGGTTTATGAAGTTGTTCCAGTAAGCCTGTCTTACCATTTGCTTCCAGGATTTAGATCAATTATATGCTTGAAACAGAAAATAAGATTCTAGAACAGAACAATTCTTCAAACACAGAAAACTGCAGGTGTGTTTATGAGTCAAATTAAATAAAAATAAACTTATGCCTGTGCATTTTCGCAAGGCAGATCTTCCACTTCAGTCTATGAATCTGTGAATCACAGAAAATGACACAGTCATCTTTGGGTACTTTGGAAAATTTCCTTCTTTTCATAAGTTCTAAGGCTTGGATCTTGTTTGATGCAAGAAAGTACACTGGTCTCAGGAGTTTCCTAACCTCATCATGTGCCAAAAGATCACAGTTCGCTCTATTCCTTTTATTGCTTCCATTTTACTCTTCAGAAAGCTCTCCCAGTAGGACATGGATGTTGTCCATAGTTGATTTTCTGTCAAAATCAGAAACCGAGGTAATGCAAATATCTAGTCTTCTTCATTGCTGCCTATCCAAAAATCATGCAATACTCAGTCTTCATGCCCTAAACACCCATGCTATCTATCACACTTTCCATCTTAGCCCCAAGACTAAATGATGCTGTGTAATGTTGAGGTCTTGTACCAAGGAGCAGCACAAATACATGGACATTTTTATAGTAGCAGAAGATTGTTAGGCTGTTTGACTGTCCTTTTTGGACCCAAATTCCTCTAAGAAATTCAGACAGCAATTCAGAGTAGGCTGGAGCAGAATTGCCCGAAGAGTAAGGAAATTCTGGCCCACAGGCTCTTACCTTGCTTCAGATAATACATGGAATGTTTCCAGGGTACTGCAGATTCAGATGCTTTAATTTTCTGCCTTGCCTTACAGCTTGGGATCCTCCAGGCAAGTATAGCTCGTGTCACTTTATCATCATCTTCTTCTTATGCCAGGAAGACAGCTGCTACAGACACCACTGCTCACAGCTTAGTCTTGAGTTAGAAAAGTGGCATATTACGTGACAGGAGCTGGGTTAGAGGATATCTCTGCCTCATGTCCAGTACATGAGTGAGTGACTGGAAGCAATGTATCCTGAAGTATCCTGGTAAATTAAAAGGCGACAAATATGGGTTTGGGATGGGTGAAGACATAAATAAAATGGTAAGATGCTGAATTTAACTCATATGATCTTCCACAATTTTTGGCGCTTTTTTTGTTCTATCTGTCATCAAATATATTCCATAAATTTTGCCTTCTTAATTTAAAGATAGTTAATGTCTTAAAGTGAACCTGGATGAATCTGCAGATATGCCCATGGCCAGTATGGTGAAACAGAAAGAGCTATAAGACGGATTTGAAGGAACAACTCTGCTTAATATATATTAAAAAAAGTATGTTAACAAAAGCTTCAGCAAATTTTTGTTTACAGGTTGAAAACAGAGTATATTCTTTTCTGTCGTGGCTACTTGGGAATTAATAAATTTACACCAAATTGATCCAGAATATCTGAGTGACTGGGATGTTTTCTTTTTCTTCTCTGCACCAGTTTTTGGTAGGATGATAAATACTGGAGTATCACTCTGGCACTTTATAGGTATTGCACCAAAAATAGCAGGAAAACAAACAAGTCTGAAATAGAGCAGTGTGTCCATGGAAACCATGTACACAATGGTATTGAAAATTTTATATTGAATCAGATAAATTAATTAGTGGGATGAGGAATAAAACTCAGATTTCCACGTGCCTACTAAGTGCAACAATTACATGGACTTCCTTTATTTAGGAAAGAACACTGTCCTGAAAAATGTAGGGCATCATGCTAAATGGATCACACGACCCGATTTTCCTTTCCTTTTGTCAATCCCAGAGAAGTGACAAGCTGCATAGCATGCTTAATTATTTCCCAAATAGGAATTTTCAGTATCAATGCAGAAAAGTGTGTCTAGAGTATGAATCTAGATACTGACAAATTTTCTTCACTGTATCTCAGAAAAATCTTTATATGGATTAATCCATATGAATGTGTTTAGATAACACACACAAATGCCACCATCTACTTAGCATTCTTCCAAACATCATATTTCTCAAAATAATAAAAATATTTATTTTAGAAACTAAGAACAAGTGAAGTTACATCAGGAATTAATAACAAAGCGGTAAAAATGGAGCAAACAGGGAGTTCTAAGATTAAAAATAAAATCAGAGCTTTATTTAAAATTTTATTCTGAATGAAAACTGTAAGGATGTAAGATAAAAAACAATGATTACTTTTACTTGAAAAAATAAAGATGGGAAAAAAACCCATTAACTCCAGTGTGGCATTTGCCGAGTGATTACACTTGTGAGATTACCTTGAAAAATACTGTTATGACTCTGGGGAGGAGTCACTGCTGATTACCAAAAATATAAATATAAAAGAAAATAGAAAGCTTCTATTGATCTGTGTAAAGACACACTGTGAATTTTATTTAAACATGTATGGTTTTTTATATTTTGCTTTTCCTTTTGCTAAAGAATATAGGAAGATAATTTGGCTTTCAGTGTCACACTTTGAGTAAGAAATTTTGTTTAGAAGCTGCAATTAAATAATTCAGAAATAATTAATTCAGAAGACATCCCATTAAATTATAACCCTCCCCACTGGTTAACTTGGTGCCAAAATGTATTGTTTAATTTATCATTCTTAGTATTTTTAGAAGGCCTCAAGGCAGGGAATGAAGCAATAATAAATAGGGAATAGTGGATAATTAGAGAAGGAAATGTGGAACAAAATTACTAAGGGCTTTAGGTGAAGTTCATTATTACTATTTAATAGTGCCCAAGAGCATTTGATCAAATTATGGATCATGTTTAAAAGTGGGCTGAGAAAAAATCCTAGTGGAGGAGAGTTTTCTCACTACCACTTCCAGAATTTTACAGCAAGTTTTACAGAATTTATCAAGGAGTAAAAAAGCAAAAGCATATTGACCAAACCTTCTCTTCTATCACACACAATGATCTAGTGAGATTTGAAGAAGACAGAGGTTCTTCATTCCCTCAGAAATTGTTCAAGACGTGAGTATTACATGATTAAGCAGTAAAGCACTTCAAGAATGAGTGATAAGGTGACACATTGTAAGTGCAGCCCTTAGGGCTTTTAAGCAGAAGGTGAAGTAGATTTTTTTTTTTTTTAATTCTCCAGGGTGTTTGCTTTTCAGCCACATCTTAAAAGAAGCACATTTTTAACATGGATCTTTCAAGCTGACTTGAATTTTCAGTGTTTTGGTTTTATTTTTATTCCATCATTTTCTTTATGCATTTATATTACTTCCTTTAATTATAATATAAAAATATCCTGAAAATATTTTAAACACAAACATATGTGCAAAATTACAGAGCTCACCTTTTCAGTATTCAAAAAATGAAGATCCTCTTTGACATTTTTCAGTTGGAAGACTTAAAAGAATGAGAGAGCATGAAATCTATGGCACACAGCAAATAAAAGCATTTGATTTAAGCAGTAAGAGTGATTTTAGTATATGGATGTCCTGGGATAATTTTTTTTATATTTAAATATGTTTTCTGAAAGTCTGCAACTCTGATATATTAAATGATTTTAAAAAAATACTTTTTATGTCTTCCTATGCTTAAAAAAAAAAAAAAAAAGAAAAAGGAAAGAAAGGAGAAAAAAAAAGGAAAGAGAAAACCCCTTCTGATCTCTATTCCACAGTAGCAGAATGGGGGAGTAGAATAAGTAACTTAATTATTTCTGAAAATTTCTCTTCCAGGGGAGCAACTACATTTTCAGATATATATGCTGACTCAAAGTAAAATGATGCCTGTTAAATACAAAGAATTTTGTGGGATGGAAATTCTAATTATTCAGCAGTTCTGTTCATTAGAAAATGGAGATCTCCATCTTTAGACATTTGATTCTATAAACATAGTATTCTGGATATTATGCTACCTTATTTTGTTTTTGTTTTGTTTTGTTTTATTTTTTTCCCTCATAAACTTTGTTAACAGCAAAAGAGTCAAGCTGGGTTTCCTCTGGACTTATTCGTATGACTGGGCAATCTGTTTGATTAGTTTCATTCTATATTCCAGAAGATTATAAAACCACTGGCATAGTTTAACAAAGAATTCTAGTGGTAACAACACTGGCAGTAATAGTAGGAGTAAAGCACTATTCACAATGAAAAACCTTAATTTTTACTCTGGTTAATTTTTATTTTAACCAGGGTGTTAACTTACTCTTTCAATATGGGAATGACTGAAAAAGAATACTAATTTGTATACAAAGCTGACATACAATTACACAGTTTAAGATAGCATGATGAGGTAGTAGAAAACACCACAAGATCTTCACTCGGATTCACATGACAGGACAGAAAGCCTTTAGATTTGGGAGGGTCAGAATGTCAAAAAAAAAGGAGAAATCTGGTTGTCAGCCAGGGGAAAGAAGTCAATTATTTGGATAGATTTTGCACATAATTTCTGTCACAATGATTGCTGAGCACGCTTTAAACCAATACACAATATGCAGAAGGAGGGTGGAGCAGTTTTCCTTGAGACTGTGTCCATAGTGCAGAATGTATCTTATTTATGGATCCCAGGCAGACAGCCTACAGCTCTGCCAGAGACAGTCTTGTGCCACTTGGGCCTCCTCTCTCTTATGTGCTGTATTCAGGGGCATTCTCTGATCTGCCTGTTGTATTCTGTAATGATATTCACAGCCGTAACCTTGAAAATGAATTATTTACTTTGAAGGTTGGCTAGGTTATCATGCAAACACTTCCTACTGCACATGTGCAAGTACTTATGTCTGATTCATCACATCGGAAATTGTATCACTTAAACACTTATTTCAAAATCATACTCTTTCTAAATGAAAAGTGGAAGAAAACTGTTAAGCAGATATCTCTGAGTATTTCATGGAAAAGGTCAGATGAGTCTAAAAACCATAAAAAAAGCAGTACACATTTTAATTCGTTGAACTACATTATTCTGGACTTTTTAATTTGCTTGACCAATTGCTCTGACACTCATCTGCAAAAACAGAGAACTCCTAATATTCTCAAAAGAGAAAATTTTCCTTTTTGTCTTGGGAGGACCATTCAGCCTCTATGTGAAGTGAAGCTTGGGTCATCACTGCAATTTAATAATGCTTTATCAATAATGTAGAGGTTGATTTTAGCAATCTATTTGTTGCAGTGTTTTCTCTGCTGTTTTTTCTTATGAAAAATTGTGCAGAAAAAATATATTTACCTTACTGTGATAATGGTGGAAATAACATTCCTTAAGTAAGGGATTTTAGCACTTTGATGCTAATCTATAATTGCTGAATGTTTATCAACTCATGATTTTTCCAGTTTCATTTTTATTCATATTGTCTATTATTCCTTTAGTCTTACTACCGAGATCATTCTTTACTTATCTTCTTTTTTAAACATATAATTTGTTATTAAATGCTATTGCTCATCCACTGTCAAATTCACCTGTGTGTTCTTCTGTAGTCATAGACAATGTTCACCTATAAATCTTAGATGTCATGTACATGGCTCATTTTTTAAGAGTTCTGTGAACTCCAGAACAGATTTAAGCAATACTACCACTACTATTTTGCATTTACAACATCTTTTAAATGAAGATTACAATTGAATTTAAGATCATAAATTAAGCTTCACAATGACCTTGAAAACCTGAAATATAAATTCCTGTTCTTCTACATTTTGAAGGACAAAGATCAGAAAACTGATCAAGTTAAAAAAAAAAAAGAAAAAATATTTACAAGAGTTAAGTGAATGTTCTAATATTTTTCCTAAGGAAAAGTCACTGCTGCTTTTAAAAAATCAAGATGATTTTAAATACGAATTATTAATCTAAAGCTACAGACAGTTTTAGATATAATTTACATTTCACATCTTCAGATATGTAACTGTTACAGTCTGCTTAATAATTAGGTCAATAGAAAGACAGTGCCTTCCAGACAGGAATAGGTTTGGGTCAGCCTGTGAGGTAATTCATCAAACTTGGTGCAGTGCCTCCCAGGCAAGCAACTATTCACTTTGGTCTGGAAGAGAAGGCGGAACGTGGAGATGTCTCCCAGGTAGAAAATTAAATGGGTCAGCCTTGGAGGCAGCCCAGATAGGTGACTGTTCAGCTTTACTTGAAAATGGATTAACATACTAAGGTCATTCCTGAGTACATAACTATTGGCTCCTGCTCAGATGACAAGCCATTATTCACGGACTTCCTTCCACTTGAAGGGCTGCTTATGGCAGCTTATCTTAAAAATAGATTATGAGACGGTTAGCCTTTGTCTCTAATAATAAAGTCCTGTTTGTGAACATGAGTGTATGTTTTACCAGGACATAAGAAATCATTGACCCTGTTGATTGTATCTTTGCCAGGGATAGTAAAAGACATTCCCTCAACTGGTATTGCCACAACTGAGACCAAATGTTAATGTATAAGAAAGATGCAAAGTATACTGCTGGTATATAAACCTTTGGCAGGTGGGAAAACCTAGAGAGCATATGCTTACCTGCAGTACATATGGTCCTGACTTGGAAAAGAACATCAAGAGCTTCATATATTTAAACTGGCCTTTTATTCCTGTCCATCTGAAAACTGAAAATACTGTAGTATTTGAGGAAAATACACTGAAAACTCAGACAATTATTAAAGTAAGAAGGTAAGCCAGAGCCATAAAATAAAAAAACCCCACATGCATAAGAGACTTGACTAAACAGGATAGGAGGTCTGGGAGGAGGGATGAAAAGTAGTAGACTAGTACACAACACAACAAGGTTCTTTATCCTATTTCCTCCCTTTATTTTTATTTCTTCATAAACACTTCTCAGTATGTTCTACGTTGTGGCTGTAAGATGATAAAAGAGAACACATGATTATTTGAGGAGAAGAAGCCAAGCGAAGAATAGAGGCCATCCAATAAATTGGAAATTCTGATAGGTCTTGCTGAGTGCCAAATGGCATGTGCATAAATTAGCAACACTGAAGGAATCCTGGCACTGATGAATCAGAGAAAGGGCAGTTTTTTATGGGAAGGCCAAGAGAGATCAGGAGGTCTATGGCGCACTTAAGGATGCTGCAGGAGATAGAAGGTGGTAGGAGAAAGTGGAAACTTTGGATTGGGATTAATTAGGAAGATGCATATTTCCTATGTAACTCATGACAAACTATGATATTTTATACTGAAAGCCAACGCTCTGAGACATATGTTAGGATACTTTGTAGTGATGAAATCCAGATTTTAAAAGGGACGCTAGAAAAATATAGATATTCAAGAAAAACTACCACCAAAAAACAAAACAAAACAAACCCCAAAAATAACAAAAAAAATTAAAGGCTATAATGAATTAGTATCTTATGGTATCTTATGGCAGCTTACTGTAATGTCTGTTAGGACTTTATACAGTGAATATTTAATGTAAATACTTAAGCTCTACCTGGAACAGACAACAGCTCCCTTTTCAAGTGAATGCTTTCATTACTAGTTAATAAGATGTTTCATATATTTTGCTGTGTGGTCCCATAAATCTCGAAAACAATACTAAAGAGGAATACAGAGCAACTCTATTGCTCCACTTCAACCCTACCTTTTCCTATTGTCAGTGTTATATTACCTAGAATGTGTAAAATGGAGATTGGGTTACATGACTGCTGGTCTCATTTCATGCCTCAGCATTTTAAGTCTAGGTTGTTTAACCAAAAAGGATGAATGTGGCACAGCCATGATTGTGTGTCTCATCAGTAAAAGTGTGAATTTTCTTGGGTGGGATTAAACTCACTGTAGAGGTCTGAAGTTTACTGTCAAAGTCACCGGCAGTTGCCCTTTTATAGTCTAAGAGGAGAAATAAGCACCACCAGAGTGCCATTCATCCACTGTATTTCAGATTCTGTTCTAGAGAGAACTACACCTTAAAAGAGCCTTGAATTTCCTAGATGACTGAAGATTTACTGTTCAAGTGAAGGCCAAATGCCATAGGCTATTTTAGTGGGTGAAGAGTTTTCTGTTTGTTTGGGCTTCTTTTGCCATAACCAAACTTTCTTGGAAGTCTTAAAAATCTTCTGAGAAGATAACAATGTATAGTAACTGTTATTAAATAACCTCAGTAATGTCTAAAACTGCAACTTTTCAACACCATAAAACATGAATTCAGAATTCACATGTCCTTACTTATATATATGAGAAATCTATGCACCTGGTATTATTGTCTTAAAACTTTGGCTATCAGAGCAATGGGATGGGGAAGGTCTGGTGCTCAGTTACAACATGGATTAATTTCTAGTACATTTTAACCTAATGAAGTGAATTAATAAATCAAAAAGAACAGTATGGCTGTTGTCATGGCTATAGAATATAATGGTTACCAGTTTCCTTTGTGGGCAAAATTTCGAATATGGAATGAGCTGTGTGTTGCTTGCAGGCAAAATCCATTCTGTATTTGATTTTGATGTGTTTTCAATTGAATTATTTTCTGTGGTTCATTTGGCTTCAAGTAGAAATTAAAAGATCTAATTTTAAAGCAGCTGACATTATGGAACACCTGATACGTCATTTACACACAGAGATTATGTAGTTTTGTGCATCCCTTAAAGTTTTTGTACAAATGCCCTTGCTTTGACTGTGAGAGAGAAAAGGGCTTTTCTAAACATCTTGTTCCATCAAATGAAGATCAGACAAAATGTGAATATTCGTTTTTTTCTTGAGCAAGGGATTTCTAAATTCTAAGTGTGTCCTGGAAATGTCACTGGTTTCTGCAAAGCGATATCTCTTATCAACCCATCTTTGTCAGATACCAAAGCTTTTTGGGTAGAGATTAAAATGATAATTTGTAGGGAATTATATCCATATTTCCTCTTGTCTTCAAAGTCACAGAAGGAATTATTCTTTCTTCAAGCACAATTACTCCTAGAGTTTCTCTGGCAGAGTTTTTCTTCCTGTATTGATTCTGACACATGGTCTTCCTTGAAGACGCAATAAAGAGCACAATACGTGAATGCGGTTACAGACTCCTACTCTGCTCTGTTTTTTAAATTCACATTATCTAATGCCTACAGGTAATAAGGAAGTAGATAAACCTATTAATCAATAGAATTAAATTGGAAAGTAGAGGTTCTGTGGGCACAAATATCCTTACCTCTACCGACAGGCTTCCTTGATAAGTAGGCACTCAGCAGAAATCTGTGAGCCATTTATACTTTATGTTGGCGTGCCATTGCAATCAGTGCTTAACTCTTTCAGTGTTGTGAAGTTCATCTCCATGTTGTCCATGTTTTTGCTGTGTTTCCATTGAAGTACTAACCTTTGTTTGATGACTGTGACACTCTGAAACATGCTTCTGAGTTCTGCTGAAGAACTAACAGAAACATGACTGTCAATGAATGAAGTGCTATGGAAAAATAATAAAGCAGCAAAAGCAACCAGAAAAAAAAAAAAAAAAAAAAAAAAAAAAAAAACCCAACCAGAAACCAAAACCCCCCCTGTACCAACTTGGCTTTAATCCCCTGGGGAAAAAAAAAAAAAAAAAAAGACAAACAAAAAACCCCAGTATGAGATGATGAAATACATTTGGGAAAACATAAACATAAGACAAAATCAGTGCAATGATGATCTGATATTTGTAGACGTGGTGCCTGGGGACATGGTTTAGTGATGGGTGTGGCAGAGACAGCCTAATGGTTGAACACAATGCTCTTAGGGGTATTTTCCAGCCCTAATTATTCCATGAATATAAGATCCCACCCTGAAACACTTTAAGGTTTCTCTAAATGCCTATCATTCCATATTTGTTCTGCATACAACTTTCATTAATTAAAATTTCAGAGCCCTCTCTGAAGGCTATAATTGGCCGTTGTGCTGCCTAGTCCGGTGCTTGCGGAGGGCCTCCTCCCAGTCCCTGCCAATTGGCCCAGGAGCCCCATTGCAGCTCAGCCCAGGTTCAGGTGTCCATTCCTTTGTGATGCTGTAGGCATGCCAGACTCCAGTTCCACCGCAGCCCTGCTCTGCCCAGAGGTGGGCTCCAATAGTTTGGCACCAACCCATGATCTGACCTAAATTCTGCATTCCTAAGAGCAACTTGGGATCTCCTATCGGGGTTATATAGTTGTTCTAAATTCACAATACAGACATAGGAAGATGAAAGCTCTGTGATGAGCAACTAATTTTGTGATAACACTAGGTTATTGAAAATAACTCTCATTTGAAATAAAGAGGTTTATTTATATCGAGTTCCAGGTTTCATCCACCTGCTTTTAGGCAACTGAGGCATCTAAGCAAAGAGATGGATTTACCTTGTCTGACTTCAGGCAAAAGCTGTGTGCCTAGTTCAATCTGTCTGTTTGTGACTTTAGATTTATTTGCATAGTGCTGTGAGAGTTTTATTTCTGACATTTGCCTTTGGAGAGATCCCAATTCAAACTGCTGCTTATCTGAGAAAGTTCAGTGCACTGGAATAAATTTTTACCAAAGGGTAGAAGAGAGTAAAATGGCCATTCTGCTTCACCAACTCTTCAGAAAAGACAGTCATGTCATGAACATAATGATTTGTTTTTAATCTCTAGCTAAAGCCAAAAATGCTTATAACAGTTGAAAATGGAAAGTGGTAAGAGCTTTATAGTTTTGCTCTGCTGCAGCATCACAAAGAACTGCTGAAAAGAGTAGACATACACCCCTGCCGCATCTGTCACAGTTCGGGACCAAATGAGAGAGTAGAGACTAAACAGACCTGAACACCAGAGCATTTAATCACAGATGTACGCAGTTTTATAAATTAGATGATTTCCCAGCACTTCAGTAACCATGTGATCATCCCCTCTCCAGCTCTCACGACCTGCTAGGATGCAGGGCCAGGTGGTGACCTGCCACTGTGGCCACCCAGGCTGCATTGTAGCAGACTGAACACCTTGCCCTGTCTCTGTGGTTGTGTCCCTTGGCCAGCCAATAGTGCAAATACATCTGGGTCATTCCTACCTTTGTTTAATGACTGATGGGGACTGCCCCTTCTGTAGAGCCAGCAAACCCCTTTGTCCTTGGAGGAGGAGAAGAAAAAGGAGGACCAGATATCCCCATTCAAATGTTCCAGATCCCAATCAGGAGCAAATGGCTGCAGTGACCTCAGAGAACAAGAACATGCCCTTTGTCACTAGGCAGCCACTCCTACTATGGGTCAAGCCAGCTCCACCACTGCTCTTTGTGCATTTTTCTGCTCTACATCACAGCCTCGGTGGGCATACATCAGTTTCTCTTTAACAGGTTATTACCATTTTTTGTGCACCTGCTTTTTTTCTGGACCATTCTTCTATTCTTCCAGGTTTTGTATTTTCTCCACTAAAATCTTGTATGCAAAAACACAAACCCGCACTAAGGTTTCAAAATTTTCCCTATTTCCCTTATAAAGTCTGAAACTTTCCTGAACTTGGTTTCCTCAATAACCCAGAATTTTCTACCTTCCTCTTCCAACAGGGGCACGGATTTGGGTCAAATACTATGTTAAAAATCTTTTTTATCCTCCTGTGAAGGGACCAGGTATTCCTCTTTCTTGCTCCTTTTCCCAAAGCTATCTGTGATTCATGTAATCATTACCTTACTTCTGACACCAAAGGACAGTGCAGAATCTTGGATACCAATACATTTTAAGCATAGATAAATGCACACTTTTAGGAGTTGTGTGGGAGGTAGAGCACAGTACAAAATGAATGTTTGGCAAGTTGGCTTTGAGGTCCCTGCTAGGAATTGTGTGATCCTGGAGCTGGGCCATGGGGTGCCCAGGACTCTTATTTTATCCCATTACTGGATACCAACACTGGTCTGATCAAATAAAGAAAACGAGATGCCTGATCAGCCAGTTCACGTTCCAGTCGTGCCAGCAGTTCCTGGCTGTTGCCATCACTGGTACACTAACTCTGCACCCCTGGGAGGTTCTCCATGTGTTTGCTGCTTTCTCAGTGACTGACAGGTTGTGAAGGTTAGAGATGCTCCTCTATTCTTAAAACTAGACTACTTCCTTCTCCTAAAATTTTACCTATGTTAATTCATTAACACTATAGTTAACAGGGCCTAACCCATGCTGGCTGCTGCAACCTCATCCAGAGAAACTGTTACAACATAAGGTTATGAAAATGAATTTTAAACCTTAGGTGTTTTCCCACACTCCTTAGCAAGTTATTGAAATGTTTTAATTGTCTTGTTATTAACAAATTGTCACTGCAATTCTTGTGTGAATTTAATATCTTCTGTTTTCAGCCTTTCAAATTTTTTCCATTGTTTATTTCTCTTGAATTCATCATACATTATTGCCAAAGATAACTTCAGCAATCTCTAAACCTATTTCTGAATAAGTAGAATATTTTCTTCTATTTCTTACTATAACAAATCTTTTAGAAGACTAGAAACCCTTTTGTTCTTTTCTAGACACCATCTAAGAAAACTGGGCTGAAGCAGAACAGGTGTCTTCATTAGTGTCAGAGTTTCACCCTGATTAGTTTGGAGAAATGAGAAGAATTTCTGAAGTGCATGAAGAGATTAAATGGAGAGGAAACCACACTGAGGTAGTTACAAGGTAACATACACAGATATATCTTTCAACTTTTTTCCTTTTTTTTAACACTATTTATTGAATAGAAAATCTGAAGTAGGATTATGAGCTATTTAACAGTTAGATTTGTGAAAGATCCGGGGATCAGATTTGTCTCATTTGCTTTAGTCACTCTGCGGCATAACAATTAGTGAAAGATCTGGTTTAGGTCTTACACAAACTTAGATGTCAAAACGTTATTCAACCCAGGTATGTTTACACTGCTCTCAGGAGAAAAAAAAATTGTTCCTTATGTCTGCATAAAGAAATAGGGTAAATGCACTCATAATTTTATTTTAAATATAAATAAAATACATGTGCATGTAAGTGCCCCAGTAGACTCGTCAACTCTCTCAGGATCCAAACTTACATAGGTCCAGACCTACCCTATTCAGCCTTGTAGATAGATGTCACTGTGGGTAATTACTCCAAGTACTGTGAGCCAAGCAATCTGTGCTTTCGAGGCACTCCTGTAACAGTTAATCTAACAGGACATGTCAAGGGCCTGATCACTGGCATGCAGTCACCTCGACTGCAAAATTGCCAGCGTAGTCCCTAAGATGTCATCATTAAGATCAGCAACTTTCTCCCAGTCAAACCTGAGCCAAGGATCACTCCCCACAGCAGTTTGAATGTAGCCGGTCTATTTAGGAAGGAAAGAGAGTTTAGTTGTAAAGAAAACTACTCTGCTGTGCCAATTAGCCTGAGGTCCAAAGAGTCCCTGGACTATCTTATTTATTAACATAGGCACAGTCTTAGGGACGGAATTTGCAGTTGTATTTTCCTACAGACTGTTTTTAGTAACAGACTTTTCTCCTTTTTTCTCATCTGAAATAAGAATAGATATTTACAACTTTTAATAAAACTATCATGAGAAAAATCTTATACTTCTCAATGGACTTTTCCTGCTATTTTATTTCAGCACTACACATGACTATGGAGGTCTTCTGAGAATTATGTCCTTATTAAGAAATTGGAAACCCAACTTTCATGTCATTGTTCTGTACAAATAGAACAGATTTCTTCTTGAATAAGAATTATGTTAAACCCCATGATCAGATAGCAAAAAACTTGAAAAAAACCAGAATAAACAACTTCTCAAAACTTCCTGGAATTCCCATAATTAAAATGTCATTGTCCCACATACAGTACATGTCACACAATCATTAAAATATTTTAAAATTCAGAGTAGAATATGTGTACACTTAATTGACCAAGTTCACTTGCTTTGGACTTCACTAATAGAAATAAATTAAACAAGAAAAAAGTTTAAATCTGAAAAACGTAATTGAATAGTACAATATTGAAATTATTATTTCATGATTGTCAGCAAAAAGAAAACAGTTCAACCTCTAAACAAAACACAAGGCATTTTATAATCCGCTTTTCTTTATTTTCTTCCTTTTCTTTTTCTTATTCCTCTTCCTCAGTCTTCATCTTAATATTATGCCCTTTCCTTTCCTTTCCTCTCCTCTCCTCTCCCCTTCTCCTTCTCCTTCTCCTTTTCTTTCCTTCCTTCCTTCCTTCCTTTCTTCCTTCCTTCCTTCCTTTCTTCCTTCCTTCCTTCCTTTCTTCCTTCCTTCCTTCCTTTCTTCCTTCCTTCCTTCCTTTCTTCCTTCCTTCCTTCCTTTCTTCCTTCCTTCCTTCCTTTCTTCCTTCCTTCCTTCCTTTCTTCCTTCCTTCCTTCCTTTCTTCCTTCCTTCCTTCCTTTCTTCCTTCCTTCCTTCCTTTCTTCCTTCCTTCCTTCCTTTCTTCCTTCCTTCCTTCCTTTCTTCCTTCCTTCCTTCCTTTCTTCCTTCCTTCCTTCCTTCCCTGTCTTTTGTCCTTTCTCTTGTCTTTCTCTTCCCTCCTTCTTTCTCTTTCTTTCTCTTCTTTAATTTC